>LPNX010860199.1:130987-189148 GCA_001517045.1 Pseudotsuga menziesii
GGTCGAAATTCATTCCATTGGATTTTTCTCGACCTTCTTTTCCAAAAATGATTCACTATTTTTTCCTATTTTTTAACGATGATTCATCCAAATTCCATGGGATAGTTTTTTTTGTCTAAAAATGACCAAATTGGTCAAAAAACTATATAAAGTCCTTAGAAATTTACAAATATTTTATGGTTGCAAATTCGAGAATTAGTGAGATTCACCAAGATTTTTACGCTTTGATAAAATTTTGAATCCTTAAAATTTTCCCTTATTAGAACTATTGAAAGATAGGGAAGGCGGGAGAGAGGAGTTTTTGCCTCAATGACAAACCATCATTAATCTTTGTTTTGTTTGAGTTGAGTTTTTTATTTTTCTTTACTTTATTCAAAATATCATTAAAGAATTTAAAGTGGCGAAGTAGAGCTAGAAACATTAGCTTCCTTACCTACCCCTTCCATCGTATTCTATGGATTGTGCCTTGGACATTGGCTTATGGTACAGTTTCATCATGTGTTGATTCACTAGAAAATAAGTTTGATTCTTCTCAATAATTTTAATTTGAATTGATCCACTTTCAAAGATGGTGTCTAGCTCATATGTCCCCAATGAATGAGTGGTCAATTTCCCTTTAAAAGTATTAAATTTAGAAATGAATAGAAGTGCCCGTTCACTAGGATGGAACTGTTTCTTTCTTATCAGTTTGTCATGCCAATTTTTCCTTTGCTATTGAACCAAGGTGGTATTTTGAACAACGTCTTTCCTAATCTCATCCAACTAATTCAGCTCCAATATCCTTTTCTCTTGTACCTCTATTAAGTCCATCCCTAGTTCCACTATAGTTATGAAAGTATTGATTTGGAACTCTATAGGGAGTAGGACCTATTTTCATATACCAATTTATATGGGATGAATCCGTTAGTATTCGTCCAAGTGATCCTGTAATCCCATAATTCCTCTGGCAGTTGTTCCACCCAATACCTATGGTGTGATTATACTCGTTTTGTTAGAATATCTTCTAAAGTGTTATTGGTGGATTCAACTTGACCATTTTCCTACAGATGGTATGGAGACGAAGTTCTATGTCGAATCTAGTACGTCACAAAAATGGAATTAATGAGTATTGAAGTAAAATGGGTCCCTTGGTATGTGATAATATCCCTTGGAACTCCAAATATAGTAAAAAAATATTCATACAAAAACACTGCAACTAACTATTCATTATATCTAAATAAGGGTTTGGCTTCTACCCATTCATTCACATAGTCAGTACAAACAAGAATGTATTCATTTCCTTTTGACATTGGAGTGATGGGACCTAAAACATCTAAGGATTATTTCTCAAATGGGTCAACCAACACTTGTGGATGTAATGGCGTTTCATTAGACTGCACTGGTCATCCCATTCTTTCTGAACTATCACAACCTTTGAAAAATTGTTTGGAATTCCTAAAAAGAGTAGTCTAATAATACCTTGCATGTAGTACCTTGTACATTGTTATTTGATCTAAGAAATGTCATCCACATGGTTCATTATGGTAGGTGTTTAGAATATACAAATTTTCATCTTCACAGATACACCTCTTGATGATGAGATCTAGCCTTGTATGGAACATATCACCATCAATATATGAATAAGAGGTGCTTTCTCTAATGATATTTTTTTCTTTGTATGATAAATGAAAAGGTAGTTTCATTGAAGATAATTAACTAGAAAGGTTAGAAAACCAACGAGAATGGATAGAAATTGAAAATAAGTGTTCATTAAGGAAATTATAATCTACAGGAGAAACATTACCTTCACTTTGCAATTTGGAAAGGAAATCAACGACCTTATTTCCCTTGCCTAGAATGTTCATGATCATAATATTGAATTCTTGTAGTGGAAAAAACTATTGTGTAATCGTCCCATCTGTAATTGGTTTATTCACCAAATATCATATAGAAGAATGATTAGTGTGAATATAGACTTCATATCCTGTAATATAATGCCATAATTTATTAATATCATACACTACTGCCAAAAATTGTTTCTTTGTAACTATGTAATTCAGTTCAATGGTTGCAAGACATTTTCTAATATAGTAAATGGCATACTAGATCTATTTTTTTTCCTTCCTAAGGAAATCCCCCAAAGACAATTCTAAGACATATGTAGATAAGTGAAACGGGATGGACCAATCAAGTCCCCTTTGCACAAGAATAGTTGGAAGATTCTCCTTCAAAGTCACAAAAGAACACTGACGATTAGCATCCCAAATAAAATTAGCATCTATGGACAATAGTTTAAACAAAGGAGCAACAACCTAAGTGAATTTCTGAATGAACCGCCTATAGTATTCAGCATGGCCGGGAAATATTCCAACCTCTTTCTAAGTTTTGGGGAATGGAATTTTTGTGAGGATTTTGATTTTACAAGATCTACTTTAATCCCTGCAAGAACATGTCCTAAAAATACCCCCCTTCTTAACAACATTTTGCATTTCTCATTAATCAAGGCAAGGTTTGCTAAGTTGGCATCTAATCAATACTTTCTTATATTTTCCAAGGCCTCTTCAAAATTATTTCCATAGATGGTAAATTTTTCCATTTATACCTCTACAAAATCATGAATAAGGTTAGACAATATTCCCAATATTCCCCTTTGAAAGGTGGTGGGAGCATTACCTCAGCCAAAGGGAAGAACATGAAAGGTGAAATTTCCCCATGGGAATGTGAACGTGGTTTTCTCTTGATAATTTAACAATATCTAAATCTGCTTATACCCATTGAACACATCTTGGAATGATAAATATTTCTTTCTAAACAATGTATCTAAAACTTGATCAATAAAATATGGGGGGGAATACTCTTTCATGGTAGCCTTGTTCAATTCTCAGGAATATACACAAATATAAAATTCTCCATTCTCTTTGGGGAATCCAAATAAAGGTGCAACCCACTTGTTGTCTGATATATGGTATATGTAATTGGCATCTAATAATTTCTACAAATTAACCACCTCCTTAAGGATTGGGTTCATCCTTGACCAGGGTTTCCTAATAGGTTAAGAATTGGATTTGATGTAAATGTGATGGGAAAAATTCCCAGGATCAATCCCCTTCATATCATGGAAATCCCAAGAAAAGGAATTATAATGTTTACATAAAACATGGATCAACTTCCCTTGTTGAAGATCAGACACCTGATTACTAAACGTGCAGAAACTTACTTGGTTGAATCTCTACCAGAGTGTTGTAACAACTTTCCACTTGCACGATGGATGTACAACAAAATGAGGACAAGGTAATCATATCACTTGTCTCATGTTTTTCATCCCTCACAATTTGACCCAAAGGAAATAAAAATAAACCAGCTAAATGTGAAAAATAAGAACAACAAATAAAAGTACTAACCTGATTATCCCTTGTCTCTTCCTAAAATTTTATTACCTGGTCAACAATGCAAATGGGTTGAACCACTTCTTCATTATTGGATGCATTGTCTACCCTTTGGGTCCATGCCTTCCAAGGGGTTGTTTGATTCCACATATATTGTTGTTTTGGAAAATATACATAATTTTAATTAGTAGGATCAGTAGGAATACTTGATGGATGAGTTTTACATGTATTTTTAGTTGCTAATGTGCATTATTTCTCTATGGCATCCTCCCCGTCAGTACACTAATTTAAATCCAAAAAGTGATCAGAACTGATTTGTAGGATGATCGTCTAGACAAATACAAGAAACCAAAACCTTATTTGGAGGACATTATTTCAATGGATTCTTTATATGACACTTAGAACAAAAGATAAATAAGGATTCATTATCCCTGTGCTGGCATTTCCTATTCCGAAATGCATCTAATTCCATGCTAAGGTTGCCAAGAATGTTAGTATTAAAGATTTCTAAAAGGTTACCCAATTCAGTTCTAGTGACTCTGACATATGTGCTTTTAATATTTTTAGGGAGGGGTCTCAAGGGCCCTTACATGTACTTTCTTGTCTTCTTGAATTTTCATACATAACTCACCAATCTTCTTAAGGGGAAGGCAAGAAACATCCTCGACCCCAATTATATTAATCCCATTCATAGATTCATACAAAATACCTCTAAGAAAAACTTCTTTTACTGTCTCTTTTTCTATCCTATGTTGTTTGAAACATTGGAGGTTATATTTAAATAGTTCAATATAGTCCTACAGGATGTCATCTTTTTCTTTTGTCATTCGAACAATCTCCTCTCTTATCTCCCTTACCTTCCAATATTACCAATGATTTTGTAGGAATTCCCTTCTCATCTCATCCCAAGTTTTTATTGCGCCACCCCTTAGTCCCATGAACCAACATAATGTTGAATCCTTGAGAGTGGAAGGAAAAAGTTTCAACTTCTATGTATTACTAGAAAATGATAGCTTCTGCATAAAATGTCAAAATCAAGAAAGAAAGGAGCTAGGATTGTCACTTACTCGGCCATGGAAATGAGGGAGTGTGGTAGGTGGGATTCTTTTCATTTGCACACCCATGAGAAAATCAATGACGGGAAATTAAAAAGTTACCTCCTCCTCCTTAATATGTACCTCCTTGTGGCAATTGTGTGTCTATCCTTCACCTTCTTCCATTAGTTATTCCCTAACTAAACTAAATTGTGTTTTGGGGTGCGTGGGAATTTGGATCAACACTTACCTCCTCATTCTTCGTTTTTGTATTATCAACAATGGTTTCCTCACTTGTAAGATCTGTCCAAGGATGTTTAATTCTAGTGTTTGTAGTTCTTTCTACATACCCTTTAATGTGCCTTCTTTCCATTGTGTTAGTAGATGAAAGGGTTCTAACAGTGTTTCCAAAATCAATAGTTGTAGGAATATTACTTTTAAGAAATATCCACTTACTATCTCTTTCTTGATTCATACAGTAACAATACCATCTAGATCCAACAAAACCATGTACTTACTAAGACAATATGGTGCACAGTTTCTTTCCTCTTGTCTTATCGAACTGCCTTGTTGTGTTATATGGTACCAAATTATCTACACAAAAAGAGAAACTATTAATTACAACTAAGAGAATATATTAATCACACATTATCGAAACAAACATCAACTAATACCTATTTCTTTCACACCTCCTCGACAACCATGACAAAAATGTTGGGAAAATAATTGCTTATTTTACTTCATATAAATTATTGGCCACGGTTGGTAAACTAGCGAGGTATCATGCAAAGTATATGCAGAACTAAAGTCAACTAACCACACACAACAAATTGATCAATGGAAAATCTTTGATTTATTGAAGGATTTTATTTTGTTTATATCAATAGGTTACTTTCTCGCATTTAAACTTTTAGGAAAAGATTATGTTTGATATTATCGCAGTATTCAGATAGAAACCCAATATTGATGTGTTAATTATGAATATAAGAAATGAAACAAATTACGAATCTCCAAATGATAATCAAAACACTATATGAAATCACATTATATGTCCCAATAACTAATTATCAAATCGAATAATGATCGTGTACCAACTACTAGAACTATCAAAGTGCTAAGAAAACAACATATGCTTTTATTGTATTTTGGAGAGATGTTCGAGCCACATTGTTCATAAAAATAAAAAGGTAGGTGAAATATTATAGGTCTATTCCCTATGATCTATGATATCACTATGGATGTATCAAGTTTATAATCTTCCAAGTCCTGGAAAACACCAACCAACTGGAGATCCTCTTAAAATTTCTTAAAGACATGCAAATAAATCCAAGCATTCAACACTAATCCTATAGGCTTAAAATTTAATTCATAACACCAATCATCATCTGTAAATTTGAATTATAAATAAAGAGATGAATCTACAATATAATTATAAATAAACTAATCACTGTACTTGAGATGAATCTACAACAAAATTATAGATGTACTACATAGTCTATTTGAGATGAATATGCAATAGAATTATAGATGTACTAAGTATTCTATTTGAGATGAATATGCAACAAAATTACAAACATGATACATAATTTTTCTAATATATATCTAGAATTAAATATAAAACATCAATCAAACCTAAGATAAGTCTTGAACAAATTGAAAAGACACTAAACACACTTGCACGCCACACCTACAATTCTAACACTTCCAGTGGGACTCAGAACATGGGGCCCTCCTGGTTGATTGCAGTGTAGTGCATCAGAGCTCAGAGAATTATCAACAAGGTAAATTATTCATTATTCATAATAAAAATGACATCAAAGGAGTTCAAGAAAATGTATACTCAAACAACACACTCTTGGAACTATGTATACAAACTGCAAATTCTGAACTAAACCTTATACATGACTATTTTACAATTTATATGAGTTCATATGTATTTAGTTACAATGATGTCCCATAAAACATGGATATCGATCTAACATAGATAGATAGAAAATTCCAAACATAGGAAAATCGCTTATTCCTTGATGATCAATTTCATGAATAAAAACTTGAAATTGTGACATAAATCTAGATTACATCTGACTCCATCTATTGTTAATAACGAGACCACTTAGTATAAATGTTGAAAATCATGGTGTGGGATGCAAGGCGCACATTGAGGAACATATCTTGTCTTTTACTCAAGAATTTAATTCTTCCAAACCTGGATTAGATTTTGCATGAGCTGATCCTATAATTATGGTAGCACGCGTTGTTGAAGGATGGCATCACTAGATTACTAGGATTTGTGGTAAAAATATATATAGCCTTGTGATTCCTAAATGAATAGAATAATAACCTTAAATTTGAAAATAAGTAACGAAACATGATAAATCATATCTAATTTAACATAGTTACCATATATAGTCAAGGTGGTAGTAGGACCATGAAATGTAAGGAAAAACATGGAAGTATGAGACAATAATAAGGAAAATGGAAGGTATTAAGGAAAAAAACGCTAGCCAACATGTGTGCAAAAACTAATAAAAAATGAATTCCAATAGTTATCTAGATGAGGGTTGTACTAGAAAGAATAGTGGTGGGTGTAGACATTAGTAATTTTGAGCACATTCTAGATTTACTAGACAAAACCTTAGTAGAGTGTGTTTCTTTGGAAGGTGTACCTTGATGGATTTTTTAAACACTTGGATTCCAATTCAAGAGAATTTGATTAGAATATGGTACAAATTTCAACACTTTGTCAAAGGTTGGCTCAATTTTGTAACTCCTAGCAACGTTGAGTCTATCTTGAGGGAGGTTTGGTTCTTAAGACTAGAATATGTCTCCCTTAAACCATGACATCCTCTCTTTTATGTTACGTTCGAAAGGGCCAACCTGATAGTGTGGAGGTGGTGGTTGGATAAAATATGAATATTCAATTCATGGGATATCAAAACCTGATCTTCTGTTGTGTCTAATACCATGCTCAGGGACATGGAGTATGAGACTACACAAAACCATTGGACAAACAATATTGTAGAAAAAATGTACCCTAATCCTACATAAGGAAGTGGGTACATTTCCCTTTGCTTTTTAGTTTTCTCTCCTATTAAATTTGATGTTGTATTAGATCATACTCATACTATCACTCCTAAGGTTACAATGTATTTTTCTTTGGTGGATAAATATGGAATCTACTTGGAGGGTTCGATGAGAAACAATTTGGGGACTAGGGTGCATAACCATTAGTTACTTATGATCAAAAGTAGAAGATAATAGATCCAAATTTTTTGGTCTCGGTCACTTTTTACTTGATAGAAGTGGATGAGGCCTCAATACAATACCTGTCCATTGGATTAGACTCTAATGGTTTTCCTAGTAGTTCCTCTAACTATCGTATGAATGCACCTATTGTAACCCTATTGGGTAGTCTAGGAAATTGGCATTTAGTAGAGGAAGGGGAAAAGTACCTAAATAAAGGTAGGGATGAAATTATATATGTTCCTTCTCATTTAGGGGTAACCTTCAATGGAACCTTGATAAAATTGATTTCCTGTTGTTCTGATTTAGCTCAGGGAAAGGGCATGTATGAGAGTGGTTAGGACATGGTTTTTGGGGACGAATGTTAACCTATCAGCTTGTCAAAGCAGGAATATCTTTCAAATCCATATTAAAAGGACCACCATAAGGATAGATTAAACTTAGTTTCGGGGCATATTCTAATTCAAATCCGAATATTAGACTACCTCAATAGGAAGGAAATTCATTGTACACCTTGCATAGGTTAAGGCCGATCTTGAATATAAATAAGGAAAACAAGCATTGACTTGCAAGCTACTTTGAGCATCAATCTCTACTCCATATGGTTCTTAATGATTGTCCTCTCACTAAAAATATGAGTGCTAGTTGTAAAATCCAAACATTTATCTCTCCATAGACATGTAGATAAGGAACAACCAAATGTAATGCTTCTTGAAGAGACGATGAGTGATGATGCTCTTTTGGTATGTAAACTTAAGAAAGTTATTTAGAGATGGGATTTTTTTAATTTTGACTCTTATATTTTATGGGAGGGTCATCTCTTATTATAATTATAGTTTATACCTTGTTAATTATTTTCCATATTTCTCAATACTTTCCACAGAGCTATTATTTAAAGGAACTAGTAAATCATTCTAGGTTCTAGTATATATGGTCTATATGTTGACAAAATGTTTTTCTAGGACTATTTATTCTCTCTCAAGGTTTTGGATGTTGAAAATATTTGTATTGAGAGTATTTTAATATCACATTGAGTAAAGAGGATGCCTAGGGTGAATTTCCATGAGTTGTCAAACTTTAATACCACCTTGTTCATAATATAGTGGATAAAGGTTCAATCGACGTGCTCCCAATTTATTTTAGACCAACTTGGATGAACAATATAAAGGGTAGAGATAGTGTTTTGGAAATATTGAACTAATTTTTGGTTGTTGATCATATTTTACATACTATTGATAGGTATCAATATTTGATAGATTCTGATGGGATATCAAACCACATTTCTATGTTTCTGCAATTGGATGGTAAGAAACCCCCTATCCCATTTAGATTCAATTCAGGATGGATTTTAGAGGAGGTATTTTGGGACTTAGTTTCTCACAATTTGAGAGATTGTGTTCTGCGATCCTCTCTTTTTTCAAGTGAATAGTTCACACCTTCATTGGAAAGAGTCAAAGAGATGGCGATGGATTTTGGGAAGATGAGCACCACAAAAAACATGATTAAAAAATTAGGGATGTTGAAGATGATATCTTAGAGATCTATCATTATAATGGGAGTGGAATATTTTGTGTTGTTAATATGGATAGATTAAAAGAGTATCAATATCACAAAAATAAAATACTTTTTGATATCCATTCAGAATGGAAATTTAAGAGAAGAGCCACATGGATCACACGTGCATATGGGAATTTTATTTCTTTCTTGAATATCCTCAAAACATATAGAATATTAACACCATTTAAAATATAGAGGATGGAGAAGGTGATTCGATGAGAGGTTTCAGGAGGTTATAATATCTGGGTGTTAATCATTTTGAGAATCCTTACAAGGAAATTATGACGGCCAATATCACAGAGATCATTAATTTTTTCTCTCATTTCCCGTAGTTGGATACTTCCAAGGAAAATCAACAACTATTTAAAGATATCTCCAAGAATGAACTATTTTCCATCATATCATGTCTTCTTTCTAGAAAGACAAGAGTCTTGGATCAAATGGTTGGATGATTGAATTCTACTTGGTATTTTTCGATCTACAAGAATATGGCCTTCTTACAATTGCATAATAGGAAAGAACCAATTATTATATTATGTGTCCCTTCAACACAAAATTTATTTCCCTCATCCCTAAGAGTGCCAAAATGGTATTCTTTGAGTAGTTCAAGTTAATCTCATTATGAAATTGTGTATACAACATCCTCTCTAAAATTGTTTTTGTTTGACTTGAGTATTTTTTTGTCAAGGGTTATCTCAATGTGATCTCAGTAGAGGACTTCATCTTGTTCAAAGGAAATTTCATCCATGAAGTAGTTGTCTAGTCCCAAGAAACATTACATTCCATTAGAAAAAGAAGAGGCAAGTTATTTTTGTGAAAATAGAATTATCAAAGGCTTATGATCATTCTTTCCATTTATACTTGCATTTGTTTCTAATACACACTATATTAGATATCAATGTTCTCAATTGTATTATTGGGTTTGTAAGCTATTCCTCCTTCATTTTTCTTATCACTAGTGTCGATTATCCTTTTTCCAAAGAAACTAGATATCCTCTCCAAGTTTTCTCCTTATCACCCTATATATTTCTTTTTCCAGCCAAAGGTCTCAATGGATATTATATTCTTACATCTAGGCGATTTGGTACACTATTGGGGATTAATGTTGGTAGCTTGGAATATGTCACCAACTTTCTATTTATCGATGATGTTATTCTTTTCAGTCAAGGATCTATTTGAGAGGACATGGTTTGTCATGATATTTTGGGTCTTTTATTTAAAGCTAAAGATATGGAGATCAATCTAAAAAAAATACTCTATTAGTATTAATGTATTACATGTAGACATAATTCAGAAAAATTTGTGCCTATTTAAATTTGAGATAGTAAATATCTTGGATGGGTTGAAATACCTAGGGATCATCCTAAAATATTATGGTTACAGTATATAATATTGGAGTTGGTTGGATAATGAGATTGAGTGAAGGCTAAATTTTTGGTGCCATCGATGGTTGATGAGGGGCGATTGTTGACTTTGGTAAAGTTTTCTCTAGAGGTGATATTGGTTTCTAGGATACTAATTAATCATATCCCAAAAAGAGAATAGGTAAATATCAGAAATCTAGATCTTAAATTCTTATGGTGGGGTAACAAGTATAAGGTCAAGTTTTGTATGGATTATTGGAATTCAATATCCAATCTCAAGAAAGAAGGGGATTGGGGGCTAAAACAAACCATGTAAAATTTTAGGGGATAATCTTATCCCGTGGGATAATTTTCGGGGTTTTAAATTTTTAATGGGATAATGTTTTATTAAAAAACCCATTAGGTATGATTATCCCACATTTTATTTATTTATTTTTAATGAAGAGGAGGTTAGCCCCATCGAATTTATAAAGGGGAGCTAAGATAAAACAACTTTTCCCCTCTAAAAATTGATTTAAACCTATATTCTCCTATGAAAATCATTAGGAATCTCCCATTCACCCTCAATTTCCATAAATGGTAGTTTCTAGGAGCTCTTTCGCAATATATCTATCATGGAAATGAAATTCGAAGTTACATTCATCAATATTTTATGGGTTGAATCATTTTTTGCAAGTTTATTAATGTAGACATGAGAACAGAAGTTGATATTTACTATCAGGTCTTATAGAGACCCTTCTAAATCTTGGAGAGTTTTGAATTCCATTTACTAAGACCCAAAGTTTCCCCAAGAAAAATAGATATTATGAAGCATGTGATTGATGATGCGACAATAACGTTTTTGTGGGTGTTGAGGGAATCATGCTCGGGGGATGGGACTTTTTGCATAAATCCTTATTTGGTCATGCAAGGGGAATTCCGTTACTTATAACTACTTTAGTTTTGTTTCTACTTGTGTTTGTGTTCTCCTTATATGATAGACCATGGGTGGAGAAACCATGTGTTTGTGTTCAAGATTCGCTAATATTTTACAAGGTTTTATAATTTAGTGAAATATTTTCATTATTTTACAATATTATATAATTCAACAAGATATTCATAAAACAATTTTATATACATAATATATCATTGATAAAATAGCCTTCATATTTCCATATATATCATGGGGATTCACCCATTTATTATACATAGATATTTAGGGGGGCTTCTTAAAAGTTTTCTTGAAACAAAACTACCATTTTAGGTGAGGACTTGTTTCTAGGAGCCTATGAACTTGATTTTTGATGATGGGTTATGGAAGAGATTGATTACCTAGAAGTATATATCTCCTTTGTCTTCTATAGAGTGGATCAAGAATCCAACTACAAGTTTTAAGACATGGATTGAATTTGTTCAAAGCATTCATCTTATTGTCAGGCTAAATATATGTTAATTATTTGACATTTAATTATGAACTGGGTAAATTGTAAACATAGAGGTTCAAGCACACTATGTGTATGATCAAGGCCTAATCTATACTAACTAATGACAACAAACACACTTCAAATCCAAACTCAATGAAAATAAATGAAAGCAAATAGAAATGAACTCAATAAACTAACACCTTAGGATCATGCTTATCACTAGACTTCAAGGTCATGTATTTTAATTTAAACCTCGATCTTCAGTGGCGTCTTCCCATAGTAATTAAAACTACTTATTTTACAATAAGAAATAATCGCAACAACAATTAAATGAAATATAAATAACTATAAAGTAACAATATGTAATATGGAAATCAAATAATTTATCCAAAAATAATAATTAACAAACATTCACAAGTAGTGTTGTACATAAGGACAAAATGGATTAGGTTTAGCCAATGTAGGTTTCAAATATCTAAACTTACTAGCAGCAAGTGTTTATAGCCTCAATGATGTAACCTTTTAAACATGCTTTACTCTGAGAGCTCTTGTCCCATTACTTACTATTTGTAGAACAAATTTATTAAAGGATAGGGAAGTAATCATCAGAAATCCCTCTACAGGTGTGGGATGACACCTATAAGTACTTATTGTTTGGATACCATCTATAGGAAGAATGCCCCATTACCAACAATCATCCATATCCCTCACAGGTTTTCCTAGTAGTACAAGATGTTGGGACCCACTTCCAGGAGGAATCTATATCCTCGATGGGTTTCCCTATTTCACCCATTTTCTATTAGAGGATCAGGTCCCATAACTTCCACCCTTATATGTGTATGTTTGTGTGTTTGTGTGTATACACACACACACACACACACATGTATGCATACACAAACATACATACATGCATATGCATATATATATATAGACACACACACATACATACATACATATAAACATAAATATACATATACATATATACATATACATATATACATATATGGATACATATAAGTACACACACACACATAGAGAGAGAAAGAGATAGTTTTACTTTATGATTGGGTGGATGGGGGAGAATCTCTCAAAATCTGCTTAAATGTGTGGGATAGTACCGGTTCGAGGGTATTTTTAAGAACATTACGTTCCTATAGGTTGTCCATATGTAAAGGATACTTAATAAATTTAGTTGATTTGAATCCATATCTATGATTGATCAATTTTAATGTGTGTTGGATGAAATCATTGGAGAATGATCTAAAGGTGTCTCTAGTTCTTAAAGTCATCTTCTTCACATGGAATTAGAGTGGTGCTTTCATGGATACTCATATTATGCACTCTCATGCTAATCTTTCATAAAGATACTCTAATGACCAACTTCAAAATTAAATGAAGTTGTTCTAGCAACCTATGGACCTCATAAGATAGACTTTTGATCTTTATATAATCCCATAATATAGTATAAACAGGGTTATAAGCTAATAGTATAATAGATTATCAAATTTTTCTATAAAGAAGGAAAATTGAATCTCAAATGGAATTGAAATAATTGGTTATGATAAGGATCTTAGATTAATAATTAAAGTTTTATGTTTTCATATTTTGTCTACTGGGTAATGACATAAACTATCTATTTCAACAAGGAAAATAATTTGGGAGATGATAAGGAAAAATTAATAAACATTCTTCAAAAGAATGAAAAAAACATATATTAGGGAAACATAAAACCAAAAGAATTTTTGTTATCTAAAAAAAAGTGTCTTTAAGTAAAGAGAAATTAAGGCAAAGGATAGTTCTTGGGAAAAATATTGTCTTGAATAATTTACCTAATATTTAATTATCAATCGGGGTTAGTAGGGTTAGAGTTGCTACAAAATATATGCGAAGGTAGAGAATATCGTGGTAATAGTTTAATAAGCTAAAGATTGAAATATCTTGAGTTGAACTCCTAAGGATCTAATTTAGTTAAGTTAATAAAAACAGAGGACTAGGCAAAGTGGTATCAAATTATCTATAAATGTCTGTATATGAACAGTGTTATGACAATGAACTATTCTATCTAGATAGATTTATTTTGCTTGAGAGAATGAGTACATCAAGAAGGATTTACAACAACTAAATATATTACTTTTGAAAAACTATACATACACTAACTAACATACATAAATTAAACTAATTCATCTTAGTTCCACTCTCCTTGATTATTTTGAGGGTAAGAATTTACTGTAATGGGAACTAGAGCAGGAGAGGTATCAAAATGGCTCTCAAAAGAAGTGTAAAAGCTAAATGGGATTAATTCTAGTTTTATCTCACCAAAAATATATAAACTGAGAAATGTCCAGCTACAAGAAATAGTAAACATGATTGTTTATAAACAAATAACTCCTATTTACAAAAAACTATAAGAAGGTAGACATGATTTATGAAGGAACATAAAACTTAAAAGATAATCTAAATTCTATTTTATGGATTCCTTTAATAACAATGTGATTAAGAAGATAAATTATATTACTATGAGCAATTATACTTAATTTATTAATACATAAATTTCGCATGTGAAAGGACAATTCAATTTTAACTACAAAAGATCAAAAGACATAACATAATTATTTAAGCATAAGGTGAGAAGAAAGAGGAAAGAATAATGAAGTCTAACAAGTAGTCTAACAATCTTATCTAAGATTCTTAAGAGAAAATACAATCACTATCTAAATACTATCATTAAAACAGAATCAGAAAACTAAGGAGATGAACTCAAAACAGATTAAAAATACACAGGGTTGAATGAAAGACTAAACAATAGGTTGGAACGAAGGTTCGTATGGAAAAAAGAAAAAACTGTCCGAATGACAGTTTGTCTGAAGAAAATATTAAAATTTCGGAAAATAGTAAATTTAAATGATTTATTTTAGAACAACTGACTCATGCATATGCTAATGAAATGTAAAAGAGCAGATCTAGTCACTGATTAAATATTATAGAAACATAATCTAAACTAACTCATAATTCAATAAGGAAATTAGATTTACTAAACAAATTGAAATATACTTAAGCTAAAACAAAACTAAACAAAACTAAATTTACTGTAACTTAACCAAGGGAATCTAATCTAGAGATCAAGCAATGAACTGTGAAAACTTTAAAAAGGAATTTAAAAGATATGCTACGTGTAACCGGGTTCTAACTGGTAAAATAAACCTACATAATCAACATAATAACAATGTAATCTATACTACAGAAAACATAAATGATTACAGGAACAAAACTACATAAACAAATTATAAGCAAAACTATACTAGTTACAGAAAAAGGAAATAACAGAACATACACAAAGATGTAAAAATCTGTTGTCAGGGGGGACTCCTAGTGAACAGAGTAATGCTCTTCTAATAGAACAAGATCATGCATAGCGTAATGGAGCTTTCATTAAACCAAAGGTGGAGTTACATAGTCTTGTGGAAAACTGATAAAGCATCTAACTATCTCGATATCCTAACTAAATCTATCGATTCTATCAACTACTAACCATGAGCTATCAGCTATGACATTCAGCGATTAACCTTTTTCCTCACATGAGATCACCTATATATATAGTTTTTATAGAAGGTGAGCAAGTTGACCTTTTCAGTGGTTGACTGCTCTTCACGATAAGGAAATCATTATAACAAACAATTACATTGATAACTAACAGATGGCAGTTCCTTCTTCTTCGCAGATCTGGTTCCTTATGGCGTGCAATGTGGCATATGATTTCAGTCTTAATTGGAACCAACATCAAGGTGTCACACAGAGACATTATATGGGCACTATTCCAGAATAAGGCTGATGCTAAGATGTTGGCGCATGGTCACAACAGTTCATGGCCGTTACATGCCTTTAATGCATAGAAGTCTACTACCAATGATGCGTGGTCTGTTTAGTGATCTGGACAGCAAGTTGGATATGCTCTCCATATATATAGCTAAACGTATGTCCATTTGTTAGCTTGTATAGAAGACCATATAACCTGCAAACAATTATACACATGAATTAATATATTGAATATGCTTCATATCATGTAAATTTTAATCATTAAAATTGTAAAATGATAATAATAAACAAAATTTACATAAACCTTAAATTCACTCATACCTGAGGCTTGAATGGTAAGCTGTATGGTACAAAATATGCCAAAAGATAACAAAACATGTGTTAATATGTAAAGTATTTAACCCAAAAATGGTGACAAAATGGGGACCGACATTCCCCCAAAGTGGAAGAATGTGAGGTCCCACTGGTCAAAGAATAAAAGATACATTAGGAAGGAGGTAGAGCTGCGTCAGCAGTTGCCTCCGACTTTAATGAAGTGGACTATTTGAACTTCAACTTCTTAGCCTAATCCTTCAAGAGGGCACGCCTTGATTTCTGATCCCTCTATGATAAACTAACGGTCTTCTGGAGGTCCTTCATAGTTTTAATATGTAATCTCACTCTTTATTTTCCTCCCGAAGCTCTAAAATTAACTTAACATACACTTCATTCTACTTCGTTGATTGAGTTAACTTAGAATTTAACTGATCTAGTGTTGGCTGCAGTGGCATAGATGGCTCTGGGGACTGGTTGAAATCCCATGGAGGACTCATTTCCATTGAAGGCGGATCCAAATCAGCAGTAGGGAGGGGTTCTTCAGGGCTGATATCCTGGACAAATGCAAGAATGTCCATTTGATCGGCATCCTTTAGCAATTCAGTAGAAATACTGGCTAATGCTAACAGGGATGAATTTGGGTCAGTTTTCTCTACCTCGGCCTAATCATCTAAATGACCAGTCTACACATCAGATTGAACTATGGTCTAGGTACTAGGCCAGAGCATACGCTGAACAATTTTAGCCTTTTGTCTTCTTGTAGGAGGTCATGAAAAAGGTACAAATTCGACGGACATAGGACTAGCAGGGGTATTTTTCATAGGTGAGTTAGGTTCTGAGATATCTTCATCAAGGTGGACAATGTTGGGGTTTTCCTCTTCTACGTGTGAAGTTTGACTAGTTCCACGGTAAAAATGGCGAGATCGTTTGCGGATATTAAGGTGGGGATTAAGCACCTTGAACACAAAGGTCTCCCAAGGTTGGTTTCTCTCCTTGAGCTGGTTCAGGATTAAAAGTTTGATCAAACTGTCATGGTACATGCTACTCTTGGGGTGAAGGGTATTCTTGTGAACCAGGTTGGGGATTTTCTTGAGACTCTGAAGGAAAAAGAAAGGAAAATTAATACTTCTATTATCATTGAAATGGGCCAATAAATGAAGATGATAGGATTTGAAAACACTAAACTTACCTTCAAAAGTAATCAAATGAATAATGACCGTTAGCAGATTGATGTATTCAGGCTTGATCCAGCTATGGTGATAACCTTTAACACCTGTCACATGCCAAAATTCAGGCTTGAGAGTGAAGTTATGTGATGCCTTTGGAACAAACCAGTGTTTATACCATCCTTCTCCTTCTCGGGGAAGCTTAGTGGTGCATGCAATCGATTCCTGTGTAACCTGGAAGGAAAGATGTCCTACCCTCTTTTTTCTTCCATCGAACCCCATTGAAAAAAGAAATGAGATTTCCTTATTGTATCCTTGCAATAGATGGAGGAATGGGTTCCATATAGCATGGAAAAACACTTCCCGACATTCTCTGGTTTCTATTATTTTGAACAAATCTTGGTAGGTTTCTGGTTCAAATCAGTTCGGCATGGTTTTAGCAGAGGGGATAATACAGGGTTTGCAGAGAAAGGTGGCTAAAATGATATATAGTGATAATGGTTAGTGATAGCGATGGAATGGGAGAAGGTTTGCATAGTGATAGTTTTAAAGCATGCCACATTCAACCTACCAAATGATCATGCAAACAGCTCGGCATGCCTAAACGATCGTGCCATTATGGCAATTTTCAGAACATGTGTCGTCTAAAGCACGTGATTGAATGGGTTTCTAAATTTTTGTTGGTTTAACCATGTCTAAAGAAATATTTGAATAGGTTGAATGTGTAACTTAATGTGAGTGTATAACCAAATTCGTAACCATAACCTTAGTTCAATGAGGAGGTCGGCTTATCTAATAGCTTATGCATGCGAACATAAAACAAGAATAATGGAGAAGGTAGAGTCATGATAACTAAAAGGTACCCTAAGGTCGTATCATATCCATATAAGGGTAAAATAAAATCATATTAGATCTAATTCATACCATCATGAATTGGCATTAATCATAATATCATGTGGATGTGACCCTAATGGTATGACTCATCTTTTTACCCAAATAAAATTAAGCCAACACTTAATCATAGATACAAAAATATCATAAAATTTGTATTCAGCTTGTCATTTGAATTCTTATTCATATCGACATTCAACCCTTCATATGATCCTTGATGCAACTTTCTGTAAAAAAATGAGCTTGCTGGATCAAACTGCTGCTAATTGTGGTTTTTCCTAAGCTTCCTGGTCTCAAATAAGTCATATGAAATAATTTTCTGGCGTTCTTCCTTATTCATCCAAGATTTTAAAACCAATTTCGCTATTTGCATTATTTTGCAAACACTTTGTCATTTGGCAATAATTCTCTTATAATTAAAAATAAAGACAGATAATCTGGCTAATCCTCAGTCAAACTAATCCTCCCCCAAACCAAAAATATGGCATGTCCCCAAGCCATACAAGAAAACTAATTAACTTCCAAAATAAATTAAGAAAGTTCAATCATGCTATTGTAAGTTTGTAAAAGAAAGAAAACCAAAAATGGAAAGGATTCAGATATATACATTTGTCCAAAAAGAACAGTGCTCAAATATATGAATGTATAAATTAATCCTTTACCATGTGATGAAGATATAAGTGAAAGGACCATAGGGAAAACTAGTCACCCTTGCATTGTTGTAAGGATAGCTTGTCATCTCAAAAATTCTTGAGCTCACCTTCGAATTTGTAGGAGTGTAGAGCTATGGGTTTCATTTCTAGGATAAACATATGCTAGATATTGATTGAATTCAGATTGTCGAATCCAATCCCATCTTACAGTTATTATTTAATGACATCATAAACAATAGGCCTAAACATATTTTTTTTATAAACCATGTGCCTGGTGGTGCATTAACCAGATCTCTTTTACCTGATATTGCCTCGCTGCCAGCAGGCCTATTCAGTACCCTGGCGAGTTTATCTTGGTACCATGCAAGCATAGCCCCACTTCCAGTGATCCTGTTCAATACCCTGATGGGTTTACTTGCATTTATCAAACTTCCTTATTTTTAGGTTGTTACTTAGCATTGACCTGCTACCAGCAGGCCTGTTCAGTACCCCGGTGGGTTTGCCTTGTATAAATATTTTGAGTATATTGAAGTCGATTGGTACTAGAGTGTGCTAAGCCCTGTTAAACACATGAGTTATAATTTTTTTTCATAAAATGGCCTTAACTATAGATCATGTCAAAAGAGAATAACTTAAAGGTGTTCCTAGTCCTTTCAGTATATTTTCTTTATTAAAGATAATGTTCCCCACAAGCAAAAATTCCACTTATCCTAGAGTGTTCTCAAAAATATTTAAGAGTAAAGTTTTAATAGCAAGTGTATATGAGCTAGTAATCTCTAGGTGTTGAAATTCTAAAAAACATGATAATTGAAGTGAATATTTTAAGCACTTGTTCAAGTAATCGGGAATATACATATCTGAATCAAACCACCATATATAAAGCTTAACAAAATCATAAAATAAATGGTTCAAAGTTAAGATATGATTTTAGTGTTTTTAGAGCACTTTCCTTTTCAGGTAATAGCCTATAGAAAAGACCATTTGTAACTAAATTTCAAAACAATTTATTAGATGATTTATTTTATTCTTGAAAACATAGAAAAAGAGTCCCCTATAATTAGACATGACTCTTATTTATTCAAAGAGATATACACATAGTGACAGATTTACAAATGATGATAACCTATAATATTTTTAAGAATCAAGAGGAGGAAGAGTTTTTGGAGAGGGAAGTCCAATGATTACCTCTATCTTGATAGGATCCATTTTGATCCCCTGGGGAAAAACATGATGCCCCATGCAGATATAACATGGAGGTTTTTTTTTAATGGACATTCTTATCGAGGATGTTTAGTTTTACATTTTGGACAAAAATTGCTCTTTGTTGCTCGTTCTTCTTCCTAGTTCTTTATGTAGGTTTGGTTTCTAAAGTGAGTGTACCTAGAAGGTTTTTTTCGAGGTGGGAATGGAGCAACCCAACATGATTTTCCAGGAGAAATATTCTTCTGATCAACCATTCTTTTATTGGTTCTTATAGGAGTAGGAAATGCTATTATGGATGTGTCAATTTGTGGGGTTACTATTACCAAAGACAGCTTCCACCTAGGTAATATTGAAAAAATTAATAAAGTTCAAATTCCCCCACTTCAAGAGTTATATTATTTGACTTTGTTACTTATTGGAAGATTAAGAGGTTCCCTAGTTACTTCTTTTTAAATTTTGTCAAGAATAGGGCCCTCGGGTCCTCTTGCGAGGATCTCTTCTCTTTCTTTGATTCCCCCCTGTAAAAATATCTTTATGTTTTCAGGAAAACTACTTCCTATAAGTGTTTTTTTCGAAAAATTTTCACTGAGTTGATGGTCGAGGTCAAAATGTTTCTTGCAAAAACTTAACAAAATTTTACTATCTTAACGAATCTATCCTATACTACTACTACTACTACTAGTAGATTTGGGGGCGTCTGTTAGAACAGATGCATAGGTTCTTACCTCTCATCTTATTGTTCCCCCGTTACCAGCCTACATCTATTCTACCTTACAGAACAAATTCTCGACAACGACAGCAAAAATGTTAGGAAAAATATTGTCTTGAATAATTTACCTAATATTTAATTATTGACCAGGGTTAGTATGCTTAGAGTTGCTACAAAATATATGTGAAGGTAGAGAGTATCGCGGTAATACTTTAATAAGATAAATATTGAAAGATCTTAAGTTGAACTCGTAAGGATCTAATTTAGTTAAGTTAATAAAAATAGAGGACTAGGCCGAGTGGTATCAAATTATCTATAAATGTCCGGATATGAACAGTGTTATGACAATGAACTATTCTATCTAGAGAGATTTATTTTGCTTGAGAGAATGACTACATCAAGAAGGATTTACAACAACTAAATATACTACTTTTGAAAAACTATACATACCTTAACTAACGTACATGAATTAAACTAAATCATCTTAATTCCACTCTCCTTGATCATTTTGAGGGTAAGCATTTACTGTAATGGGAACTGGAGCAGGAGAGGTATCAAAATGGCACTCAAAAGAAGTGTAAAAGATAAATGGGATTAATTATAGTTTGATCTCCAAAAAAATATGTAAACTAAGAAATGTCTAGTTACAAGAAATAGTAAACATGATTGTTTATAAACAAATAACTCCTATTTACAAAATACTATAAGAAGGTAGACATGATTTATGAACGAAATAAAAACTTAAAAGATAATCTAAATTCTATTTTATGGATTTTTTTAATAATAATGTGATTAAGAAGATAAATTATATTACTATGAGCAATGATACATAATCTATTAATACATTTAAAATTTCACATGTGAAAGCAAAATTCAATTTTACCTACAAAATATCAAAACACATAACATAATTATTTAAGCATAATGTGAGAAGAAAGAGGAAAGAAGAGAGAAGTCTGACAAGTAGTCTAACAATCTTATCTAAGAGTCTTAAGAGAAAATACAATCAATATCTAACTACATTAAAATAGAATTAGAAAACTAAGGAGAGGAACTCAAAACAGACTAAAGATACACAGGGTTGAATGAAAGACTAAACAGTAGTTTGGAACGAAGGTCCATATGGAAGGCAGAACAAACTCTCTGAATGACAGTTTGTCCGAAGAAAATATTAAAATTTTGAAACAAGTAAATTTAAATGATTTATCTTAGAGCATCTGAATCATGCATATGCTAATGAAATGTAAAAGAGAAGATCTAGTTACTGATTAAATATTATAGCAACATAATCTAAACTAACTCATAATTCAAAAAGGAAATTAGATTTACTAAAAAAATTGAAATATACTTGAGCAAAAACAAAACTAAACAAAACTAAATTTATTGTAACTTAACCAAAGGAATCTAATCTAGAGATCAAGCAATGAATTGTGAAAACTTTAAAAAGGAATTTAAAAGCTATTCTAGGCACAACCGGTTGCTAAATCATAAAATAAACCTACATAATCAACATAATAACCATGGAATCTGTACTACTTAAAACATAAATGATTACAGGAACAAAACTACATAAACAACTTATAAGCAAAACTATACTAGTTACAGAAAAATGAAATAACAGAACATACACAAAGATGTAAAAATATGTTGTTGGGGGGCCCTCCTAGCAAACAAAGTAATTCTCTTCTAATAGAACATGATCATGCATAGCATAATGGAGCTTTCATTAAACCAAAGGTGGAGTTACCGAGTCTTGTGGAAAACTGATAAAGCAACTAACTATCTCGCTATCCTAACTAACTCCATTGATTCTATCAGCTACTAATCATGAGTTGTCATCTATGACATTCAGTGATTAACATTTTTCCTCACATGAGATCACCTATATATAGTGTTTACAGAAGGCAAGCAAGTTGAATCTTTCAGTGGTCGAATGCTCTTCACGATAACGCAGTAATTATAACAAATAATTACACTGATAACTAACATATGAGAGTTCCTTCTTCTTCACAGATCTGGTTCCTTCTGGCACGTGATGTGGCATATGATTTCAGTCTTAATTAGAATCAGTGTCAAGGTGTCACACAGATACATTAAATGGGAACTCTTCCAGAATAAGGCTAATCCTAAGATGTTGGTGTGTGGTCACAACAGTTCATGGCCATTACATGCCTTTAATGCACAGAAATCTATTGTCAACAATGCACGGTCTATTTAGTAATATGGATGGCAAGATGGATATGCTCTCCATATATCTAGCTGGACGTGTGTCTATTTGTTAGCTTCTCTAGAAGACCATATAACTTGCAAACAATTATACACATGAATTAATATATCGAATATGCTTCATATCATGTAAATTTTAATCATTAAAATCGTAAAATGATAATAATAAACAAAATTTACATAAACCTTAAATTCATTCATACCTAAGGTTTGAATGGTGAGTTGTACGGTACAAAAGATGCCAAAAGATAACAAAACATGTGTTAATATGTAAAGTATTTATCCCAAAAATGGTGACAAAATGGGGACCAACAATAGTTCTTTTGAAAAAACAATGGAACTAAAATAAATGCAATCATTTCTCTAAATAAGTCATGAAGATGTCTTCCCATTTCAACTAAAAAGAGAATACATGCAAAAATTCGAAGAAAATCATCATAGCCTGCTTTATTTAGAAAACTTGGAAGAAATTCTAACTATCCGTTGGAAACATATTAAAATTATGGGGAAAAATACTCTCTTAGAACTAGTTTCTAATCCAAATAGTTTGGATTTATTGAAAAAAACAATATTGTTCTATAGTTTTAAGCTAAACTAGTAAGTATATGCAACATTTATTTACTATCCTACCTTACCTTAAAGAAAAAACCCATTTTTAGGTATAAAAGCATTTGAAGTGGATCCAACTGTGTAACAAGGTTACAACTAAACTCACATTCAGGTTTGAAATAACTATGTTAATAGATTGAAGAAAAATAGGGTTTTAGGGATGCGAGGCAATCGCAGGTAGTCCTGAGTAGTGGTATTTCCTAGATGGTGAGTCGTCGATGCGACTTCAAACTAGGGACGGGTATTTCTCCCCTCATCAACCTCAAGTTCGAGTGTGATGTCATGCATGAAGGATCACAGTGTCTGTTGGGCCGAATTAATGTCGTTTTAATTCCATTGTAGTAATTTCCCAGCCATTTAATTTGGCAATCTGAGGTTCGTAGGCTTACGAAGCACATGCAAAGTATATGCAGGACTAAAGCAAAATTAAGCTAATCTAACCCCTCGTGAAACTAAGACTAATCTAATATAACCCCCCTTAAGCTGAAACACGCAATTGCTAATCTAATGTAGGAAGATGAAACACACGGCTGAAAGTAAATTGCATAAAAGAAAGACAACATATGAAGAGCAACAAGACAACACATGTGAGCTCACATTAACAATCAAGCAATCTTAATTTACATCACAAGAATCAATGACAAATCATGGAAGCATCAAAACCAATATTATGAACAAAATCTAAGAATTCCCTTCTCCATATTACAAAGTCAAGACTAACTTCTACAATCTACTATTCTATAAGATAATCTAAGATCTAAGTTATTCTAAGATAATCTAGGATAACAAATGAAGAGAGAGCACTCTCTTTTATACATGAAATTCTTTGAGAAGAATATAACCATCTCATAATGAGTGATCCACTATTCACTCAACCACTCAACTAATTTCCTATTATTACAAGATATGATCCCTTCAAATCCTCCACATATCTCTCACAAATTCTCCTCATGTCTCTCAACCAAATCTCCATGCTCTTCTCCTTGGAATATTATTTGCATAACTATCTCCTTGAAATGGTGGAGGAGATATACGTGAAGTATTTTCTTTGAATTAATCCTTCACATATTCCTACACATTACAAATCTCATCCATACTTTGAGATATTAGTGAAAAACATGTTAATTTTATAATATTTAATCATAAATTCACTTATAATACTAAAATAAATAAAGTGGAAATAATAAGGTGAAACCCACATATATGTATGGAAATGGTATGATAAAAGGTTAATGGGACGATGAAATGTGAGGAATAGTGGAAGATAAAGTGGAAGAAAAAGTGACATTTATGAGTCCCAACATACTCCCCAACTGAACTTGTTGCATGTCCTCATGCAACCATGTATGCATCTTCTTAAGAAATTGTGGCATCTAAACTTTGGCTTTGATTGATGATGTCTTTTTAACAATGAATATTTCCAGGGTGTGAAATACATGAGTAACAACTGGCATTTCCTTGTGGTTGGTTCTTGTGTGACAACCATGAATATAAAGAATGTTGGTTCTTGTGTTAACAACATTCATTTCATGATGTGAAACGCATGAGTAACAGCTAACATTTTCCTTATGGTTGGTTCTTGTGTGGCCACCATGAATGTAAAGAATGTTGGTTCTTGTGTTAATAACATTCATTTCGTCATTTGTTTTCTAGCTACATAATAATTTAACCATACACTCACTGAAAATGATAAGCTATTAATTTGCATAGAAAGCATCATTGTGCATAAGAAATCATTTTCTTTATCTTTATGAATCATGCCAATATGTATATCAATGTGTATGAAGCAAAGTGCAATAGAGGATTTGTCGGAAAAGAAATGCTCGTGAATGGTAAATGAGATGAAAAATGGGTGATGGTGGTGAAAAGAATGGAATGATAGTAGTGAGTATGTATTGAATATAGTTCGGCCTTCCCAACTGATGTTGTTGCATGTCCTCATGCAACCTAGCATGGGATGTGAAAGAAATGGTGAGGGAATTTTCCAAATTATTCATTGCTAGCATGTAAGGAATTGCATGATTAAAGTTTAGAAAACAACATACCCCCACTTAACCAAAAAGTAGATGAACGATGCAATAGGAATGTAGCTAATGACACTGGATCGTGGAATGCGTCACTGCTACTATTGTTGTAACTGTTGGATCATGGGTAGTGAAGGAATTGGAACTGCTACTGCTGAATCATGGAAAATATATCACGTCTGCAGGATAAAAATGTAACTGTAAATGATGGTAAAGCTGTAACTGTTGGAACTATTGTAATGTGAAGTGGAGGAATCTAAATTGCTGCTGATAAATAATGGAAAATATGTCACGGCTGCAGGATAAAAATGTAACTTTAAATGATGCTGACACTATAACTGCTGGAACTGTTGTAATGTGAAGTGGAGGAATCTGAACTGCTGCTGATAAATAATGGAAAATGTGGAAGGCAGAAAGTGGAACTGTGGTACACTCATAGATCTGAATTCATGTTTCTGCAACTGCTGATGGGTTCATGAGAAACAATGTATAGTCTTCACCCTCTACAAACCCGATGGTACAATCCTAGTCATGCAAATAAATTTGTCGATGTCGAGCATGAAAATAAATCATTGGATTACCAGCCATTGATGAATGCCATTAACAAATGCGAGGCAACTCACTAGTGATGTGAATGAGTGCCAAGGTACCCAAGTACATCTTGTGAAGTGCGAATAGATGTGCTGATGTCAAGCCACTCGCAAGATCTGACGATCAAGGGACATTGATGAACTCCCATGATTGTCAGCGAGAGAACTTGTCATTAAGGCATGCAAGCCTCTAGGTACTCAAAATGAACTCTAGTCTATATCGCATATGAGGTGCTGAGGTCGATGGGGCAAGACTTGTTGAAAGGTGGGCCTTAAAGAATCCCACATCAGTCAACATGAGTTGGTATAAAAATATTGGTAGGACTATAAGTGAAAAGATCTCACAGTCAAGCAGTGGATATGGCAAGGCCATGTATTCATGGAAAGGGAGCTAGTTTTCTTCAGAAGGAAAGCTGGAAAGGAAAAAGAGTGTAAAATGAACTGGAAAATCTAAAGGGATGTATGCAACTCAAAAATATATGTATGTGTGAATTCATGATAGATAAAGTGATGGAAAGTGGACTTCAAGACATGGATGATGAAGGTGCTCTGAAGGAGAAATATGGATAAACAATCATGATGCAAGTTTATGGACAGTTTATGTGTAACAACCAATGTTATGATGTTTATGAAAAAACATCATGAGTAACAGCTCCTTCAGGCTATCTATCAAAGCATGTTTCTCAAAAATTTTGTGTTTCTTTGAAAAATCACTTCAGCAGCAAAATGCGACTGTCTCTGAAACCTGAAAAAAAACTTTAGTACAAAATCTTGCATGAAAAATTATTAGTGAATATGTATCGAATATAGTTCTCTCTCCCCAAATGATCTAATTGCATGTCCTCATGCAACCTAGCATAAAAATTGTGAGAAGTTTGTAAAAGAAAACATATCATGCAGAAAGAAGTACATAAGCTGCAAAGAAAATTACCTATTTCTCGTGTTGGTTTCATCTACGATTATTGTCAAAGTGGCTTTAAGAAAAACAATTCAGCGTTAATCATAAAAGCAATTTCAGGAAAAATGAAAACGTCCATTTGCAACTTTAATTTTGTTTTGGTTGTTCTTATTTTTTTCTAAATTTTATTTATATATATATATATATATATTATTTTATTTTTCTTTTGCAAAATGTAAAACAAAAGAAATAATTTTTATAATTTAATATATTTTTCTTGTTTTTGTTTTATTTTTACAACACACCAAAATAAAATGAAATAAAAATAATGGCAAAAACACTCAAAATTAAATTTACCCGATCATAATTGTAACAACCCAGCGAGCTGTGACACACATCGGTGACAGCGAGATGCAACAACCACTGATAGCTACCCCATATCGATTTGCTTCTCACCTTCCTCCTTTTTGTGGTGTTACAACCGGTCCAATTGCTTCTACAATTATAATATTTTCATTTGATGCTTAGGGGCTTTGTTCAGCCTTTTTTTCTGTTCTTTGTTCAGCCTTTTCTTTGTTCAGCCCTTTTTCTGAGATTTGTTCAGCCTTTGTTGTCACAGTAATGGAGTTTACTATTTCAGCTGCTTGGAACCGGTCGCAACAGTAAATATGGAAAATACCCTCTCGAAGAACCAGCTGTATATCACAAATCATGGATGTGTTTGGCGATTTCCCTAATATTCAAGTAAAGGAGGATGCTAAGCATAAAACCCATGTCTTAGATTTTTAAAATTATTTTCCATGTTCCCGCAAATCAAGACATGAGTCAAGGTGTTCTTATCTCGAATGCATTTTTTTGGTTAAGGTTGTAACAGCCATTTACAGGCCATTTGTTGTAGATTTATTCAATTCCATTCTATTTTTGATGGATATGCAATACTCACCTAACTACCCAGGCCTAGGAAAGTAATGATTGATTTTCTTTTTGAGTGTATTTCTCTGTGATCTACAACTAACAACGAGATGAACGCATTACCAATTGGTCAAGATGCTTTCCAAGCTGGCCGAGAGAGCTAACTATTTCATTATTTTTTTGTTTTACGCAGATTTAATTCAAGGTAGAAATATGGAGTTGATTAAGTTTCAGATGAAGGTGAGAGATGGAATTGATACCACTCAACCATAAATAAACCAGACTCCGAAAATGTACTTCAATTGTGACATGGGCTTAGCCACTGTTTCAATTTAAAATTTTAAAATAATACACTCACATCCCATATGAATTTGCAGGCCAATTTTATAAGTTGAAATTTTTTTAGTAAATGGAGACAAATGAATTGCACATTGAGGCATTAATTTTTTTCATTCTGTTTCAGCTTATCTATTTCAGCTATAGCTGTTACAACTAATGTCTTAGCTTGGAGTTGTTGTTTCAGCTGTTGTTTCAACTACAACTGATACATCCTTTCAGCATGGAGGTTTTACAGGCCACTCATTCAATTTTAATGAAATAATTATAATACACCTATTTTTTTAATTGCAGATCCAGGATGGAATGCACAAATATAGAAAATTTCATAATTGATTTAGCCGAGGCATTATTGTAGAGAAAATGTTGGGCCGACGTAGACTACCTGACAGTGTTTTGGTAATAACTTCTTTGTTTCATGCCTGATTTGAATGATTCCAAAGCCAAAATAAAATGGATTCATAGGGATAATTCCATTAGAAACAGGTTTTAAAAATTCTATGATATGGTATGTCATATAATCTAAGTAACATTCTGCATCCTAATGTTGTTTGTGAGTTTCATCCTAGACCAACGGTCACTATTTTGAGTACAACCTTTTCATTAAAATATGGATTGATGTGATTCCAATTGGATATGAAAATAGATTTAGATAGGTATCTCCAATAGAAACAGGATTGGAATATAATAAGAATTGATGGGTCAAATATGCCAATGAACAACTGAGAAAGCAGAGGTTTTAGAGTGCAGATTTAGGATAGGTAGTTAGTATTTTGGGCATATCTCCTTCGTACGATATAAAAATTGAATGATTCAAATTGTGTTGTAAAATAGATTGATAGGAGAGTATGCATTAGAAACATTTTTTTAGAATTCATCCATTAGGTCTCCCATAATGTGACTGTCCCAACTATGTTCTTGAGCTTCCTACTCCACCCCCAGTCAGTATTTTAACCATATCTTTTTCGATTTAGAACCAAATTGAAGAATTAAAATTGGATTGGAAACTAGAATTAAAGGGATACCTTGGATATAAATAGGTTTTCAAACTAATCCCTTATGGTCCCTAAAAATAGGACTGTCCCGACTGTGTTTCAGCGAATGTTAACAAGTCAAAATGCCCAAAAAAATGCAATAGATGAAACATAGCTTCCACACAATGATACGAATGGTTGCAGATGTCTATAATAATATATATTTTATTAATGGAATACATCCACATATCCTCAAGCAATTCATACCTAGAATGACTTACAAAGTGTGTTGCAGCCACAACTGGAACTCCTCAAAATGATATGATTTTCGAAATAAAACCTGTGTGATTTTGTGGTTGTATAAATGGTTTGGCAGAGTTAATTTTTAGAAAGGTACAGGATGAAGGATGAAGGAAAAAATATGGCTGTGAATCCAACCGACGAGAAGCTTACAGGCATGACATTGTGTTTTAGCTGCTGTGTTTCAGCTTGGAGTTGTGTTGTTCATCTTTGAGTTGTAGCTATTATAATTTTAGTTGTTTCAAGTTTAGAATTAATTTTCCACATGAATTTGCATGCTAGTTTTATTTTACAAGTTGGAGAATTTTTTAGAAAATGGAGATAATGATTTGCAAAATAAAGATGAAATTGATAAGGTATGTTGCAAACATTAATTTATTATTTCCTTATGTGTTTCAGCAACAACTGTTATAGCATATTTGTTTCAGCTGGAAATAGTTTCATCTGTAGCTGTTATAGCTTATTTTGCAAATAAAAAAAAACAATTTTGAGCAAATGGAACAAAGTGGAGATGAAAAATAGATTAGGCAAAAAAATTTCCATTCGTCAACAATAAGAATTATTCCTGAAATAAATTTAGTCATCCTATTTCTGATCCTCACGATCACATGAAGCGCGGAGGAGAGCATACTTATTCTGGGTGAAAGCAAAGACTAGAAATAAAATCCTACCTACTCTATGCTAATTGGGAATCAAAAAATAGTTACGTGTAATCAAATAGTCGGTGTAGCGATACACGCAACAGTAATAGGAATATATTATCTTTCAATTCCATGAATGAACAATGGCAGTATACAAATATGAACAGATTTAATTGTTGTGGCTATGATCTAAATAAATAAAAAGAAAAACTAAATTGTTCTAACCTCATACTTACTTGAAACCATCGTTCGATAAGGCTTTAGTAGGCATAGTTTTCACTCCTCAGATCATGGTGCAACTCCTCGTGGTCCTCCTCGATCTCATGTTCGCATGATTGTTTATCCTCAGATGTGAAGGATTCTTCATATGTTGATTCCTTGTTCGTTGCTGGGGGAGTAATTAAGCTCTTGGCTACTTTTAGGATCTCTTCTTTGTGAGAAGAAGAGATCCCTACTTTTGTAAGGATCTGAGTGAGTTGTTCCAAGCTTAAAATAATTGTTAAATCCTTTTGGAAAAGGGATTCTTACAGCACCCAAATCTAAATTAATAATTTAAATAAACACTCTTGGTGAAACAAATTAAAAAAAAAACACTATGTACAAGAAAAAAACCATTACTCTTCAGAGTTGTGAGAAAACACACTTGCTGAAATTGAACCACTCTTTGTAGAAATTGAAATTCACTCATTGCAGAAATTGAAATTCACACTCTAGTGCACTCTTGTAGAAAATTAATCAAAGTAACTTAAATCCATCGTGCTTCCCTGGCAACGGTGCCAAAATGTTGGGCCGAATTAATGTCGTTTTAATTCCGTTGTAGTAATTGGCCAACCATTTAATTTGTCAATTCGAGGTTCGTAGGCTTACGAAGCACATGCAAAGTATATGCAGGACTGAAGCAAAATTAATGTAATCTAACCCCCCGTGAAACTAAGACTAATCTAATCTAACCCCCCTTAAGATGAAACACGCAATAGCTAATCTAATGCAAGAAGATGAAACACACAGTTGAAAGTAAATTGCATAAAATAAAGACAACATATGAAGAGAAACAAGACAACACATGTGAGCTCACATTAACAATTAAGCAATCTTAATTTACATCACAAAAATCAATGACAAATCATGAAAGCATCAAAACCAATATTATGAACAAAATCTAAGAATTCCCTTCTCCATATTACAAAGTCAAGACTAACTTCTACAATATACTATTCTCTAAGATAATCTAAAATATAAGATATTCTAAGATAATCTAGGATAACAAATGAAGAGAGAGCACTCTCTTTTATACATAAAATTATTTGAGAAAAATATAACCATCTCATAATGAGAGATTCATTATTCAATCAACCACTCAACTACTTTCCTATTATTACAAGATATTATCCCTTCAAATCCTCCACATATATTATCCACATGTCTCTCAACCAAATCTCCATGATCTTATCCTTGGAATATTCTTTCATAACTATATCCTTGAAATGGTGGAGGAGATATATGTGAAGTCTTTTCTTTCAATTAATCCTTCACATATTCCTACACATTACAAAGCTCATCCATACTTTGATAAATTAGGGAAAAACATATTAATTTTCTAATATTTAATCATAAATTCACTTATAATACTAAAATAAATAAAGTGGAAATAATAAGGTGAAACCCACATATATGTATGGAAATGGTATGATAAAATGTTAATGGGACGATGAAGTGTGAGGAATAGCGGAAGATAAAGTGGATGAAAAAGTGACATTTCTGAGTCCCAACAGTGTCCAAAGGGATGGACCATGAGAGTTTAGGGAGGCGGGTGGGGATGGGATCTCCCTTCAGGCACCAAACTGGGGCTCTAGTGGGTGTCTCCTTTGCGCCCAGGTCATCCGTTCTCTTTAGATAATATTAGAAAAAATATGAGAAAGGATGTAGATCTAGAAGGAAAAATCAATGATAGGGAAATTTATTGGGATATGGATGAAACAGAAATATATGATCATATGGATCAAGCATACCCATAATCCTAAATGGAATTATGATATGCATTTGGGATCCAACGGATTTTTCACCATAATTTTCTTCAATTAGGAATATCAAGATCAGATCTTGGAAGGGGGGCCATATTTTTTATTTTTCAGCATGCCTCTATCTGCTTCCATTGAAAGAAATATTTAACCCTAAGAAATAAGACATGAGGGTGGCCCCTATTTGGATCCACTTGTACTCTCCTCCTTGCGAATAATGGGACATGGAAATTCCACAAGATATAGGGAATATGTTGGGATATTTTGTGAAAGAAGCAGAACATACCAAACAAAAGAGTGTTAGAATAATCAACCCATAGTATTTACCCACTTAGACATTATTTCATTTATTTTGTCTTATTTGCCTAGTCCATGAGTCCCACCATGTGCAAGTAGCTAATTGCCTATCCATAGAGGTCAAAATTGCCATTATTGACTCATGGAGCGCTTGGGAAAGCCTTAGGAATCAAATCTGCTTTATTCCTGGCCTCCTAGGTGCCCTTCTGCTTTTTCTGCTTTATTGCCTGCTTTTTCAGTGTTTTAAGGCACATAGGAAAGCAAGACTAGGTGAGGTGAATCATCTTTGTTGCCTCTTCCTCCTCCACTCTTTCCTCCATGAAAAAGAATCTATGAGCTGCCATTTGACCACTCTTTAGCTTTCCCATGCACCCTTGCTAATTCGTGGGGTCCTTGATAGATTTGGGATCAGCTTTTTACACCTATGGGGGATTTGCCTATTTTGGGTAAGCCTGCTTTATGCTAGATTTGGATGCTTCCTTATGCATTCGATTTGCTCATGTATTCTATATATTCAGCAGCCTATGTTATTATAGGGTTGGCTATTATGCACTCAGTTAATATAATTTTGTGTTACAGCTCCATATTCAGTCTCCATTGTTGATAATTTGCATGATCAATTGTTAATTGCTGTGAGTGAAATTAATCTACTGCAGGCCTGAATTTCTACAAAGAGGTACATATATTTTGCTCGAATTTATGTCTACATGGATCTTTCAAAAGGAGATGTCGAATTCCATCAAAATAAAATGAGAATATGAAGAATTGCAGCACCTGATCGATTATGAACACATTCCATTCAGGTGTAGACAGTTCCATGATTATGGGCACCTTAGCATGAATTTCCCAAATAATATCCAATAAACCCTGTCCAAAACCTAGACACATGAGACGGTAAAGGATATATAGGGCTTCACATAAGTTCATAGTAGAAGAAGAACTCCTTGATTTGGTCCCATCCAGAAATAGGGAAGAACATCAAAATGGGGAAAGTCAAATTCTAGTAACAGATTTGAGACCCTCAGTGAGAGGGAAGAGGTGGAGAACCCTCGAAATAAGGATGAGACCAAATAATCCCATCCTATCTTGTCATTTCCCAAAGGGGTGGAAGGTGTGGCTCAACAGGATCAAGAAAAAGAAATGGAGGAAGATGGGGTTGAGGACATCAATCTAGGAGAACTATATCTAGATGAAATAGAGAAAGAATGTGAGACAAAAAGGAATGGGTAGGTATACATGCACCAATAGGAGATTCTATAGAAATCCATCATTAGAAGAAAGGCCAATCAATTGTTAGAGCTTTAACATTAAGCTAGTATAACATTAGGATCTTTAATTGAGAGAACAACAAGCACAGCAATCAAACACAAGAGAGAATGAACACAGTGTTTTTCCTCGGGGAAACCATAAATGGAGAAAACCCCGCAAATTCCTTAGAGATAGAATCAGCACCAAAAGTAAAACCCCAAAACAGTAAGATGATCTCCTGACATCAGTAACCTTCTTTCTATCTAGCCCGAGTGTCTTCTCCTTCCTCAACTATGCACTACACTTGAGTGTGTATAATTTTTGTATGAGTCATGTACTAAATAGAGAGGCTAGCTCTCTATTTATACTAATCCTGACATGACTAAAACCCTACTAGGGCCGACCTCTCTAGGAGAGTCTAATAACCCTAGTGCCTCGAAACTACGGGGACTTTAACCCTTAGACAATAGGAGGCTTACCCACAATGACTTGACACAACTTGTTTACATTATAGATCTTCCTAATCGGAACATCAGGGCATGACATGACTCAAGTACACTACAAATACATCTCGAAATAAACATCGGCTTACAATACATAGGAAATACAATTGAATACATTCTGAAGTTACATATACATCAACACTCCCTCTTAACTAGGAAGGTATTCTCTCGACACAATTTTCAGCACAAGTCTTCTTCTCTGTATCATCTGGGTCATCGTCAAGTTCTCATCATCTTCATCTGGATATGGATCATCGCTCGATCTAGATCATCATCACTGGATCATTCTAGATCTAGATTATTAATTGATGATCATCACTGGATCTGAATCATCACTCGATCTAGATCATCTCAGAGACATCATAACTGGATCTGGATCATAGCTCAATCTGGGTCATCACTAGGTCATCATCATATGTGCTATCTCATGATTCTTCTCGTCACAGGAAGTTCTACAAAGCTATCCCTTTTTCATGTTGGGTGTAGGCCTACCTCCTCATAGGTCTTCGGTAGCCCTTACATCTGACCTACTCATTAGAATGGCTAGCACTCACATCTAACCTTGACTCATCAGAAAGGCACAGCACTTACATTTGACCTCGACTCATCAAAAAGGCACTCAGTCCTATACTAAGGGTTCTTGGTAACTGACCAAGTGCCTCCATTCAGAGAATGGAAGTAGCCCTTACATCTGACCTACTCGTCATAATGGTTGGCACTCACATCTGACCTCCTCGTTAGAAAGGCAGTAGCCCTTACATTTCATCATGTAGGACCTCATCCTACAGTCACATCAGAATGGCCAACACTCACATCTGACCTACTCATTAGAAAGGCGGTAGCCCTTACATCTATGTAGGATCTCATCCTACATTAGAATGGTCAGCACTCACATCTAACATCCTCATCAGAAAGGCGGTAGCCCTTACATCTATGTAGGATCTAACCCTACATCAGAATGGTTGGCACTCACATCTGACCTACTCATCAGAAAGGAAACAACCCTTATATCTGATCAAGTGGGAACAAATCCCTCAATCACATCAGAATGGCCATGCACTCACATCTGATCATGTAATACTACATTTTACAATCGTCTCAGAAAGGCCCTTAGTCCAAGACCAAGTATTCCTGGTAACTCACCAGGAAGCTCCATTCCAAGAATGGCAATAGCCCTTATATCTGATCATGTAGGAACCAATCCTATATTCATATCAGAATGGCTTAGCACTCATATCTAACATGAAAGGAACCAGTCCTCTCACCATGACAGAATGGCTTAGCCCTTACATCTGACCTTCTCATCAAAATGGCTTCTGGACTCGTCACTTCCCCTTGGAAGGGACCTCAATCTGGAGAACACCAAGCTTCTCCCTGAAGTACTCAAATTTCACTATGTCCAATGGCTTCGTCAACACATTAGTTATCTGATCATCCGTCGTAATATACTGGAGATTCACTGCTCCCCTCTACACCATATCCCTGGTATAGTGATACTTGATCTCGATATGCTTCAAGTTGTCATGGAACACTGGGTTCTCTGACAACTTCATACAACTCTAGTTGGCATAGTGTATACAAGTAGCATCCAGCTGGAGATCAAATAAATTAGATAGTAGCTTCCTGAGCCATACTACCTCACAACTAGCTAAACAAGCTATGAAATACTCTGCTTTAGCTGTACTCAGTGCCACACAGGATTGCTTCTTACTAAACCAAGAGATCACACCTGATCCCATACTGAAGCAACATCCTAAAGTGCTCTTCCTATCAATGGCACTTCTTACCCAATCTGAATCAACATAACCCTCTAGGTTAATCTTCTGATTCATATCATACTTGAGCCCATAATCAACTGTACCTCTCAGGTATCTCAGAATATGCTTTGTAGTAATCAAGTGAACATGTCTCAGATCTTTCAAGCACTAGCTTAAGGTGTTCACAGCAAAGCAAATATCTGGTCTAGTGTTTGTCAGGTACATCAAGTATCTAATCATCTGACGATACATCATAGCATCAACTGACTCTGATGAAGCATCGCTCAATAGCTTCAGGTTCGATGACATAGCTATGGCCATAGCCTTGCAGTCCATCATCCCAAATCTTTTCAGGATCTCTACTGCATACTTCCCTTGTCCAAGGGATATTCCATCTACACTCTGCCACACCTCCATACCTAGAAAATAATGCATCATACCCACGTCCTTCATTTCGAACTCGGCAGCAAGGTTTCTCTTTGTGTCAGCAATCAACCCATCCATACATGTCACAAATAATTAATCTACATATAGTACGAGCATCACTGGGTTGCCATCTTCAACCTTGTAGTAAAGGATGGAATCTGCTTTACTCTTGGTAAAGCCCAAACTGGATAGAAAGCTATCAATTCTGTTGTACCAAGTCCTGGGTGCCTGTTTCAAACCGTACAGGGCTTTCTTCAATCTACATACATGAGACTCTATGTCATGTGTCTCAAAACCAAGTGGCTATTCTATATACACTTCCTCTTCCACTACACCATTCAAGAAAGCAGTCTTGACATCCATTTGGTGTATCTTCCATTCCATCATTGTAGCCAGGATAGGTACTGATCTAATGGAAGTGTATCTAGCTATAGGTGGAAAGGTTTCTTCATAATCTATTCCTTCTTTCTGTGAGAAACCTCGATCAACAAATCTTTCTTTATATTTCTCTATACTACCGTCTGCAGCATGCTTGATCTTGTAGATCCATTTGGAAGTTACAACTGACTTCCCTTCTTGTCTTGGGACAACATCCCAAACATCATTCTTCATGATCGATTGATATTCTTCAATCATAGCATCCTTCCATTCTTTTTGTTCTACCACTTCTTCATAACTTGAAGGTTATTTATCAATGAAATCACATAGTAATGCTACATACCCAGAGCAAGATCTGGTCCTTTTTCTTTCTCTGTGATTCTCTTCTTGAGCACCATATCTTTTCGCACCTTGGGTAAGTTCTCGTACCCAAGCAGGTTTCCTCTTATGAGGATTCTTCTCTGGAGGTGGATCTATAGGTCTTTGTGGTTCTTCAAACTCTCGATCTTATTCTTGAGTTTCTTCATTCATGGTTGTATCATGAATTCTGGGTGCTTCTACTTTTCCAGATTCTTCAATAGGTTTCTTTCTAGATTTGTTGTAAGCTATGTCTTAATCAAATGTCACATCCCTGCTGATGTCAATCTTCTTATATCCTCGGAAATATATTCTGTAAGCCTTTGAGCTTTCAGAGTATCCCACAAATATACCCTTATTTCCTGAAGGATCTAATTTTGTTCTCTTTTCTTTTGGAATGTGTATGTACACAGGACAGTCGAATATTTTGAGATGCCTGACTTCTAGTTTCTTGCTGGAGAAGACTTCTTCAAGAGTCTTGTTCTCGAGTACTCTATGTGGAGTACGGTTCTGTACATACACTGTTGTTCTGGCAGCTTCCGCCCAAAGATGCATAGGAAGATCTTGATCATGAAGCATTTCTCTTGCAGCTTCCATGATAGTTCTATTCTTCCTTTCCACAATCCCATTTTGTTGTGGATTATAACGAGTGGACAACTCCCTCTTAATCCCTAAGTCTTTGCATAACTCTTTGAATTCATTAGATGTGAATTCTCCACCATTATCTAATTGAAAGGTCTTGATCTTCTTGTGTGTGTGATTCTCGATCAAGGATTTGAATTCCTTGAAATTGCTGAATACTTCATCTTTGTTCTTCATGAAGTAAATCCATGTCTTCCTAGAAAAGTCATAAATAAAAGAAACATAGTATACATACCCGCTTAGTGAGATTGATGACATAGGACCACATACATCAGAGTGGATTATTTCCAAGATTCCTTTTGCTTTGCTTTCACTACTTGGAAATGTCTTCTTTGTATTCTTTCCTTTCACACATCCTTTGCGTACCCCATCATGTTTTGCTTGAATTTCTGGAAGACCTTCAACAATTTTGCTTGCAATTGGTAGTGATTTGTAATGCACATGTGCAAGCCTTCTATGCCAAAGTTCATTTGGCTCTACTATGTCATGGACCAAGGCTTGTTCTGGATGGCCCTTCAATTTGTATAGACCTCTTTCTTGTTCCCCAATCACTACTGCATCATTAATAGTCTTTCCCTTTGGCCACATGATGACTTGGCCATCTATGAATGCAACCCTCATGCCTTTTGCATCTAATGCAGATATGGAGAGAAGGTTATTCTCGAGTCCTGGTACAAACAATACATCTTTCATCCTCATAGACTTTCCAGAGTCTAGTTTATAAGAATATTCCCCACTACCTTTTATTGGATATTGGTATTCATCTCCAAGCTTCACCTTGTGAGGTGATTCATGTTCTAAAAGTTTCACAAAGGATTCTTTGAATCCTGTCATATGCTTGGAAGCCCCACTGTCTATAAGCCAATCATTGCTTCCATGTGTGATATTTCCCATGAGAGAAGAAATCAAGACATATTCTTCATCACTTGAAGAGTCTTCACTTTCATATTTGGTTTTCTTCTTGGATGGTTCATCATCCTCTGCAACATGAGCATGATGTCTTTTCTTGTTGCCCTTTTTCTTATTTTGTCTTTTAGGACAATCTTTTGCAAAGTGTCATACTTCATCACAACTATAAAATCTACCTCTAGAGAAATATTTTCTAGAGTTAGTTTTAGAAAAATGCTTACCCTTGGAGTGATGAGAACTTATTTTGGTTTTCTTGGAATGTACTATGAGAGCTTGATCTTCACTTCCTATCTTCTCTTCTATGGCTACTATCCTAGATTCTTCTTGAGAGCTTTCTTCCCATAGTCTGCTGAACTTGACTAACTTCTTTCTAGCACATATCCCTTGAATAAAGGAGTCCCATGATCTAGGGAGACCATTCAAGGTGGTCATTACAATCTCATCATTTTCCACTTCTTCATCTACTGCTTCCAATTGTTCTTTGATTTGAGAAGCTCTTGTGAAGTAAGACTGGATGGTTTCTGCATTCTGAATATTCACATTCTTCAGTTGGTTTCTTAGAGTCATCTTCTAGTTTATGTTCTTCCCTTCAAACAATTTGGTTAGGGAATCAAACATATCTTTAGGTGTCTTTAGGGAGGACACCTCTGGTATGAGATGATCCTTGATAGAATTAGCAATGATTCTCTTTGCTATAACCATCTTCTTCTTGTGTAAGGCCTTAGCTTCATCTCCCTCTGGGTCTAGGGGCATGTTTTCCTGGTGTGAAGTTTGTCTTAGCTTGTCTGTTTGCCTTTATTTTTATGCATCTTTCTTATTGTACGTGAGTTTTTAACTCACAGTCGCGTATATACGCGGATTTCACTGCTAGTTCCGCGTACACACGTGGGTTTACTATGAACAGTCGCGTATGCCCTTAGTTTTTCCTTCTAGAGGAAGTTGGATAGTCGATGGGTGAATTGTGATGATTGCTAAGTCTCCTTTGATACTGCTAGAGTCTGTATACACCCCTGTTTCTGACCAGAGATGTTTTTTTAGGGTAAAATTTCTTTTTTGAAGAATGTTCTTGTCATTGCATTTTCGATTTTTTGTTTTGGGATTAGTGCATTAGACTTCTTTTACCTTAGTACTTTGCTTGAGTGCTGCTTGAGTGTGCTTGCAGAGTCTGGGGATCATAGAACCATTCTTTTGCTTTAGTATCTCATTTTTATTTCAAAAAATCCAAAAATATTTTCTTATCATTATGCATTGCATCTTTCATTTTGCATAGTACTTGCACTAGATTTTATTTGGAAAGTTTGCATTGATCATTTGAAGAAAATTATGCATTTCACGTAGTAGCATACCCTGTTTTTCATGGACACAATGCATTTGCATTGATTGTTAGGTGTGCATTTTACTTCATGTTGTGTCATAACACCATTAGTTGCACAGCCATATACCTCTTTTGAGTAATAAATCCAATTAAAATCAACGCTTAATTAAAATGAACTACACTATTTTATTTGATAGGGTTCACCAACAAGATTAGGTTTTAGGGTCTTGGAATAGTTCATTGTGAGTCAATTCTCCAAGACCACTAAACAACAACATGTATGTGTCTGTCTAGGTGAGTGTGTGAAATTCCTTGGTATAACCAGTGTTTCTCAGGATCCTCCTCCCAAAAGGGAGTTAAGCATGAGGCAGTGTGAGCGGTTATTGATTGGGATGACCCCTAGTCATAACTGAGTAGCACCAGAGATATTTCCAGGATTGTACTCGTATCTGGGGGCTCTTTCGAGAGTTTCAGGCTTTGCTACCCTGCCCATATGGTCAATCCCACCTGCAACTGTCTGCCTGAACATTGATTATATTGAGGTGACCTTAGTGGCCTTACCTAGGATATCGAGGGGGTACTCTGCAGGGGTTATTCTATGGGTGTCCTAGCCAGGTTGGGGTCGGACAGCACATTCGCTTTATGCATTGAAGCTGAGGGCCACAATAATTGGTTACGTACCTTTGTTTGTTGTGTATGGGAGTCTCAAGCCTCTCCTAGGTGAGACATACCTGCTTCATTTAGGAGCTCACTTATCCTACCCTTGATTGCTTGTATTTGGCTTTATATTTTATTGGTGATTGCTCTGTGCATGTTAGCTTGCCTAGGGTTTGTGTAGCTAGAGAGTCTTTTATATTTTTTGAGTCATTGTGGATTCAGGTGTGGCTCCTCGCCGTTCTCATCATTTAGCAGGACTTCCGTCTTCTACATATCCTTCTCCTTTGGGAGAGAGAAATAGACAGTCCAGGCAGACTAATTCGCACATTGATTCACACACCATGGGAGACCACGTTGAAGGTATTCCTGAACCACCTTCTCCCATTCATGTGGAAGATGGGGAGTTTACTCCTAACTACGATCCTTCACTTGATCTGACTGAGTTAGGCCCTGTGATTTCTGAGATAGGTACTTTTCATGATAGACCTACCTACTCTAGGGTTGATTCTCCATTGACGCATTGACGATATGGAATGCCAGAGGATGATGAGACTCATTTTGAACCCGCAAGCACTAGTTATGGTAGTTATGATATGTCTGGTTTCCCTACACATGATTTCGCATTTCATGTCGAATCTGAGTTTGAGCCTAGCACTATGCCTGGGGGCACTCTCATTCCTTACCATGCGGAGAGGTTTGGGAGCACAAGTCACATTTCACCTTCCATCTCGGCGGTGGAAGCTACATCACATATTCCTCCTAGGTCTAGGGTTAGTGACCCTATTAGGATACCAGATCTGAGACGAGTGACTATAAGGAATAACACATACATAATTACTCAGGTCCCTTCGTCCTTTGTCCCTAGTTCTTCGAATGTTCACCCTCCACCTCATTCACGTTGTCCTTGGGGCCGAAACATTGCTACGAGTCATGTCCGTACTGCGGTTACTCGACGAGTTGTGTCTCAGGTTCACGTACCACCCGTTGCTTTAGGAGGTTATGTTCACACTTCTAGAGGTCATGTTACTACTTCTGAAGCATATATTCCTACTTCTAGAATGTATATTCCTACTTCCAGAGCATATATTCCTACTTACAGAGTGTCTCATGGGAAATCGCATGTGATGACTTGTGGACCTTATTATGGGATGTAGTATGGACAGGTTTCTTCACCTTATGGGTGCAGGTATCAACAACCTACTTACTCTCCAAATTACGGCTTTGTAGCTCCAAATAGTCAAGGTACACCACACTATGGTGCTTCCATGCCACCCTATACGGGTCAAACGGGAGGAGGGAACTATGGCCAAGGCCATGGTGGTTATGGTAATCAGACCTATGTGAATCAGAACTATCAGGGAGTGGTCCATCGACCTAATCATACTAGGCTCCCTTTCCTCACAATGATGAATCTTCTTGACTTGTCAAGATTGACGAACGATCTTGTAGCTCATGACCCGGCCTGGCTGGCTGTCCCAACTAAGCTTCCCTCGGACATACCCAAATTCGAGGGAAAATTGGGAGAGGATCTGAGCAAACATGTTACTACCTTTCACCTATGGTGATCTTCAAATTCCTTACATCAAGACTGAATCCATTTGAGACTATTTCAACGCGCCCTCAGAGGGCCTATTGCGAAATGGTATATAGAGATACCTAGGGGGGCATTCGCTTTGTTCGATGAGCTAGCGATGACTTTTCTTAACCACTTCCAGCTACCAATGCATTATGACATTGGTACTAAACTCTTGTCGACATTTCAGCAAGATAAATCCACACATATCTCAGATCATATCCAAAAGTGGCGTAGATGGAAGAGGTTGATTAAAGCCTTTATACCGCCAGAATTCCTCCTCGAATGGTTCCTTAAGTCGTTATTTCCGTATATAGCAAAGGATGTTTCTACATCCGGAGTGCAAAATGAGGAACAAGTCATTTTTAGGGCACAGGAACTGGATTTGATTTATTCTCAATCCAGTTTGTTATATGAGATTATTCCCAATGCTCTGCGTTCTAGTTTCGACCCCAAAGTTAAACCTGGACCACATGCCGATGGCATTGTTGGTTGTGTGAGTGCTAAGCCTATGGATTCAGTTGCAAAACAAGTTAGTCAATTTTCAATCAACCAATCTGCTTCGGGACAAGCCATGGATTTATCTCAACATGCCCAAACGGCGAGTGTGCTTTCAATGCAATCGTCGGACCAGAAGGGTAACCAACAGCCCAGACGGAATAAAAAGAAGGGTAAGAATAATCATAAGGGTGAGAATAGGAATGAAAATGCTAATAATAATGGAAAGAACACCCATGATGCTGGGAGGGACAAGAAAGTTAAACGTAAGGTTAAATTTCCTTGCAAGTTGTGTAAGGATGATCACCTCACCTACTTGTTCCCTCGTATCAATGAAGCCTCGAGATTCTTGGCACAAGGCCCAGCTATGCTAACTAACCCTTTACCTCACAATAAAAATATGAACTCGAGGATCCATGATCAGTCTAGTGGTGATCAAGATCCATCGGAGGGTAGTGATCATGGTTGCATTAACATGGTACATGCTGCGAAAGTTGTGACATGTGCGAAGGACTATGGTTCATCATAGCCCAACCCAGGAAAGGAACCTGATCCACCAGGGACTCCTTTGCGTATTGAAAAAACTGTGGATAAACCTGAAGCTGCACCTTGCATTCCTAAGGGAGTCCTTAAGCATTTGGGGCACAATCCTAATGCCCGAGCCACCCAGAACTATTCAGTTGTCAAGGATTTGGGACATACTCCTTGTGCGATGTCTGCACTGGAAGTGCTTTAGAGTTGTCCTTCACAAAGGAAGGCTTTTCTTTCTACCCTTGGTTTGAATGATGATATTTCTTCCTCCATGATTAAATTTGAAACCGCAGGAATTCAACCTCACTTGCCTTAATATGTGTCTCTTTTGATTCACGTAGAATGTCTTGACATGATCATCAATCACACTATGATTGACGAAGGCTTTGCTGCTTCTATGATGTATTTATCGTGTTGGAAGGGTTTAGGTTCCCCTGAGTTGTCTAATTCGGCGACCATGTTAACTGTGTTCATTGGGAGATCGTTTAGGCCACATGGGATTCTCCCTTCCCTTAAGGTCCATTTGGGAGGGAATACCGTTGCAATAAAGGTCAAGGTGGTTGATGCGCCCCTTGACTACAATCTCTTGTCGGGTAGGAATTGGATGTACAGTATGCAAGCCGTAGCTTCTTTCCTATTACGCATTGTATGCTTTCCATTTAATGGGAAGATAGTTACAATTGATCAAACATCATTCAAGAATCCATCGGTTACTGCATCTTCTGGAGCTTTGATCCCGATCGTAGAGCACTCTCAGCCGACAACTGGGAATGTGGGTGTAGGCATGTATCCATCCCTCATGGGAAGCTTTAGTTGTTCTGCACCTATCCTTATGATAGGGTCTAGTTCCGGTGAGGCTTCGACATCTGTGATATCGGTGTCTTTTCGCACGAGTCATATGGAAGATCCTTGGATTCTTCCTACACCTAATACTTCGAGTGAGCCCATCGTGTCATTTCCTACAACTATGGTCTCTTATCAAGCTAATCTTGAGTGTGTTGTAGAGCCTACTCCTTCCTCTTCATGGACGGAGGACGAGGACCCGTATGTGCTTCCTGCATGGGCAGTATAGTCTTCTCACACACACAACTGCCTTGATAGTGTTTTTCCTTTAGATGAAGCGATTATTGACGTCATGTCAGGAGTTGAGCCACTGTGGGAAGAGCTCCATCATAGATCTTACTTTTTTCTGAGCTTGACCGTTTGGAGTGTGAGGAATTTAGGGAGGTTCTTAGTGAGAGAGTTGGTAGTCCTATGGTTCCATTAATCTCTCTTGGTCCGATGGTTGATGGGAACATGACAAATATATCTCCAATGATTCCTATCAATATCTCTCACAATCCTAGCAGGATAGAGAATGTCTATATTGAGGAAGAATGTTCCCATGCTAAGATTCAAGAATACACTGATCTTTTTAAAGAATTTTTTGATATCTTTGCTTGGTCTTATGATGAAATGCCAGGTATCAACCCTCGCATTGTCGAACACAAGATTCAGACTTATCCCAACGCTAATCCTGTTCGACAACGCTTGCGTGGGGTGAATCCTAGGAAAGCACTCGCGATTAAGGTAGACATAGAGAAAGTGTTGAAAGCCAGTTTTATCTAACATGTTCCCTTGACGGAGTGGATTTCAAACCCCATTCCAGTCGATAAGAAGTAGGGAGCGATCCGCATATGTACTGATTTCCGTGATTTGAACCGTTCCTGTCCTAAAGACAATTTTCCCACACCATTTATTGATCAGATTTTGGATGAGTGTGCAGGTAGAAAGGTTTTTTCCTTTATGGACGAATTTTCCGGATATAATAAGATCCAAATTAAACTTGAGGACCAACATAAGACTGCATTTATTTGTCCTTGGGGAACTTTTGCATATCGAAAAATGCCTTTTGTCCTTAAGAACGCCGAAGCTACTTTTCAGTGGGCAATGACCTTGATTTTCCATGATCTCAAATCGATTATCGAAGTGTTTTTGGATGACCTTGCTGCTCATTCTCATATGAGAATGCATCATTCCTATAATTTGAGATTGGTATTCGAAAGGTGCCACCATTATTTGGTTAAGTTAAATCCTCACAAGTGCATATTTTGTGTGAATTCAGGTCACTTATTAGGATTCATCATTTCTAAAGAGGGTATAAGAGTTGACTCTTTGAAGGTAGAGGAAATAATTCAGTTGTCTCCCCTGAAAAATATTCGTCATCTTCAATGTTTGTAAGGTATGGAAAACTTCTTATGAAGATTCGTTGTCAATTTTGCCAATTTGACTAGAGGCTTTATGCGTCTTTTAAAGAAGGACACCACCTTTTGCTAGGATGAGCAATCCCAAGAGTCCTTTGATGCGCTCAAGCAAGCCCTAGCATCGGCCCTGGTGATTAGTCCCCCAGACTATAGCCGTGATTTTCTACTTTATGTCGGCGCATCCATGGAGACGATTGGTATGGTTTTGGTTCAAGAGGATGAGGAGCTCCAAGAGCATGTCATATACTATCTGAGCCAGAATCTTATTGACGCGAAGATCCATTATTCTCATGTTGAGAATCTTGCTTTAGCTACTGTACATGCAGTTCAACGGTTGATACATTATATTCTCCTTCGCCAGACCTTGGTTGTAGCCCATGTCAATCCATTTCAATTCATCCTCACTTGAAGGATGATTGGGGGAAAATATAATAAATGGATTGTCATCGTGCAATAATTTGATCTCAAGTTTGTTTTGGCAAAATCAAAGAAGTCGTTAGTTTTTGTAAAGCTTATATCGGATTTCCCAAGCGAGGCCGAGGAGTTGGTTTGTGAAGATACGTTTATCGATGAGCACATCTTCTTAATTTCAACTTTAGACACATGGTATGGGGATATCATTATATATCTAGAAACATTTAAGGTCCCTACTCATCTCTCACGGGATGAACGATGATGATTACGTCACGTGTCTAAGAATTACCTCATATTGGATAACACTTTATACCACCGTGGGGTAGATTCCATTTTACGTCATTGTTTGACTCATGAAAAGGCTGAGGTAGTGCTGAATGATTGCCACAAAGAAGTGTGTGGTGGTCATTTATCTGGGCTTTCTACAGCCCAAAAAATCTTAAGAGTGGGTTATTTCTGGCCGTCGATCTTTAAAGATTGTGTAGATGCGGTCAAGAGGTGACACCCTTGCCAGGTGTTTGCACATAATATGCACTTGAAACCTACCCCGTTACATCCCATCATCACTGCCGGTCCCTTCACTAAGTGGGGGCTTGATTTTATGGATTGCAACCCAGCTTCAGTTGGGGGGCATCATCATATCATAGCGGTTGTTGATTAATTCATGAAATGGGCTGAGGCTTACGCCTACAGTTAAATTCGATGGTGATACAACTACACACTTTGTATTCAACCATATTATTGCTCAGTTTGGGATTCCGAAAGAGCTTGTCACTGACCATGGCTCGCACTTTCAGAATCGTATGATGGAAGAGTTGGCATCAAAGTTAGGGTACAAACAAGAGAATTCCTCCTCTTACTACCCTTAAGTGAATGGATAGGTAGAAGCAGTGAATAAATCACTCAAATCCATTCTCCAATGATCCATCGCACAAACCAAGAATAATTGGAACATTATGTTATATCCTGCTTTGTGGGCGTATCGAATTGTTGTTAAGACTACCACGGATTTTTCTCCATATCAAATTGTACATGGAGTGGTGTCGGTATTGCCGGTTGAATGCGAGATTCCTTCTTTGAAGCTAGCCATAGAAATCTTACCAAAAACTTCACCTTTGGAGGAGCGTTTGGTCCACCTTGAGCAACTTGATGAGCAGCATCGAGATGCCTTGGTGGCTCTACAAGTAAATAAACGTCGCGTAAAGGTATAGTATGATAATTCTATCCGTCCAAGGAGGTTTAGTGAGGGAGACTTGGTCCTTTTGTGGGATCAACCAAAAGGACCCTTGGGGAAAGGAAAGTTTAACCCCATGTGGCGTGGTCCTTACGTCGTCAAATGTGTGTTAGAGAAGGGTTCTTATGAGTTAGTGGATTATCAAGGAACAGCCTTGGCGGAGCCTAGGAATGGGCTCTATCTCAAAAAGTACTATGCATGATTTTCATCCAAGGCTGGTTATTGTATATTATTTTACAGTTTTGCATAGTTAGGTCTTTTTCTTATGGTGATAAGGTTTGTGATTAGTTTCTGTTTCTTTTGGCATATGTCAATGGAATCTTCCACCTTCATAGGATTCGCAGATGGTGCAAGCTGTCACACTCAACACTCAGCCTCTACTGCTTGGGTGATTTATACTCCTATGGGTCAAGTATTGTCTTCAGGAGGCGTATGTTTGCGGCCATATTCAAACAATGTTGCTGAATATAGTGCCATTATTGAGCTTCTACAAGATGCCATTTCACATGGCGTTCTCTCTCTTGAGGTACGTCTTGATTCAGAGTTAGTAGTGTCACAGCTTAATGGTTTGTACCATGTTAGAGATCCGAAGTTATTATGAAGATTCTTACGTGTGATGTTATTAGAACAGAAATTTGACAATATAACATACATACATATTCCAAGAATTAATAATCAAGTTACTGACTCATATGCTAACTATGTGTTAGAATGGCATTTGTTTCATAATCAATAAACTCATCATAAACACAAATTTTTACACATGTAAATAAATAAACCAATCATCATAAAAAATTTTATATACATCCAAAATGTGGTAATACATAGTGTCATGATACAAAAATGGGGCTCTCGAGCCACCAAAATATAATACACGGTAATACAAAATGTATCACTCCCAGGTATCTAAGCTTGTGGAGGAGGAGGGGGGTTGTGATCATGGAATGTCACTACGGCTCTAGCTAGCCATCGAAATAATCGCACCCATGCTCATGGTACACCCACCACCTAAAGCTGCATAGCCTCAGGAAAGTCCTCAACTTGTACCATGGGAAATCTGTGTGTCAGCCTCACAAAGTTGGTATGAATGCTCTAGAGCATCCACTCCACATACACACTCATGATATCGTCTCCTCTTCCCCTTCGTCTGTGACGAGGAAATCCTTCAAGCCACTGTGGTCCCACATCTGCATGAATATGGTAGATGTCACTATGTATTGTCACCCAAAAACATGTCTTTTGATTCCATATAATCAGAAAACACAAAAAAATTAAAGAACTCAAAAATTTAAAGAGAGGGTCGAGATTCGTTACCTATGTCACCATATGTCAATCCTGGTGGTAGCGGCATGTCTGGGTCCCCCCGAAAATCTATCCCCGCATAGGGGTAGTTATCAATGGCAACTATCTGTCATTGCCACCACGAAAAGAAATCAGTTGGATAGGGGTTGGACACCCTACCTCCCCCAAGTCTGCGTATCGCATTCGCCCAACGCCGTTGGGCCGGATCTCGAACCCCGTGTAGAGGAACGTCAACTCTAGGGCTCAATCCTGGAACATGCTCGAAGAAAAACGTGCTCAGTATGCTATTGAAACTGAAGTTTCACACTCTTCCCATCTTACACTCACTGAGCTGATATTTCATGTTGCTCAGTAGTGTAGTGCTCCAGTCATATACCATGGGTCTCATGTGCTCCACTACATATAACATCAGAGGCCGCGAGTCTTGGTGGAGTGATGCTAAGCCTGCTATCCTACCCAGTGTCAGTAGGATGGCCTTTAGGCCCAGCACCTATATGGAATTAGTAGGGATTTGACTCCCCACCTTCTCCGTGTTTGGATAACAGTACACCGCAATGTACTCATCTATAGTCAGGCCACCTCCAGGCCCGTGAGAATGTAGATTCACTACTTCCCCTCATCGGGAAAGTCCAGTAATAAATTATATGTCCTCCACCTCTATGGTGAGGGAAATCCCATCTATCTAGAATGACTCTGAGTTTGGGTCCCAATAGTCCACCAGCATCTGCAATAGTCCTGTTTTGGCCCTTAAGCCACCAAGACACTAAAATTTGTAGAGCCCACATGCACGTAGCACTTGTTGAGCCATTAGATTAGCCCTTACTGCCTCTTCTACATCACCATGTTCATGTTCTCTCCATTCTAGGACCATCCTGCACAAAAAATTGGAAGTTTACCCATTAGAACACTTAAAAAAGCTCGTACATGGCCGCATACGCGACTGTTTACCAAACAGTCACGTATGTACATGACTGTGAGGGAATTTTCCATGTATGTCCATCCCTATACGCAGAAAACCCTCAATTTCCGCATGGGCCATAGCGCCTATTTTGGATTGTCCTAGAAATCCAAAATTACCATGGAATTTGACAAAAATTATATCAAAATGAAAGAGTAGAGCATGGGTAAGTACCTAGAAGAAACGGTAGTGGATTCCACGAACTAGATCTCCTAGAATTCGCTATTGAAAATCTAAGCTCAATTGGGTAAAAATTTCAAATGTTTTATAACGTTTTGAATTTTTTACTATTTATAGAAAATTTTCAAATTTTTGAAAACTTTTACCCCCTTTCCTATAGTTTGGACCATTTCTAATCATTTTGGACCATTTTTTACCTAATTTATGATGTAGGAGACCTTTTTGAGTGTCGTTTCAACCGTTGGATTGACTCATTTGTGCCGATATCAGGTATCATGTCTAAACTGGCATATAGGTTAGGTTTCATTACTGTTTGCATTTTTCATGACCTTACGACTGTTTCATTATCGCCTTAGGTACGAACCCACTCTATTATGTCATGGAACCTTCTTGCTATTTTAGAAGTGGCATGATATGAGTGGTGGAGCTTGAGCTTACATGGGTACCATAGTTAGCGCCTTATTTGCATTTGGTGCCCATGCTGACATTTTATCCCTTAGGGTGTGGGAGTCCATTGTATAATATTTCCATGACATTTCACAAGAGCCTCATACTCATCTTGATCTTTTTCTAGCCTATTTCCCTCAGGACTCCCTTATGTCAAGTTGTAATTGCATTATCATGAGCTTTACCTGCCTTATTGAGCTTTATGCCATCTCCCCTGAAATTGAGTTTCAGCCATATAGCCCAAGCTTGTCTCATGTCTAGCCATGCAGATCCATTTTATATATCGTTTGCAGCTTGATTCCCTATTTTTACTGGGAGGGGATTTTCCCCCAAGTGTCGCTATCCTACACATGTATCCTTGCATTGAGCATAGGTATGTTCCACTGCTTGGAACTAGTTTGTTTTCTCCTATGACACTCGTCTCCTCCTATTCTATAACTATAAAGAAGTTTTATTCTTTTTCAAGATTTTTAAATACTTGAAAAAGTCCAAAAAAATAAAAAAACCAAAAAGTCGAACAAGGAAAGATGTTATCTTTTGGCAGTTGTCGAGTCGTGTCTCCTTTGAACAGAGCCCTGTATATCACATCCGTTGGTTGGGTTTATAGTTTGACTTTAGGAGTTGTACTCATTTTATCTAAGTTTATCTCCACCGACTGGTTAAGCTTCCAGTCCCCATGGAACCTTTGTCGATGCCTCCTGTGTCGCTGAGATGTCCCAGTTTTGTATATCAAGCCTATGCTGCCTTTATGTAAGTCACCATAAGCCGTTATGCTCTTGTTCGAAGGAATTTGAAACCTGAGTCGGCCATTCCTTAGTTATCTTGACTTTACATGTTGGCCATTCTCGGTACAGTTACTGGTTTATGCACCTTATGATCGAGTCCTTCCACATTATACAGCTTTACTGAGTACCTCGTGTTGGATGATGGGGTATGCCTTGATGCCCTCCTTCCAGTAGATTTCATCCCATCGAATTCAGATCATTTATTCTAGGATTGGAATCTAGAGTCATTTTGAGTGCCTTGGGACTTGTAGTCATCAGTGGTAGGTTCTCTCACCATCGACAGTCTTTGGGAATACATCAATGTCCCCTGATCGATGGATCCTCTCAAGTGTTCAACCTCAACACATCTATTCACAATTGTTAGTTTGCACTCTAGTACCTTGATTCCCATTTTCATTATCGATGGGTGATCTCGCGTCTATTAATGGTATACATCAATGACTGGTAATCAGATGATGGACTACTATGTTCGACCTCGACATCTCTATTCACATAGTAGGACATGTACTCATAGTGGTTTGTGTAGAAGACCTTCCAAATTGGTGGTATCTCTTATATGCTACCTCCTTGATCGTGCCAGTGTTCATGAGATTTCAGCTCTAGTGACTTGATTCCAGTATATGTCAGACATTTCCAGCTATTATGGAGATCATGATATTTTGTATCTCTTCATCATGGAGATTCTGATCTATGTATATTGTACGTGGCAATGACCACTTATGTGATATTTTGTATCATCCCTATTCATGTCCATTGTACTCTTATGTATCCGGGACGACTAGATGTATTTGCAGAGTTGTATCATTGTACTATGATGATTGGGTGGCTGGTCTTCCATTTGAGATCCTTCATTACTCCACTTCTGGGATGGATTTATAATGTATTTCGGCCATCGTATGACCCCTCTGACCTCACACATTAGGGGGCATCTGTTATAGCTAATTTTACCACTCCAGGTGAATCACACTTGTATGGCTTTCCCTTGTCCCCCTGTAGACTCCTTAGACCCCTTGGACCATTTTTTGCCCTTTGATGTTTCCTTGACCATCCCTAAAAACATGTGAAAATTAATACATGCGAATTTTAAACCCTTAATCACATATATACGTTGGTTTTACCACTAAAACCACGTACATTGGGATGTGTGCATAATCCAAATCCTTTTGGAGTTTTCCTTGACATGAATCTAACTCACTTGACTCCTGGCCATCCATATGCCTTGAGATCGCTCGGATTCAACCTTTCATTACCCCTTTGAAAAGATATATAAGGAACTCTTTTGTACATTGAAAGCATATGAGAGAATTGAGAGCAAAGAAACTATAGTCCATTGTTGCCGGAACTTGTGTTTGAGTCTACATCCATTTTTCCCTTGGAGCACTTTTGTGTTCTTCCCAAGCTTGCCTTTTGCTTGTGAGCTTGCTATCGAGAGATGGAGGATTGAGGCGGTGGAGGCCCAAGTGGGGGATTCAGTTTCTCTGATTCGCAGATGTGTTGACAGAGGTTGTATCCATTGTAATATCTGATTTTATATTAATGATTTCAAATGCTTATACATTGTTGATTATATATGCTAGAATAGATCTAACACCAATATATATATTATGCTTGTATTGTCTACTTGTTGTTGAGGAAGTGAATGATCAATTCAAGCTAAAGCTGGAAAGCTCAATGGGGATCTACTTCAACCGTCTGGAATAAGGTACGAGGTCTGATCCTTTAGTGTTAGATATTTGATTTCTATTGCATATTGGAAAGGATTGATTTCTGGAGTCAAGTTGTCTGTTGTGGTACCCCAAGCCATAGGAATTTCTCTCCATAACACATCCTAAAATAAACATCCGGCTACAATACATAAGAAATACAAGTGAATACAATCCGAAGTTACATATACATCAACATCAACAACTTGGGGTAGCCACAAAGAGAGAACAAGAGGAAGCAAAATGAAGAGGACTTGAGGAGAGAGAGGAATACAAACAAGCAAATGATAGTGGATATAGGTGTCAAGCTCATTGAATTCAGTTAGTTCCAACTATTGTGATGTATCTTGCTAAAGTCAACAGAGTGAATCAATGAAAATAAGATAATGGAATATTTAGGGTTGCAACCACCCTAGGAAGATTGAAGTACTAGTAAAGAAGTTTAAATTTGAGAAGTTGGTTATTCTATTTATCGAAGACATGAAGTGTAAGTCACAAACCATAGAACAAGTAGGATAGAAGATATTGAAAGGATATAAAACAATAGAAATATATTCCAATGGGGCAATGAGAGGGTTAGCGATCCTTTGGTTTCTAGAAGTGGTAAGTTTATCAAATATTTGGGCGAGTCATTTCTCCTTGTTGGCATATTTTTTTATTTGGGATTCTAGAGCCAAGGGAACTCTAACTAATATCTATGTCCTGAGATCATTTGCACAAAGATATTCTTTCCTTGGATTCCTGCACTAGGTCAGTGGTAGAACGGACAACATCCCATGCATAATGGGAGTGGATTTCAACCTCATCTCCTCCTTGGGGGGAAATAAAGGTGGAAGAAGCAATCTGGATAGATTTCAGGAATCCTTTAGGGCTTTTATAGAGGGAAGTCAATTTTTTCACTTAGAGATAGAAAATGGATTGTTGGCATGGAATAATCGATGTGCAAGAGTGAATCATGTAGCTTCAATATTATATAGATTGTTGGCATTCGAGGACATAACTAAGGAAGCAAGAGAGGAGTTGGCTAGCATCCTACTAGTAGAACGATCATATAACTGGCCAATTTTTCTGCAGTAGGATAGGTTAGTCATACACAATAGGAAATCGTTCATATTTGAGCAATTATGGATTGAACATAACGGTTTTAAATCCTTAGTTCAATAGTGGTGGAAGGAATTGGTCCCTCCCATGGGATCAGGGATGTATCAATTCCAATAAAAATTGAAGGCCCTAAGAGCTAGGATCTGTACTCAAAGTAAAGAATACTTTGGAAACATATTTCAAGATAAGAAAATATTGTTGTCACAACTGAAGGTTATCCAAAGGAGGGGGATGAAAGATGGCTATGGGGAATATATTAAACAATAGGAATAACACCTCCTATCTCAAATAGCCTCGAGAGAAAGGAAGGAGAATATATACTGGAAGAAAAAGTTTAGGAACCAATGGCTTCAGGAAGGGTGGCGTATCACAAAATTCTTCCATAACTTGGCAATTCAAAATAGGAATCGATCAAATATCCAAAAAATGAGTGAGACTAATGGGTGGTAGGTTGACACCAAAAATGATATAGAAGAGGAGTTGGTTAACCACTTCAAACAAGTCATTATGGAGTACATAGTGAATAGAAGATGAGACATTGCAAAAATAACTTAGCACCTCCTAGCAGTGATCTCTCAAGAACATAAGGATATTTTTATCAAACCAATAGAGCTTCAATAGGTGGAAGATGCATTGCAATAAATGGCTTTGGAAAAGGCCCCTAGACTGACTGTCTTCACCTCCAATTTTATCCATTATTTCGGGGACCTCATAAAACAGGACGCTTAGTAAATTGTTGAAGAGTCGTGCCAATCCCGAGGGGTTATGAGGGATTTCAATGCGACCTTTGTAACTCTCATCCCCAAATAAAAAGGAGAATATGCACCTGGTGAATTTAGATCCATAGCCTTGTGAGATGTCATTTATTAGATAATTTGCAAAGTTGTAGCTAACAAACTAAACCCAATCCTTCCTCTTCTGATTTCCTTGGAGAAATATGGGTTCGTTGAAGGTAGAGAAATATTAGATGGAATTATTTTGGTACATGAGACAATTCATCCCCTTAAAGTAACAAATAATATAGGGATGCTCGTAAAACTTGGCATTGCAAAATCCTATGACAAATTGAGATGGAAGTACATGAGAGAATTCTTTTCTATCTTTGGCTTTGCGGGAGATTGGATTGAATGGGTTATGAATATGGTATCCTCTACCATATTCTCTATTATATTGAATGGATCTCACTCTCACACTATGAATCCATCTAGAGGTATTCCACAAGGGGATTCCCTCTCTCCTTTTCTCTTCATCATCATTAAGGAAGGCCTAAGTAGGCTAATCAAGACTCAAACAACCAAAGGGGAAATCTATTGTTTAAACCTTTACAATGGCGTATATAAAATCATTGGTAGTTTATGAATGATACCATGCTCATGGGGAACCCTTCAGTCCAAGAGGCATGAGCCTTAAAGAAATGTTTGATAATATTTTCCAATGCCTCAATGTTGGAAGTTAACATGGAAAAATATCATAGTTTTTCTTTAACACAACCAGGGTGATTGAGATGAACATCAACCGTATCCTTGGATTCTCGGTGGTCACCTTTCCATCAAAATACCTCAGAGCTCCTCTAGGTGAGGGGATTATTAGGAAAGTGTCATGGCAGGATCTCTTATACCATATGAAGAAGAAGTGAGCATGGTGGGTATTAAGGCCCTTTAATTTGACGGTTATATTGAACCTTGTTAAGTTTGTTTTCCAGGCCATGTCGATCTACTCATTTTCTCTCTTCGAGGCTCCTAAGTAAATCCTTATATAAATATGAAATATATAAGTCATGTTTCTTCATGCTACCATCCCAAATAAGTACAAATTAGAACTGGTTAGCTAGGACAAATTATGTCATCCAAAGGATTGGGGAGTGTTGGGTCTTCAAGGTATTGAGAAGATAAATTGGGTGCTCGAGGACAAGATATGGTGGATTTGGTGCAACTACATGAATGAGCCATGGGAAAAAAATTGGCACATGAAGTATGCCCAGGATTGATCTAGCTGTGATTTAGTTCATTTAAGGGGAAAGAATGTGGGATCACATATTTGGACTTATTCCCAACAAAACAAAAGTCTTGTTCAAGAACACTACTTACAGGAAATAAGAGATGAGTGCACATCAAACTTCTAGGATGATTCCTGGAATCATCTCCCTATGCTATCAGACAACCCCATGTGGTGGATGTTAAGGGAAAGAGGAATAAGACAAGGGATCATAAAAGTTTATCAATATTGGTCTGAGGTAGAGGGTGATAGGGATTTTTTTTTTTTGGAAAGGATAGGATTGGCGATCATGTCTTACTCCATATGAGGAATATCAGGAGCTTTAGGACAATATCCATGAGCGGTGCATTCAAAGGAATGAGGGAAAGGACAAGCTATGATGGGGGTACTCACCCAAAGGGGTTCTTAGCATAAAGGAGGCATATAACATCTAGAATTATGGAATGGAATCCCCAAGGGATATTTGGAAAAAAATATGGGTAGTGAACCCTTGCACAAAAATTTCTACCTTCATATGGATGGTCATGTAGAGGAGAATATAGATTGGGGAGAAATTGAGAAAAAACTGGTTTTGTGGGTCCTTTATAATGCTCTTTATGCAATAGGGAAGAAGAGACCATGAACCATTGGTTGGATGGATTCCCCTTTACCTGATTATTCTGGGACAGGGACTTTATTTTTCATCGATCAAATAGGGTTAGAGGTCACCTCGATCAATCGATCAAAAATTGAACCTGGAATCCTTCCTGAACCCTATCCTTGTAATATTGTGGGCTATGTTCTTGAGGCTCCTAATTTTGGTGATATGGAAGGTGTCACATACCCATACCCCATTATCATGTGGAATTATAAATTTCATCAAGAACATTTATTGTTCATCGAAACACAAGGCATGGCCACGAACCACTTCACAATATTTCCAACACTGTCACACTCCCTCTCATATTCCACTGATCATTTCGATGATCTATAAGGAAAGATATTAGAGGAGATATGGCGGTGGAGAGAAATCACAATGGAAACCAATGATCATAAATGGTTCCACATTAGGAATCAAATAAATGGGTCAGGATCATCCCGCAAAATCGACGGCGTGAAAAAATAGAGTTGCGGGATCGAGAAATATGGAAATCGTGATACTGCGATCTCGCATCTCGCACTCTGCATTCCCACATCACGCATGCAGAAATGACCGTTGCAGAAATCGAAATCTACAGAGCCACATTCCGCATCCCACATCCTGTAAGTTGCGAAAAGGTGTGTTGTGGAATGAAAACTGTGGAAAGATGTAATCCACAAAAAGACATCTCTACATCCCGCATCCCGTAATTGTGGCAAGGTAATTGTGGAATGGAATTCACGGAGGTCCAAATATGCCAAACGATGTCTTCTGCATTCCACATCCCACATCCCTCCTGTAGAATAAACCATTGCAGAAGAAGGTTTATGCTCGAAAATTTGACCTGCTAATCAAAGTATTTGAACAGACTTGGCCATCCAAGCCAACATCAATCTGACAATCTAACCCTGCAACTTAGTTTAACAATGCATTGAATCAAACATACATAGATGCCTATAATTGCAGTTATTCAAAGGAACAATTCATCAATTCAACACAACCAACATGTTCATCATATTCCATCAAGAAATTACAATGAAACAAATACAATTGCAGAGATTAACATAGACAATAACACTTATCTTGAGAATAAATTGTCCTACAACCAGCTATGTCACTGCAAAGTTCCACCCAACCATAGGCCAGTGCGCTCATCAATCTCTCAGCAACACTTCCACCCTCAAGCTGGGCATGATTTTCACAAGAGACTTGGGGACACATATTCACACACAATAATACTATACACCCACAGTCAAACCAATAATCACATCCCAACATAGTCAACCCAATAACAGATGGGTTCTTGGACTTACTTAGCCAAGCCAACACAAGGATGCACTACACAACAAAAGACAAGTTATGGGTATGGAAAAAACGTCCTAGGAACCCAAAATCAAATATGGAAAATTGGGAAAACATCCCAAGTGACCCAAATTGTTCAAAAAATGATGGATTTCCTTCCAAAGGAAAAAAGGACCTATTTTCACACCCAACTCATTCATACCAAACGAAGAATTCCTACACAACAATTTCAAGTTCTGCGATTGAAGGAAAACAACATGGAAACCAAAACAACAAGGCAATTGGGGAACAACAACCCTATGACCAAAATCGTCTTTACGGAACATTCAGTAGCTTCTCGTGGGTGAAGGCAGCTCACCAACCACTCCGAAATCATTGTTCCCTCTTCAATCTGCTGGGAATTTCCCAAAACGATTCTCTAGCCATGGGGGAATGAAACAAAAGAAAAATCATGCCAGGGGAAAATAGAGGATGGAGTACTGAGAAGAGGAACAATCAGCTGCACAAGTGCCCCCCATGAATGAAGGATGGATATCAAAACTC
>LPNX010860199.1:189306-318359 GCA_001517045.1 Pseudotsuga menziesii
CCTTGGAAAATTGGATTTTCCCCATAGGATCAAAGTTTGAATGTCCCCCCCTATTCCTTGTGAAATCATGCCCCCATATCTTTAATGTTGCAGCGCATAGCTAGCTGTGGGATTTTTTTTATTAATTTGCATTTTACATGATGTCTCAAAACCCATTGTGCCTAGCTAGCACACAAACCATTGGCATCGATTTTAATCGCTGATACATAAAAAAATAAACTTATGGTGGGGCCTTTTCCTTGATCTCCACGTCATGATTTAATACAATATTTACATCATATGTAATTTAATACCATGGGGTAAAAACCAAGGTGTTACATTCCCCTCCCCCTTCAAAAGCACTGTCCTCAATGCTTTACAAAATTTAACAAAATGTTGCACTAGTACCTCCCTCAGTGCTTTGCAAATTTGAACCAAAAAGGATGTGCCAATCGCATGGCATCCTCCAACCCCCATGTAGCCTCTTCAAGACTGCAATTCTTCCTATGCATCTTTATTTGTCCAATGAGATGATCTGCAACTCTTCCAAGTCCTTGATTGCATGCATCGGCACACACCACCAAATATTTTCCTGGTCTTGGAGAATCCTTCTCTGTAGCTTGGAACATCTCCAATGTCTTTGGAATCCAATGATACCTATGCTCAAACTTGAAGAAATGGGTCAATTCCCATGTTAGTATTCACAAGATTTTCCCAAATCATAGATGAATCACATTCACATGTATATCAACATAAAATCAACAAGAATTTGCCTAAGTGAAACAAATACCTATCTTTCATAAGTATCCTCTTTTCTTTCGATAGGTGTTCGACTGGGATAAATACAACAATGGAACTCACAACCCTGCCCCACCGCACACCTGGGTGTGCATTAAAGGGCAGCCAAATTTCTGCAAGCCTTGGATCACCTGAAAATATCTTTCAACCGAGATCTGACAGCTCTACTTCACCAAGTTTAGTGTTTCCTTTCTGTACACCACAACAATTTAATTCACATGTCAGATTCATTCCTAGAAGTTGTAATCTATAACAGATTTTCAAAACCATGGCTACATCATATGCTCATGTAATTTTTTTTGTTTTTTTTGTTTTTTTTGTTTTTTTACAGAAAATCAACAACAACAAAATTTTGATAAGTAAACCAAATATTTATCTATATAACATATCTCATCCAATATTTGGCAGCCCTGCTCTAGAGCCCAACACCTCTCTGGGTGCTTAATGGAAGCTCTTCTTAAGGCTCAACACTTCCTCCCAATGCATACCAATACTCCGGCATTATCTATCTAGCATCTCTTAACTAAGATTGGGTAGCTTTGCTCCAGAGCTTGACACCTCTTTGGGTGCTTAATGGTAGCTCTAGCTTAATATTATAGCACCTCCTCGAGTTCTCACCAAGCTTAGGCACTTCCTTTCTAAACAACAAAATGAATCAATTCACTTGTTAGATTCATTTCTATAAGATGCAACCTTTAACAAGATTTTCCAAAGACTGGACCGCATCATATGCATATGTATAATTACATAAAATCAACAAGGATTTATCAAGTAATGAAATGCGTATCTACGTAGAGTCTCTCAATCAATATCTGGTCAGCCCCACTTCATATTCCGACACCTCCTTGGGTTCTTAATGAAAGCTCTAGCTTAAGGTCCCAACACCTCCTTGGGTGCTTAATGAAATCTCTAGCTTAAGGTCCCAACACCTCCTCCAAGTGCTTACCAATGCTCAGGAGCTTACTTTCTAGACATCATAATACCTAGGGGTTATTCTCTTCATGGATCCCCCACTCTCGTGATAGTCCCCTTATGGCATGAATGTGTGTGGAAAGAAGTCTAACCAGATGTCTTACACCTTGGGAATCCCCAGTGATGCATATCGGTTCCTAGATAAAATGGGGGGTGAAGCTATGTACTCTCATACATCCTTCCAGAGGATTCATCTTTCACAACTGCATCCTCCTGAGAGATATGTACTCTAGGGGAGGACCACCATCATCTCACCTACATTACATACAAGCCAACTTATCTTGAAGCAGGCCAACATATCATGGCCTCAATCTTTTCAAGGTCTACAAATATTCCTTTATCTGAGATAATGTGACCGATATAATGAATTCCATATTTGTAGAAGTCATAGTTTCTCAGCCTTGCATACAGCTGATGCTTCCTGACCAATTTCAAGGTCAGCCTCAATTGTTCCACATGTTTTCCCTCATCCTTTGAACAAGTAGGAATGTCATCAAGGAAAACAAGAACATACTTTCCCAAGTACCTAATGAAAACATTATTCCTAAGGCATATAAACATAGTTGGTGCATTTTTTAAACCAAATGGTAACACTACCAACTCATAGGATCCATACCTTGCCCTGAAGGTTGTCTTATGAACATCTTCATCCTTGATACTTACCTAATGGTAATTAGATCCCAAGTCAATCTTGGAAAATACCTTTGCTCCTCTCATTTGATCAAAGAGGTCATCAATCCTAGGAAAAGGATACTTGTTCTTCACAATGACCTTGCTTAACTATCTATAATCAATACACAACCAGATTGTGTCATCTTTCCCCTTCTCAAACCCAATTGGTGCTCCCCTCGGGGACACACTTGGCATGATATGCTTCTTTTCCCACAACTCTTGCAGTTGCATTTTCAGCTCTAGGATCTCTGGTATGCTCATGGTGCAGGGTGTCTAGGACATTGGTGCTGTTCCAAGAACAAGATCAAAGATAATATTAATGTCCTTTAGAGGAATCCCTGAAATTTCATCGGGAAAAACATTCATGAATTCTTGTAGCATATGAAATCCCTACAACTTAGGAGTATCATACTCTGGTGCCTCCAAAACATAAGTTGCATGCACTCTACAACCTTTCCCATATAACTTCTTTAGGTGCATTGCTGAATAATTTCCTCTAGAGATAACTTCTAGAAATCCTTTTACAACCATTAGGTTTCCTTCGTCATCCAAGCACTCAAAAGTATTGTTGTAACAATCAATCTTTTCTCTATGTGCTTCCAACCAATCCATTTCAATGAGGACATCATATGATCCAAGTGGCAGAACATTCAGATATGACAGGTGACTAACCCATCCATGACCAATGGGAATTTAATTATCACTTCACTGATATTCCTCTTAGCTCTAGTGCCTAGTTGGACTAACCATGATCTTCTATTCTTTGAATTCTTTGAAGGGCACATCTCAACAAATCCAGGGGAAATATAGCTATGAGTCGATCTAGGGTCAATCAAAACAGAAATAGTATGTTCAATGATATCACCCTCAACTTCTAGCACATTTGATTTATGACCTTCCTCGTGCTCTTCTAACAATGCACAAATTTTAGGAATGATCCCTGCTTCTTGACCCATAGTTTCAGCTTCTTGGGTTCTTGGGACTTGACCCTCATTCTTATTCTCAAGTGGAAAATTCTTGCGCATATGGGGTCCTTCACATCCCCAACATTTGATTGGTTCCTTTATATTTTCCCTCATCACTCTGGATGGTTCAATCACGACTTGTGATAGCTTCCTTTGCTGCTTTAGGAGGTGAGAAGTTTTAAAACCTTTCTTCCTTGGGTTAATGTTGGAGCAGGTTCCCACAGCTACAGGAAAAGCTACTATTTTTGGTAGAAGATGGAAAATTTTTGGAGGAAAGACAGTTTTGGCGATGCAATAAAGGTATGAAACCATAGTGCATTTCCCGCTATGGATCGCGGGCCGGAAATCGCGGCGGTTGGAACAAGAAAGTCAAAGCGAAATAGTACTTGAAGCAGCCGAGAAGAGAGCTCAACCACTACATTTAAGGCAGCGGTGATGACAGGAGGGCTCAGCTACCCTCATAAAGGAAGAAGGAGCAATGAGCCAAGGTATTAAAGACAAAGGACAGAAGGGGAGTGACTGAGGAAGCGGCACCCATACCCACGATCAGTGCCGAAAATCGTGGAAGACTGCAGGAAGCTACGGTGTGACCGGTAAAGCGGCAGTACAAAGTACAGAAAGGTCGACTGTCACAGTTAGGGTTTTGGGTTACTGTTGGGATAGGCCCACAGTTTTGTATCACAGTGAGACCTTCGGGCCACCTATTTAAGCATGTATTTTGTATTATGAAGGGGTAGATAGTTAGATGGATAGTGAGCTAGCTAGTTATATAGTTAGTTGTTAAGGTTGTAACTATTGTTATCAATATAGTGAGACATTGAGGAAGAGTCGAGCTCTGGTTCTGTCTTTAAGTCTATAGTTATCTTACTGTAACCAGTGGCTAGCTCCTTGAGCATGAATGTAACAATCCGCAAGGATTGAGAGAGAGAGAAAGAGTATATTGTAAGAAGAAAGCAATATAGGAAGAGAAGAGATCTAAGAGAGAAGGGCTCCCAGCTGTGTGCGTGGAGTTTCCCAGAAGATCTCAAGCTGCATAAGAGGTTGCAGTGGAACTGTGTTACTCTCTCAAGATATAATATAAACACAGTTCCCATGGATGTAGCTTCCCCCCTGGAAGTGAACCACGTACATCCGTGTGTTGTGCGATTGTTTCATGTGATTATGCTCTACTTATTTGCTATCTATTATATGTTACATGAACTTTACTTATCAGTTAATGAATGTATGTATGATATCCTTCAGTTTACAGTAACATAGAAGGTCAAATGCAAGTTGAATGTGTCGAGTACTCTGTATATGAGTTTATCAGTGCTTTATTCACGGCAGTAGCAGCTACTGTGTTAAGTGACTTCTATATATTTAGTTCAGCGAGTTGAGTGTAATTGATGTTAAGTGAGGTTGTTTAACACCTTAATGAAGGTTAACTAAGCTATTATACCCAGAAAGGAAGCCTCTGAACCTTGAGAGTTGATGAGTATATTGATTCTTACTGTAGGAAATATCGTAGAGTAGAAAGGGCGATATCGCACTGTCGGGGAAGCTGCGGTGTGAGATATTGCAGGTTAAGAGTTGGGCAGAAGGGAAGGTTCACACAGCGCCCTAGAAGCTGCGATGTGATAAGAGTCAGTCCCATAGAAGAGTTAGCTAGAAAGAGAGAAACAACCCTTGCTAAGAGATTCAGCTGGTTAAGTAGAGTCAGGAGGACCTAGGATGCTACAGAACCTAGATGAGGAAACCTAATTCTTCAACCACCCCATCTAAGATCAATTTGGGTGAGACTTTATGTCGTTCTACGGTCTGTCGTCGAAAGGGCCAGTGAGCTAGGGGTTTTGTTGGTACAATAAAGTAAACCCGGGTCTTCCCAGGATAGAAAAACAAATGGTTCCGTCACTGGTTTTGAACAAATTGAAGAGCTGATGTTCTGTTGGCATCCTACTAAAGAATAACTTAACCAGTGGGTTGAGTCTAAGGAAAGAGAATTTGCTAAGAAAGAAAACAAGAGTCCTAGGCTGAGTACAGAGGACTGGTTACAGAAACATATCTTCACAGACCTGCATGAGATATTTTTGTGACCTACCACTGGTTTTTCTCTACCAAATCCTTGACCAACCTTTTATTTTCTTCTTTGCAATCCTGCAACTCTTCCCTCGGGATTCTTATAGTAGTTGCAGCATCTAGGGAACTCTATTGTTCCCACTTCCCAACATCTTCAGTTCCATGACCTTGGACATTTTAAGCTGGCCTTACTTTCCCTTCCCGATGTGGAAAAATACAACGTAAATGGGTTCTTCCACATCTCCAACATTGTAGTGGCTTTCTACCCTCTTCTAGGTCTCTTGGATTTTCCCCCATAGCATCTTTCCCCTGTCCACGAGGATCTTGTGCAGCATCCATGTTGTTAATTTTCTTGGCGTTGATCTTCTGTGACCTTCTTGGTCAAACCAAGATCACCTCTCCAATATGCACTATGAATCTACAAAATGTGTTAACAACATCATATGTTAGTCAATCTCATAAATTCAAACAATTACTTAACAAATGCTTCTTGCACGCATGAACAGTGAATGTGCCTTTAGTCAGGTTGGCTAAGTTTAGGAATTCTGCTAATTAGCACTCCTTGCGGTAGTTTCCTTTCCACAATAATCGACTATATCAGGGGACGACGGGGATTAAGGCGGGGCTTTCCCCCTTGTGGTTCCCTGCACCACTGAAGGATTTCTTTTTTTGTAACCCTTCAATCTTTTGCAATCTGGCGCATAACTTCATTGCCATTTTTCCAACTTTCTGGCACCTATAATCCCTGCTGAAAACCTGCTAAATTTCTCTAAACAAAGAGGTGGATTTCTCATGGCCCCTTTGAGGCCCAAAGCTGCAACATGGGACTTAATACCACTTTTTCATGTACCCATACCCCATTATCATGCGGAATTAAAAATTTCAACGAGAACCTTTACTGTTCATCAAACCAAAGGGAATGGTAGCAAACCCCTTATCGATATTTCCAACACTATCATTATCCCACCCGTATTCCATTGATCAGTTTGACGATCTGCAAGGAAAGATCTCAGAGGAGATCGGACAGTGGAGAGAAATCGTGAAAGATACCAACAATCACAAATGGTTTCGCATCTGGAATCAAATCAACGGCTCAGGATCATCCCGCAAAAATTGACAGCGTGGAAAACTCAAGTTACGGGATCAAGAAATATGGAAATCACAATACCACAAACCCACATCCCACATTCCACATTCCCACATCCTGCATGTGGAAATGATCATTGCAGAAATCAAAATCTGTGGAGCCGCATTCCACATTCAGCATCTCGCATCCCGCAATTTGTGGAAAGACGTAATCCACCAAAAGACATCTTCGCATCCCATATCCTGCATCCCGCAATTGCGGAAAGGGAATTGTGGAAAGCAATTTCTAGAGTTCAAAATCTACCAAAGGATGTCTTATGTATTCCGCATCTTTCCTGCGGAATAAACCATTGCGAAAGAAGGTTTCTACTCAAAAATTCGACCAGCTAATCGAAGTCTTTAAACAAACTTGGCCATCCAAGCCAACATCAATCCGACAATCTAACCCTACAACTTAGTTTAACAATGCATTGAAGGAAACATACATAGATTCCTATGATTGCAGTTATTCAAAGGAAGAATTCATCAATTCAACATAGCCAACATGTTCATCATATTTCATCAAGCAATTACAATGCAAGAAATATAATTGCAGAGATTAACATAGACAAGAACACTTATCTTGGGAAGAACTGGTCCCACAACCAGCTTTGTCACTGCAACATTCCACCCAACCATAGGCCAGTGCGCTCATCAATCTCTTAGCAAGACTGCCACCCCCGAGCTGGGCATTCTTTCCACAAGGAACTAGGGGACACAGACTCACACACAATAAGACTATACACCCACAGTCAAACCAATAATCACATCCCAACATAGTCAACCCAGTAACAGATGGGTTCTTGGACTTACTCAGCCAAGCCAACACAAGGATGCACTACATAGCAAAAGACAAGTTCTGGGTATGGACAAAACGTCCTAGGAACCCAAAATCGAATATGGAAAATGGGGAAAACATCCCAAGTGACCCAAATCATTTAAAAATGTTGGATGTCCTTCCAAAGGAAAAAATGACCTCTATTCACACCCAACTCGTTCACACCAAACGAAGAATTCCTACATAGCAATTACAAGTTCTAGGATTGAAGAAAAACATCATGGAAGAAAAAACAACAAGGAAATCGGGGAACAACAACCCTATGACCAAAATCGACTTCACATAACGTTCAATAGCTTCACATGGGTGAAGGTGGCTTGGAAACCACTCCATTAGAGGAAATTTGAGGTCTAAAATGGGCCTCCTAAGGAAAATAATAAAATAATAGTTAAAATAACCAAATAATAGTTAAAATAATAAAATAATAGTTATTAATTTGGAGGAAGAATGAAAAAAACTAGTTTTTTTGTTCGTATTTTCGATGTATCTCCCTGTGTTTTTACTCAAATTCTAAGAGGGAGAGCTCATTGGATGCAAAATTTAATTTTGCATCCAACGAGTACCCACACTGCATACTTTTGGCAGACCCCGCTACCCCAAAAAGAAGAAATACCTGAAAAAATGTGATGATGACATCATCATCACATTTTTTGAGGTATTTCTTATTTTTGGGGTAGCGGGGTCCATGAAAAGTATGCAATGTGGGTACTCGTTGGATGTGAAATTAAATTCCACATCCAACGAGCTCTCCCTCTTGAAATTTGAGTAAAAACACATGGAGATATGTCGAAAATACAAACAAAAAAAGTAGTTTTCTTTTATGACAAATATGTCAATTCAACCATTACGGTTGACTCATTTTATTGAAATTCTATTGGTTCTTGAATTCCAACTCACAAAATTTATTATTGGCACGTTTTCTTATAAGGCCCATTTTAGACCCCAAATTTCCTCTAATGCGAAATCGTGGTTCCCTCTTCAAACTGCTGGACATTGCCCAAAACGATTCTCCAGCAATGGGGGAGTGAAACAAAAGAAAATCCTTCTAGGGAAAAACAAAGGATGGAGTACTAAGAAGAGGAACAATCAACTGCGTGAGTGCCCCCCATGAATGAAGGATGGATGATCAAAACGTCCCCCCCCCCATCTCCCCAAAGCATGAGGGAAGATGAAAACGTGTCTACATGAGGTTATGGGCATATGTTTTTGGGTTTTTTCTTGTCCATGAAGTCAAAAAACGAAATTCAAAACTGGGTGCTCTTAACAATTCTAATTTTTCCCATACTCTTCCCCTCCCATGCAATAACTACCTCAACCACATTCTGGAAGACATAAATGGTTGGGAACAAAGACAAGAAAAATGGTGGTTGACAGTTTTGATGGGTTTTCCCCTTGGAAATTTGGATTTTCCCCATAGGCTCAAGGTTTGAATTCCCCCCCCTATTCCTTGTGAAATAACTCCCCCATCTCTTTAACGTTGTGGTGCATAGCTAGCTGTGGGATTTTTTTATTAATCTGCATTTTACATTATGTCTGAAAACCCATTATGCCTAGCTAGCACATAAACCATCAGCATTGATTTTAATCTCCGATACATAAAACACTAAACTTATGGTGGGGCCTTTTCCTTGAGCTCGACACCATGATTTAATACAATACTTACATTATATGCAATTTAATACCATGGGGTCAAAACTAGGGTGTCACAGAAGGAAAGGAATCACATGATATTCCAAAATAAGAGATCTACTAAAGAGGAGTTTTGGGAAAGATTCACTCATTATCTTCAGGATACCGTGAGAACTAACCAGTGGAAGAACAAGGACTGGGAGTTAAGCTAGAAAGAGACTATAATCGACATTGGTTGGGGGCTAAGTAAAGAGGATTTAGGGGGTAAATGTAATATTATACAGGCTCATGGCCCACTGTCTAGTCTGACATCCTATCCTCACCCCCTAGGAAGCACCTTTAAACATAATTTTGATGGTGCATCAAAGGGAAACCCAAGTCCTTCAGGGTTTGGAGGCATTTTTTGTGATTCAAAGAGAGAAATTATTTATGTCCTATATGGATCCATTACAATGGATTCAAAAAATTCAAAAAATATGAAAGGGATTCTGCAAGGGCTGAGGCTGGTTTCCATGTTTGGATAGATGCCGGTGACAGTGGAGGGATATTCCATGATCATCATCTAGATGGAAAGAAAGTTGTCATATGGGAAAATACTAGATAATTTGGCATCTAGCTTGTGGTTTTTGGGTCGTATATAAAATTTTGTGACCCTTATCTCTAATAATAATGCTTCACATTTCAGCCATGTCAGAAGAGAGTCCAACAAAGTGGTTGATCTTATGGCTAATGTGGGTGTCGATGGAGGACAACCCATATGTGAAGGAAAACTAACGGATTTCAAAGGACTAGAGTGGATATACCAATTTATACATTTCTCTAATGGAGATCACGTGGAATCAAGAAGGGGAGGAGGTGATAGGTAGGGTACTCATGGCTCTCCCTCATGCTTGCACGCATACATGACAACTTATTCCCACCACATTATATGCTCAAGCTGTCTGGATGATGAAAGAAGACAATGACCTCATCCCTATTATGTTCTTGCATATATTTCAGGTGCATGGGAGATCTGGAAGCGATACGATCAAGTTTTACCACAAAAGTTAAAGATTGTTGTCATGAGTTTCACCAAGGAAGGTACAAAGGTGATTCTACTATGGAAAGGATTGACTGATTCTGTCAAGAAACCCCCAATTTTCTTAATTATAGTTGGGTTTTCTATAAAGTTGGATAGGAGGAAACATATTTCTTGTTCATCCTTGTTTAGATTGGACTCAACTATTTCTATTGTTATTGGTGTAGATACTCCCTATCGAAACCTTGATTATTTGGAAATTAACTGTAGGAAGATGGATTCGAGGGGGAGGAGAATAAATGTTAAATTATCCACCTCGAGGGTTCCTCATGGCCATGGGGGAAAGGAGGATACAAGAAGGACTTTATGTGGCTCTTGCGGAAGGGTAACCCATTCTTAGTCGCAAGCCCTGACTACGACCACCTTTTTTCATGAATGGATACACACTGTTATCCTTGAATAGATTGATGCGATAGAGAAGGATCTATGGGATAAGGCCAATGCAACTATGGTGGAAGAAAAAATGGAGGAAGTTGAATACTAGGTCATGGACCCATGAACCACCGCTAGGTCAGCCTCAAATTACAAGCGTATGATGATGTCCTATTGGGTAATGAAGAACCTTTTGTCGCATGTGTTGATGGATGGTAACAACAAGATGCAAGAAGACATGCATTTGTTTCAGACATGGAAAGAGAATCATCAATACTGGTTAATTATGGACAAGAAGGTGGACTTCATTGGAAATAAACTTGGATTGAAATTTTATGCACCACCATCCCCTATTGTTGGGGGGGGTGTGAGACCAGCAAGACGATTGGTGGAGGACAGATGTCGACGGTGGATCCAGGAATGAAGGGGGACCAAGAGGAAGCTCAATTTACGCACATGATCAACCATGGATATTGGGGAGAGGAGTGTGGTCAGGTTCATATGTAGTATCCTCAGATGGCCTCTTTTTGTTTTCTATTGTGTCTATGTTTTGGGAGTTGTTTTTATAGTAATTTGATAGGTAGAAAGGGAATGTAAGGGGTGACCTTGTGGAGAAATAAAATGTTAGATGTTAGAAGTATTGTCCTTGTCACATGCCCCAATTTGCAAAACAATTTGATGATATTGAGGAACAATATGTTATATTTTATGTTAAAGATTGTAATTAATGACCAAGTGGGGTCAAGGATAATTTATGTATTGAAAAATATTTTATTAATAAATAAATAAAAGATGAGACAACAGCTTAGGGAAGCTATTAAATGAGTGTTTATTGGTCACTGGGTCGAGGAGACTGGGTTGAGAGCAGATTGACATGTGCCAGCATCCTCAAACTACTTCTAGCTATTGCAGGTGAAAACTTCCCTATATTTGTGGTCATGATTCCCTAAGAATGTGGAACAGGAGCAAGTGGCTCATTAAGTAAAAACTAACCCAAAAGACCTAGGCATGCTAATAAAACTTCCCATTGAAGACAATTGAGGTTGCTTGTTCTGGAATTGTGATCATTCTGAGTGAATGAAGTGCACATGTGAAATCGATGGAGGGGACTAGTTGAAGTAAGTTTGAGGGGATAAGTGCTAAAGACTGAACTTGTGCAGCTATTCTAAGCTAAATTTCTTACTTTTGTAAGCAGGACTAAGTTACTGCTGAACGCTCAGTGGAGCTGCAAAGGATCTCAAGACTACATCTCTCACCTAGTACTCTACCAGGAGGATCAGCAGACAAGCTCAGGGGTCTTGAGAACTGTTGTTCAGCTCTTCTCCAGGAGTTGGTTGGGAGTTACAAACTCCTTCACCTCATCTATTTGATGGGTTCTACTTTTTTAAGTTCATTTATTATTTTATTTACTACATCAAAAAAATTTAATATTTTTGTCTTATTACTATTAGGGATAATTAGGAAAAGTTATTTATGCTGTGAAAGTTAGTAACTAGTTAGATTAGGGTAAGCCAATAAAACGTTTCTGAGTAAATTGATAAGATAGAAAAATTACCTAAACTGTATTTTTCCATGCCTCTTGCAAGGCAGTAGTCTAGTACAGCAGGTATATTTATTTCACATAAGTAGATTCAAATAAATTTGAATGCAGATGAAAATGATTACTTCTACAGGTTTTTGTGTAATCTAATTGCAGAACTTTAGTTGTATTTGTATTATTTATTGAAAGTATTTAAATTATCTAATTACAGGTAGAAGAACAAATTTAAATAATACATACTAGTATGCATAATATTTTACACAGCCAAAAATAGTAAAGTACATATTATAAATACAATAGGTAAACTTAAATAAATAATATAGGATCGGTAACTATTTTAAATGAGGTTAACTATTTAAACAATAATTTTTAAATAAATAATTACCTAGTTAATTTATTTGTAACAAAAGCATGTAAACTAGGTTTACTAAAAATAAAACCACTAACTCCATACACCATTAAGAATAATTAGGGTTTACAAAAGATCTATTATCACAACAGAAAAAAAACTAAAAATTTATAATACTAAAACCTAGCAGTATAATCCCGAAATCACAGAAAAGAAATACTTTTATTCTATAAATAACATTCTCAGACATGTTTACAGATTTCATTGTAGAATTATTAATTTTACTGCTAGTAAAATATTCTTTACCTAAGGTCTTCAAATATTTTTCTTTTAATAAGAAACAATAATTTCTTACTGATCAAGTAACCCTAAATATCGAAATTTTTAATAACAATAATAATAACTAAAATAAACAGAATATACATCATTTTTTTAAATAAACAGAGATACTGTTATTTCCACTTAAGTGGTGAAAACCCCTTTAATATTCAAAGTAAAACTAAACAATCATAGTTTCACCTACGACCTTTCACATTATCTGTCTAGGCTTAAAAATCCTGAGTAAAACTATGCTTAATTTAACCAAAAGTTCACATCATAAAAATATAACAACCATATGAAGCCCTCTACAAAGGCAAAAAGTGCTATTCGAGCAACCATCAAAGTTCTTTAAAAACCCTTCATCAAATCCTCCTGAAACAGCCAAACGGCCTGACAGTAAAGTCTCGGCTTAAAGCCAGCTTTAAAAAAAAATGATTACCATATTTTCAACTAAGGCTTAGAAGGCTCAAAACTAAGTCACGGCTATGAAATCCCATATCTACTCAATACAAACAACCACTAGGGATTTTAAAACTTGGAAATTATAAGAAAAAAAGAGTAACCAATAACCACGGCTGAGCCAAAAACCACAACAACACGGTGGTGCAATCATTCTTTCCACCATACAATTTGTGCAGGAGAAACCCCAGGTGAAACCGAGGCTTACCAGGGTGGACGCCCTCATGGAATCCTGTGGGTAGAGCTCTTCATCTTCAAGCTTAGTCTGGAGAGCCTGTGTAAGGAAAAGCCTTAGTTATGTTAGTTACTTTTATTCACAACTTAATAATTGAAAACCGAGCTAAATAAACTATAAGGAATTTTTTTTTTTCTCTTACCCTATAGAGTCGAGCAACCGGGAGGTCATGGAAAGCCAACACAAGATCTCTTTCTTGTACACTAGTTAAGATGGAGCTCTGCAAAGAGGGAAAGTGTAGAAAAAACGTTCAATTTAAAATCCTTATCCATGACGAGGAAGTTTCAAACCCTCGACACCAAAACTAGCAGTAAGCAGAACCAAAACTCACTCTGAAAGACAATGGCGAAGACATCCCAAACCACAAAACTCTTTACATAGGAGAAAAACCACCTCACGATGGCAGCAAGACTTCTTTCTCACCCTTCTTCACCAGCTCAGTAAGGTTACAAAAGCTTGTGTGCATTATAATGGAGGTTCGACAGAGAACATGGCAGCCACAAGCCCTCGCCTCGACCACTCCACAACCCAAACAAAACAACGTGCAATTTTGAGGGTTAAGGCAAGTTATATGGTGTCCCAAGTCAATGAAAACCCTAATCTTTCAATCACCAACCATGTTTCCCAGTAAATATTTCAAAATTATGGGTAGTGAGCTAGAGTTGAAATTATGATTGCTAATCTACACAAATCATTGGATTTTAAAAGTCAAAACATTATCACATGATTGCATAGTAACAATATTTCACTTATTTCAATTTCTCGGGTGATAACTATAAGATTTTAGAAACTGAAAAGTACTCACTTTACTAAAGACCTTGGAATATCAAAATTCTAAATTCTTTTTAGTAATAAATATTGTTTTTATTTAATAGTTTTAAGACCCCAACAATGGAGATAAATTTACCTTCCATAAAAGTGCATAACCTTAGATCTTGTTTTAGAAGGTGTTCATTTACATAGGGTTTTTGTATAGTTTTATTTATAAGCCCAAACTTTTATAAGAGTCTCTCATATAAAATAATGCCTGCTTTTGACAATGGCAGTTTACGATTCAAGGAAGATAATCTAGTTTTATCAAGACGCCTAATTATAGGAATCCTGGAGTAAGGATGATTGTGTAAATACCTTTAGCAAGCACAATATATTTATTGAAAATAAGAGCTCATATAAAATAAAGTTTTATATTTTTATATACAAGAAAACCAAGTAATAGTGCATGATTTAGAAAAATCACCAAGATGGAGTATTTTAATGTTTACAACAAGAATTCAAGTAGATATGAACAGAACCATATATTCCAATTGCTATATGACAAATATGTAATTATAGGTATATGCATGCGTAATATATCTTTTCTTTTATAAAAACATTAGGTCATAAGTTCTTATGGACAGAAGTATAAGTGTTCTTAAACATTTCAATTTGAAATATATAAGCATATAGTTGAAAAATACAAGAAGGAAGAATTACTTGGATCACATATTATGGTGGTAAACTAAAATGCACATAACCCATCCTTTCATAGTTTTGTTTTACCATATTTATGTAGTTTGATAACATTAGCAATACCAACATTACCTCTTACAGGGTCAAGCTGCAAACAAACATTTTATTTACTAGCATTTTATCCTATGCTAGGGGAGTATCATTCTTGATCTGGAATTTTACTGGAACAAACTACTTACCTATTTGGAACCTGTGAAAGAACCATCATTCCATTGTGTTATCTATAAGCTAAGTAAGCCCCAATCTCATCTAAAATTCTTTCCTACTTGACAAAAGAAGATAATAACACACTTAGCATCGGATTAAGATACAATATTCTTTTCTCACCTTCTGAAAAACATTAACTGTTGTGTTTAACATTCCTAACATAGTACTTTAAGATAAACTAATAATTTATACAGATCCAAAGAAAAGAAATGCTCTTTGTTATTTATAACTGTTTGAGTATCCGCTAACAGTTAATGGTTCATTGGCAATGACAACCTTGACATTTTATGTTACATGAAAAATTTTAATTTTTTATGAATTTTTGGGTTATTACATGTGGTATCAGATCACAAGGTTCAAATACAAGGCCTTAACATGGCTCAACTTGCATAAATAAAATAGTAGATATAAACAGGTATACTGATTTTTACTTTTCTTTTGGAATTACACCACAGAGAATTTTTCTGAGTTAACTGTAGGTACAGAAGGATTGTAAGAATATGCGGATGAGGAGTCTCTATATACTGAACGAAGTAATTCTAAAAGATAACCTATACAAGAAGAAATAACTAACAATTCTTATGAATTATTAAAAACAGTTAAGGAACTAAAAACATAGATGGAGACAGTCAAAAAAGAAAAAGAGAGAATTTTGAGAGCTTAGGAGGAGCTACATCATATTTTGATGGGAAGATTTCAGAATGAGTAAAAAGATAAATGAACAGATTCTGAATATATGCCTTACCAACATAAAGATAAAAAGACTAAATAGTTTGAAATTGAAAGTAGCTCATATTATGAGGTTTATGGCGATCCACATAAAAATAATTATCAATATACTAGTGATAGTAGCAAAGATAATAATCATACCAAAAAGAGAAAGTTTAAACCTTACGAAGAAATATTCGGAGAATTCAAGAAAATAAACCACCAACCTTTAATGGTGAAACTGAGAAGGGAGAAGAGGTGGAATCATGGCTGTCCGGGATGAAGAAATATTTTCAAATTTATAACTACTCTAATCAACTCAAAGACATAATGGCTATTTATAACCTCACTGGGAAAGCAGATATTTGGTGGCAAGACCTTAAAAGAGTAAACGGAATTAGGGAGAAAAACATTAACTAGAGTACGTTCAAGAAATATTTTAAGAATAATTTTTTGTCTGAAAAATACTATGAGGAGCAGGCTAAGGAATTTTACGAACTAAAACTGGTAACAATGAATATGAAAGAACTAAATAGTAAATTTCTAAGTCTGCTCAGGTATGTGTCGTATATTGTGGATGAGAAGCCTAAGGTACAGCCGTTTCTTAGTTGTTTACCCTATCATATAAAAGACAGAATTGAGTATGACAATCCAAAAACTTTAGAAGAAGCAATGAGAAAGGAAAAGTTCTAGTATGAACAGAATCACAAAAAGGAAAGTATGACAAATCGAAAGGTAAAAAGAACTAATAATTTTGAACAGAAGAAGAAAGGTTTTGTACCTAACCGAAATTTTAAGAATAATAACACACGAAATTTTCCTAGTAAAAATTTCCAAGGGAACAAAAGTAATTTACACACCAATCCAAATGTTCAAAGAAATAAAGAATCTGTTAATAATCACAGTAACTATACCAAGAATTTTGAACGAAATGAACCAATAAAGTGCTGGGAATGTAATGGTCCTCATTATTCATCAGTTTGTCCCAACTAGAAGAAGACTGTTAGTAACATACACACGATACAGGAGGAGATGACTATTGGTGACCTAGTGAGAACAATGCCCAGGATCAATGCAGCACTGGAGAACAAGCAAGTGGATTATCAAACTTCCATGGTGGAAGTGGAAGGTAAGCTATATCAAATACCTATATCTATTTTAATTGATCTAGGGGATAGTTTAAGCTATATTTCTCCTGATTTAGTAGAAAAATGTAAGCTATCAGCAAAAAATTTTGCAACGTCTTGGTTAGTCCAGCTAGCTACTGGTGCAAAAAGAAAGGTAATTAATTTTGTTAGGAATTGTACAGCAAAAATGGATCAGTTTGAAACATTAGTTAAGCTTAATGTTTTACCTTTAGGTTCATATGATATGTTAATTGGTATGGATTGGCTAGAAAAGCATAGGGTGATCCTGAACTATTTTGATAAAACATTTACTTGTGTAAGTAACAATGGAGAACTAATAAATGTAAAAGGAATCCCTAGGAAAACAGTTGTAAGACAGATTTCTGCTTCGCATCTTAAGAGATCTATTTAGAAGGGCTGTAAAGCCTTTGCTGTAATAGTAATTAACGATGAAAATACTAGTAACAAGGATAAATTAAAACTGGAGGATATTCCGATCCTAAGAGAGTATTCAGATGTATTTCTGGAAGAAATTCTAGGACTGCCTCCGAAGCGGGAGCTAGACTTTACTATTGAGTTGGTACCTGGTGTAGTGCCCAGCTCAAAAGCCCCTACCGAATGAATATAATGGAATTAAATGAACTAAATTCATAGTTAAAGGAACTCATTGATAAGAATTATATTAGACCTAGTGTATCTCCCTAGGGAGCACCTATTATTTTTGTTAAAAAGAAGGATGGAACTCTACAACTATGTATAGATTAGTATCAAATAATAAAATGATTATCAAAAATAGATATCTGTTACCCTGCATAGATGATCCGTTTGATCACCTACATGGAGCAATGGTATTCTCAAAGATTGATTTACGATCTAGTTACCACCAGGTCTGAATCAAAGATGAATACATCTTTAAACAGCTTTAAGAACCCAGTATGGTCATGACGAGTTTGTCATTATGCCATTTGGGCTTACTAATGCCCCAGTTTTTTTATGTGTCTGATGAATAATGTAATGCATAAATATCTTGATAAGTTTGTGGTCATATTTATTGACCACATCTTAATTTACTCAAAGTCTGAAGAAGAACATAAAGAACATTTAAAAATTGTCTTACAAGAGTTACGATAACATCAACTCTATGCAAAATTTAGTAAATGTGTTTTCTGTAAGGATAAAATATAGTATTTGGGTCATGTAGTAACTAAAGAAGGAATTTTCGTTGACCCTGAAAAGATAAAGGAAATCGAAGAATGGCGATTCCCAAAAGACGTAACTGACGTACAATCATTCATGGGGATTACTGGCTATTATCGAAGATTTATCGAAGGGTTTTCAAGAATTGCAAATCCCATAACTTCTTTACAGAAGAAAGGGAATAAATTTGAATGGAGTCAAAAATGTGAAGACGACTTTAAAAAGTTAAAAACATTATTAACTACCGCACCAATATTAAGAATTGTTGACCCTAATAAAGATTTTATAGTATGTACTGATGCATGCAATGACGGTTTAGGTGGAGGTTTAACTCAGGAAGGACACGTTATTGCTTATGAGTCTAGGAATCTAAAGATTCATGAGAAAAATTATGCGACGTATGACTTAGAATTGGTTGTTGTCATACATGCCTTAAAAATGTGGCGTCATCATTTAATCAAAAGAAAGTTTATATTAATGACGGACAATAAAGGGTTAAAATATCTATTGGATCAACCTAACTTAAATGCTAGGCAAGCTAGATGGCTAACTTTCCTTAGCAAATACGATTTTGAAATCCAACATATTAAAGAAAAAGAAAATAAGGTTGCTGATGCATTACGCAGAAATGCAAAACTGAATTTTACAGCAGCAATCAACACCTATAAAACAAATTTAGAAGAACAGCTAGAAGAAGGAATAGAACAAGATGAAAATTATAATAAATTACAAGAAAAGGTAAGAGAAAATTTAATTGAGAATTTAAGTATAGGGTATAGTTTGAACGAAAAAGGATTAGTATTATATAAAGATAGACTATACATACCTAATGTACCTAAGATTAAGTTGCTAATTTTAAATGAAATTCATAAAAGTCCTTATTCAGGGAATCTAGGTTATCAGAAAACTATAACTATGCTAAGAAAGAATTATTTTTGGCCAAACATGAAAAATGAATTGGCAGAATACATTGCTAAGTGCTTTGAATGTCAGCAAGTAAAATCTGAACATCACCATCCAGGTGGGTTACTTCAGCCATTACCTATTCTTAGCTGGAAGTGGGAGATAATTAGCCTTGATTTTATCACAAAACTACCTAGAAATCAAAACTTAAATGATTCAATAATGGTAGTGGTTGATAAATTAAGTAAGGAAGCTCATTTTATACCTGTAAAAACTACTTATAAATCTACAAATATTGTTGATATTTTCTTAAAACAAATCTTTCAATTACATGGAACCGAAAGTAATAATTTCAGATAGAGACCCTAAGTTTATGGGAAACTTTTGCAAGTCTTTGTTTAAGGATTAAATACTACATTAAACTTCAATACCTCTTTTCATCCTCAAACAGATGGACATACTAAAAGAGTAAATCAGGTATTGGAGGATCTGCTCAGAATGTATGTAAAAGAATAGCCAGGTAAATGGGAAGATTACTTACACCTGGTAGAATTTTCTTACAATAATCACTATCAAGCCTCAGCAAGATATAGTCCTTTTGAAATTTTGTATGGCAAAAAGTGCAATACCCCCATCTCATGGAGTAATCTAGTCGACAGGCTAGTATTAGGACCTGAACTATTAAAAGAGATGGAGTTAATTGTAAAATGGGTACAAGGTAACTTGAAACTTACGCAAGATCGACAGAAATGTCAATCAGATCTTAAACAAACTCAAAAGGAGTTCCAGGTAGGTGAACATTTCTTTATTAAGGTGAGACATAAAAAGAGTTCTCTAAGGTTAGGTAGTTGTGCTAAGTTAGCACCATGGTATTGCAAAACTTTTGAAATACTATCCAGGATAGGACAGGTAGCATATTAGTTAGCTTTACCACCAAATTTAAAGGTTCACATTGTTTCCCATATTCCTATATTAAAAAAATATGTACATGATGCTACTCATGCTATTAACTGGAATGATGTGCAGGTGGAACCCGAAGGAGATTTTCTGGTGGAACCAGATTGTATCCTCAAACGAAGGGAGATCTCGCTTTGGAATTGGACCATTGGTCAGGTGAAGCTGCAATGGAAGCACCTTAGTCCAGAAGAAGTCATCTGAGAATTGGAAATTCATATGCGGGATGCATATCCAATTCTATTCCACGGAAATTCTGAGGACGAGGAATAAATAACATCGAGGACAATGTTATAAATTAATGGGGTTTGTATGTCACATGCCCCAATTTGCAAAACAATTTTATATTATTGAGGAACATTATGTTATATTTTATTTTAAAGTTTGTAATTAATGACCAAGTGGGGTCAAGGATAATTTAATGTATTGTGGAATATTTTATTAATAAATAAATAAAAGATGAGACAATAGCTTAGGGAAGTTGTTAAATGAGTGTTTACTGGTCACTTGTTGGAGGAGACTGGGTTGAGAGAAGATTGACATGTGGCAGCATCCTCAAACTACTTCTAGCTCTTGCAGGTGGCAACTTCCCTATATTTGTGGTCATGATTCCCCAAGAAAGTGGAACAGGACCACGTGGCTCATTAAGGAAAAACTAAACCAAAAGACCTAGGCATGCTAATAAAACTTCCCCTTGAAGACAATTGAGGCTGCTCATTCTAGAATTGTGATCATTCTGAGTGAATGAAGTGCACATGTGAATTCAGTGGAGGGGATTAGCTGAAGTAAGTTTGAGGGGATAAGTGTTGAAGATTGAACTTGTGCAGCTATTCTAAGCTGAATTTCTTACTACTGTAAGCAGGAGTGAGTTACTACTGAACACTCAATGGAGTTGCAGAGGATCTCAGGACTACATCTCTCACCCAGTACTCTACCAGGAGGATGAGGAGACAAGCTCGGGGGTCCTGAGAACTATTGTTTAGCTCTTCTTCAGGAGTTGGCTGGGAGGAAAAGCCTCCTTAAGCTGTTGCCACCTCATCTATTTGACAGGTTCTACTTGTTTAAGTTCAGTTATTATTTTATTTAGTACATCAAAAAATTTTAAGAGTTTTGTCTTATTACTATTAGGGATAATTAGGAAAATTTATTTATGTTGTGGAAGTTAGTAACTAGTTAGATTAGGGTAAACCAATAAAAATTTTCTGAGTAAATTGATAAGATAGGAAAACTACCTAAAATGTATTTTTCCACGCATCTTGCAAGGCAGTACTCTAGTACAACAGGTATATTTATTTCAGATAAGTAGATTCAAATAAACTTGAATGCAGATGCAAATGATTACTTCTACAGGTTTTTGTGTAATCTAATTGCACAACTTTAGCTGTATTTGTACTATATATTGAAAGTATTTAAATTATCTAATTATAGGTAGAAAAAACAAATTTAAATAATACATACTAGTATGCATACTATTTTACACAGCCAAAACTAGTAAAGTACATATTATAAATCCAATAGGTAAACTTAAATAAATAATATAGGATTAGTAACTATTTTAAACTAGGTTAACTATTTAAAATAGAAATTTTTAAATAAATATTTACCTAGTTAATTTATTTGTAACAAAAGCATGTAAAATAGGTTTACTAAATATAAAACCACTAACTTTATACACCATTAAGAATAATTAGGGTTTACAAAAGACCTGTTATCACAAAAGAACAAAGTAAAAATTTATAATACTAAAACCTAGCAGTATAATCCCGAAATCACAGAAAAGAAATACTTTTCTTCAATAAATTACATTCTCATACCTGTTTACAGATTTCATTGCAGAATTATTAATTTTACTACTAGTAAAATATTATTTACCTAAGGCATTCAAATATTTTTATATTAATAAGAAACAATAATTTATTACTGATCAAGTAACCCGAAATATCCAAATTTGTAATAACAATAATAATAACTAAAATAAACAAAATATACATAATTTTTTAAAATAAACAGAGATACTGCTATTTCCACTTAAGTGGTGAAAACCCCTTTAATATTAAAAGAAAAACTGAACAATCATAGTTTGGCCTACGGCCTTTCACATTATCTGTCTAGGATTAAAAAGCGCAAGTAAAACCATTCTTAATATAACCAGAAGTTCACATCATAAAAATAAAACAACCATCTGAATCCCTCTACAAAGGTGAGAAGTGATGTTCGAACAACCATTGAAGTGATTTAAAAACCCTTCATCAAATCCTCTTGAAACATCCAAACGGCCTGACATTAAAGTGTCAGCTTAAATCTAGCTTTAAAAAAAATGATTACCATATTTTCAACTAAGGCCGAGAAGGCTCAAAACTAAGTCACGGCTGTGAAATCCCATATCCACTCAATACAAATAGCCACTAGGGCTTTTAAAAATTGCAAATTATAAGAACAACAGAGTAACTAATAACCACGGCCAAGCCAGGAACCACAACAACACGACAGTGCCATCATTCTTTCCACCGTACAATTTGTGCAAGAGAAACACCAGGTGAAACCAAGGCTTACTAGGGTGGACGCCCTCATGGAATTCTATGGGTAGAGCTCTTCAGCTTCAAGCTCAGTCTGGAGTGCCTGCATAAGGAAAACCCTTAGTTCTGTTAGTTACTTTTATTCACAACTTAATAATTGAAAACTAAGCTAAATAAACTGTAAGGAAAACCTTTTTTGCGCTCTTACCTTATGGAGTTGAGCAACCGTGAGGTTGTGGAAAGCGGACTCGTGCTCTCTTTCTTGTACACTAGTTAAGATGGAGCTCTTCAAAGAAGGAAAGTGTAGAAACAACGTTCAATTGAAAAGAATTAGCCACGACGAGGAACTTTCAAACCCTCGACACAAAAACCAGTAGTAAGCAGAACCAAAACTCACTCTAAAAGACAACTGTAAAGATAGCCCAAATCACAAAACTCTTTACATAGGCAAAAAACCAACTCACGATGGCAGCAAGACTGCTTTCTCACCCTTCTTCACCAGCTCAGTAAGGTTACAAAGGCTTGTGTGCATTATAATGGAGATTCGACAGAGAACATGGCGTCCACGAGCCCTCGGCTTGACCACTCCACAACCCAAACAAAACAACGCACAATTTTAGGGTTACGACAAGTTATATGGAATCCCAAGTCAACGAAAACCCTAAGTTTTCAATCACGAACCGCGTGTCCCAGTAAATATTTCGAAATTATGGGTAGTGAGCTATAGTCGAAAACATGATTGCTAATCTGCACAAATCATTGGATTTTAAAAGTCAAAACATTATCACATGATTGCATAGTAACAATATTTCCCTTATTTTGATTTCTTGGGTTATAACTATAAGATTTTAAAAACTGAAAAGTACTCACTTTACTAAAGACCTTGGAATATCAATATTCTAAATTCTTTTTGGTAATAAATAATGTTTTTATTTGATAGTATTAAGACCCCAATGATGGAGATAAATTTACCTTCCATAAAAGTGCATAACCTTAGATCTTGTTTTAGAAGGTGTTCATTTACATAGGGTTTGTGTATAGTTTTATTTATAAGCCCAAACTTTTATAAGAGTCCCTCATGTAAACTAATGCCTGCTTTTGACAATGGTAGTTTACAATTCAAGGAAGATAAACTAGTTTTATGAAGACGCCTAATTATAGGAATCCTGGAGCAAGGGTGATTATGTAAATACCTTTAGGAAGAACAATATATTTATTGAAAACAAGAGCTCATATAAAACAAAGTTTTATAGACAATAAAACCAAGTAATAGTACACGATTTAGAAAAATCACCAACATGGAGTATTTTAATGTTTACAACAAGAGTTCAAGTAGATATGAACAAAACCATATTCCAATTGCTATATGACAGATATGTAATTCTAGGTATATGCATGTGTAACATATCTTTTCTTTTATAAAAACGTTAGGTCATATGTTCTTATGGACAAAAATAGAAGTGTTCCTAAACATTTCAATTTGAAACATATAACCATATAGTTGAAAAATACAAGAAGGAAGAATTACTTGGATCACATATTATGGTGGTAAACTGAACTACACATAACCCATCCTTTCATAGTTTTGTTTTACCATCTTTATGCAGCTTGATAACATTAGCAATACCAACATTACCTCTTACAGGGTCAAGCTACAAACAAACATTTTATTTACTAGCATTTTATCCTATGCTAGTGGAGTATCATTCTTGATCTGTAATTTTACTGGAACAAACCGCTTACCTGTTTAGAACCTGTAAAAGAACCATCATTCCACTACGTTAGTTGTAAGCTAAGTAAGCCCCGATCTCATCTAAGATTCTTTCCTACTTAACAAAATAAGATAATAACACACTTAGCATCGAATTAAAATACAATATTCTTTTCTCACCTTCTGAAAAACATAAACTGTTGTGTTTAACATTCCTAACATAGTACTTTAAGATAAACTAATAATTTATACAGATCCAAAGAAAAGAAATGATCTTTGTTATTTATAACTGCTTGAGTATCCGCTAACAATTAATGGTTCATTGGCAATGACAACCTTGACATTTTATGTTACATGAAAATTTTTAAATTATTATGAATTTTTGGGTTATTACAGTCCTTTTATTTTCTCTTCTGTTAATACTAGTCAGCCTATTAAGGGATGAAAGGGAGAAGCAGGAATGTTGTGTGTCTCTTCCCAACAGATTTCTAAAAAAACTAGTTATGTAATATTTTTTTTTGATAATATAGTTTTAATTTACAAAACAAAGTTAATAGATACCCAAATATGGAAAATGAGTTGTCCTAATTGGTACGATGTCAAGGTTTGTCAGAGAAGAGGATGGCATTTTATACTAATTGTTTCCTTTAATTAATACTCAATGTAACCATGTTGTTCTTGATCACTTCTTCATTTGGACCACTCTGAATATCTTATTTTACCATGCCATGAATATCATCTTGTCTCATATTATTGATCTCTTGAATTCATAGAGGATCTTCAGAGAGGAATATAAGGAACTCCTCAATATCTAGTTCTCAAGGTTTCTCTCCATCGTATGTGGTCCATTTTTCTTCGGTCTCTGCTATATATTGGAAAAAGTGATTCGAGGAGGATTCTAGATCTTCTTATGAATATGGCTCAAGGAACTGTTGGGTTTCTAGTGCTTCCTAGAGTACATGTTTGTTCTCGATTTTGGCCAAGGTTCATTCTTTCGAAGATGCAAAGATTTTTCCATCTACTACTAAGATTTGAGAGAGTTCTTCTAAACTATTGATCATATCATTATTACTAGTTTATGGGTTTTATCTCACACATGAATTAGTTCACAAGGGATCTTACAGCTCCCAAAAATAATTGCAATCTTAACATTAAATAAAATTACTTAGAACAAATTTAATAATTAAAGCATACCACACTTGCATAAACACTCTTTCAAAAAAAAAATCAAACTTATATAAAAGTAACACTCTTTCATAAAATGAAAACACACTTGCATAAAGGAAACATACATTTTCACAGAAATAAACAATGAGGATTCAGAGAAACTCACCGAAGTGTATGTGTCGGGTTGTTACACCATGGAAATTCCACAGTGAGGTCGTATTTGTGTGTTACCATTTCTCCTCCCCCAAGTTATACAATTTAAAGCGAACATACCTACCTACCTACCTACCTAAACCCAATCCCCTTAGCACCTCCCCAACAATGGCACCAAAAATTTTGGGATAAATATATGCTAATTATTTTACATTTAATTATCAACCAGGGTAATTGTAAACTTAGAGGTGCAAGCACAATATGTGTAGGATTAGGGCCTAATATTGACTAACTATTGTTATAAAACACACTTCAAGTACAAACTGAATGCGAATAAATGAAAGGAATCCCGTAGAGATGATCCAACCCTTCCAAGTCATCATCTTATCCTTGATCCTATCCCACTTCCTGCAAAATAGTGGTTTATAAATTTCCTTTCTAAAGTTTTTAAACTGGCCATCTTGCAATGTTGTAGAAAAATACCACTGTAAAACTCATTTCACAACCGATCTATTAAAATAATCTATTTTATAACCATCAGGTCGATTGTAATTTAAGGAGTCTTACTAGTATGGGAAAAATTATAAAAAGTGTCCTTAATCATATGCCAATCTTCAATTTTTATCATATATTATTCATGATAATACTAAGGCATATTCCAAATAGAAACACACTCAATAAACTAACACCTTAGGATGATGCTTATTACTAGAACACAAGATTGTGTCTTTCGAGTTATACCTTGATCTTCAATAGCTTCTTCTGGTAGTGATTAAAATTACTTAATTTACAATACAAAATAAAAAAGGGAATGTTAATTAAATAAAAGCTAAATCACTACAAAATATCATTGTGTAATATGACAATCAAATAATATATCCCAAAAAAAACTATTTTAAGATGAAATGCTTTAATCTTAATTTAATATCTCACAACAAAATCACTCATTCCTGAAATGAATATACACTAAGAAACACACAAAAATATAAAACGATTAAATACCATATTTACATGATCACACCAAATGCTTTGTTTTTCCATGAATGAGAGATCTATATTATGAACATAAATCGAACATCAAGCTATGGAATTTATGCTCACAATAAATGTTTGTCATAATCTTGTATTCATAGCTAAACATTTTTATACTTGTGATGATTGATATGGGATTAAAATTTTTTTAATGATTGTGACAACCTATGTTAATCAACTGATCTAATTTATATGGATAACTTTTTGGTAGCTCTGATTTAATGAATTAGACCTCTGTAAACTGCAATATTCATATTGTTCTCTGAACATTTTATTATGTCATTACTCCAATGAAGAAATTGATTTAGCAAAACTATTAATACTAAAAGACTAAAGCTTTAATCTTTTCTTGAGTGGTTGTCTTATAGTGATCAAACCATTATTAGATCATAACTTGGAATTAAAATACTATAGATATTAATGCGATCATTAGGTTTAAGTTTATGAGAACACTTTATGCCACTAATCACAATTTTTTGTCTGGATCAGACTCACATCAAACAATTCTATGATACCTTAACAAACACGCTTGTTATTGCAATATCTATCTTATGTAATAGATCCACACTTTGGCAATGAAAGATAAGCAAAAAATTTAAGGATTTAAATGACAAAAATTGAAATGTTGATTTTGATAACAAAAACAAAAATGTAAATCCAATTAATTTCTCTATGTAAGAAAGAAACAATTCAACACATTCAAAAATTGGGGGCCCTTCCATACTTAGCATACATTGAGGAAGACTTACAATATTAAAAGAAAAATTTATTAACATGGCATGAGAGTAAACATAGTACTTGCATTATTGATTCTGGAATAAAATATAGCTCACAACAATCTTCATTTCCATTCTCTCTCAATACAACGATATTATACTTTTCATATGGTAAAATTGATCACCTTCTCCATCCTATGGAATCTTATGTATATATAAAACCAATAGAAAAGGATAATATCCACTCCCTAAGTCCCTAGGTCGGTCAAACAAATTGCTAAGTTTAGAAAACCAGCCACTCCTATAATTCTAGAAAATTACGTTTCAATTAAATCAATATTTCTCCAAAACCATTTTTACTTTATTAGAAAATTGATTGTGAGTTAGCTAAATGAGGATGTTCTGTAAGTGGGTTCTGTAATGAATTTTCACAATTCCTCACCATTTTCCCGTAAGTCAAGCCCAAAATTTGCTTCCTAAAAAATAACGTTGATTGATAGAAACTTTGAATTTCAAGTTTCTTGCATGTTGAAGGAGTTGGGCATGATCTCAACAACAAAAAACCATCTCATGGCCACGAGGAAGAAAACCCATATTCCTGGATTTATCAAATCATCCCACATATATTCTAACCATCAAGCTCCATGTTGGCAGGTGTTGGAACCAATACCAGATTTGGTGCAACAAAGATGTGAGGAGCAAGTCCACAAAGGAAATCATACTAGGAACATGGCATAAACCATAGAATTCATTCGAAATCAATTTCCTCTTGTCAAAATGCTAAAAATAATTAAAACTTACATAGTTATTTGATTCTTTGATAAAAAACTCATCAACTTGAATTTGGAACAAAAAATGGTGGAGTAACTTATAAAAGTCAAATCTAATTAGAATCAAATTTAAGTATGTATTTAGCTTTTTAAACATTGAAAAGATGGAAAAATGGGGGCCGTCACCTATGTCTCCTAATTATTGGAGATCTCCTTTCTTGGAATGTAGACAACGTGTAACAATTATTTTTAGGGGAGGATGCTATAATGGAATGGTACTCCACTATTTTTGTTTCAATAGATAAGGCTCATCATCTTTGTTCCCGAGAGGCCTCTATATTTTGAATCAAATTGTTGACAATACATAGTATGCTATATGGACACAATGTTGGAGGATGGCACAAAAAATTGCTTCAGAATGTGAATTTACACCCCAATGGAAAAAAATCATTATCTCGTTGCATTTGGTCATGATTGATTGAAAGACAGAAGAGATGTTCTTATCTAGAATATGAATAAGGTTGGTGGACATTATACCACTTAGTTTGGATATGGAGGGGATGTGTCTCTTGAAGTCACAATACCAAAGCAGTGGTGGGAAAAGATATGCTAGTTTTAAACACCTAAAAGACTATTATGTGGTTGACCATGATAGCTCTTGAAGTCACAATACCAAAGCAGTGGTGGGAAAAGATATGCTAGTTTTAAACACCTAAAAGACTATTATGTGGTTGACCATGATAGATTGGGTCCCTACCTAGGATCTTACTTAGAGGAAAAGCAAGCATGGGCCTAACATTTGTCTCATGTGTAGGAGTCAAAGTCACAGATTTTCAATCTTTGTCCATGTACTCATCATACTTGGGTGAATATCTATAGGTGGTTGGGTGTTCAATTCTCTTGGGATTGAAACTCAATAGTGGAAGGATTAGGTATCTTGCTTAAATCCCTAATTTGTAGGAAGTTTAGATCTTTTTCTAGCCTCACTATTTGGGGAATATGGCTAGCTCATAACTCCTACATTTTTTAGGACATGTTTCCATTGATGTATCAAGTCTCTACATGTATTAGTGTAGTTGCTCAATTTTACATTTTAATGATATCATCATGAAGACTAGAGTTGTAGGGGAGCTAGTCATGGATAAAGCAGTCCCTTGGTGTTCTTTTGATGATGTGTGCTATGGGGAGGATTATTTTTGTGGCATTGGAGGAGCACTTTTCCTACAAGCTGATCAATATCTCAATTTTAGAGCCAATATGGTTAAAGGCTCTAACAACTATGTTGAACTCCTTGTTGAGAAACATGCACGGCATATTACTTAGTTACAGGCTTGTGTTGATTCCATTTTTTCAATTAAGTGGATGAGGAATGAATCATTTAAATATGTGATTGCTTCTTTCTCTGCAATTCAATTCACTTATATATTATGGGAGTTGAACATACTGACATATGGGTTGTTAATGGAAGGATTGAATTTAGAACCTAGGTTGTTGCACATCAAATATTTAAAGATGGCACTACCACTGAATATACTGAGGTCTTTTGAAGACGTTTTTCGGTTTATTAGATAAGACGCACATTACACATAGCTTTCCCATACTTTTAATGTTTTTATATTGGTTTGTCTTTTGTCNATATACTGAGGTATTTTGAAGACGTTTTTCGGTTTATTAGATAAGACGCACATTACACATAACTTTCCCATACTTTTAATGTTTTTATATTGGTTTGTCTTTTGTCAGGTAAGAAAGAATGTAGTTTAGCAAAATGCATAGTCTTTTTTATTGGTTTGTCTTTTGTCAGGGAAGAAAGAATGTAGTTTAGCAAAATGCATAGTCTTTTTTATCAGTTTTTGTTTGCTTTGATGATAATTTGTTGTCTTTTTTTAAATAGAGGTGATCGTTTTGTTTTGAAATCAAGGAGATGAGAACTTGAGAAGTTCTAGTATATTCAAATTTTGGTTCTTGATTACACAAAGGGACTATATTATAATGTGTACATGCACCTTAAAATTGTAATTTCTGTCTTCGATAAATACATTTTTTTTGTGGAAAAAAATAAGTGGACCTAGTGCACTTTACATTGAATGACCCCCACTATTACTGTAGTGGACCTCCACCTATTATAAAATGCACAAAACATGGAAAATGAAATTAGTGAATCTCTTTTTCAAAAAAAAACTTGCAAAATTAACCCATGGGTGAAATTTAACCCCTAAAATATTTCTTAGCCAAGAGATGTCTTGCCCTTAATATGGATGATCATTTTATCCTAAAGGTTTTTTCCATCAATGGGGGCCATGATTTCAATAGAAAAATAGGCCACTTGAAGATGTTTCAATAAGGTTATACGCTAGCTACCTCTGTTATGATTCTTATAAAGAAACTAGGAAGTAAGAAGCTCCATATAGAGCATCCTTAATAACTTAGATAATAAGAAGGAAAAAATAACATAAAAATAATGCAAATTGAAAAAATAACAACAAACCTTTAATGAATAAAAAAAGGAAAAAAATTATAGAAGAATGAAAATCTAAAAAATTTAAAAAGACAAAACTGCACCCTACAAACTTAAAAAACAAAATAAAAAGGGATTTACTTTTCCATGGAAGCCATGAGAAAAATATTGCCATACTTTTCCATGGAAGCCATGAGAAAAATATTGCCATACTCTTGTTTATTCTTCCAACTTGTACAAATATTATTAAAAAAACTAAAAATATGTGAAAAGCAACATCAAAAATGACACAAATATATAAGGATAATGTGGAAAAGGATTGCCATGGCTAAACAAAAAACCATTCATTTGTGCATCCGTGATCCATCTTCCAATTTCAAATCCTAGCTCCCATAAGAGTTAGAATAACTTAAAAACCCTATAACCTAATACGTTTAAAACCTTTTCTTTCTATATTCCGATACGCACGTCATTTTGTTTTAAGTGCAAGTTTCTAGACACACATTCATTTCATGTATTCACTTTCTAATAAATTCTTTTTTTCACACCGAAAAAACAATTTTATATAAATTTAAAGCTGTATCATAATTACATGATTTATCAAAAAAATTCCAGTTTTTTCACTGATCATATTGTCCTATATTTCGCTCGCCCATGTTTACAAAATTATAAGTCAGTATCATCTAACCTGCTATTTACAGCAGAAAATTAATGTCCTATAAAGCTCTTTCAATGGAACTAAAGAATGCTCAAACTACCTTGGTTAATCTTGTCTCCTTCCAGAAATAGTTCCCAAGTAATGGTATTCATTTCCTCCCTTAAGGCGAGTTTAGATAATCCATCAACTTCAGTGTTTTGTTCTCGATATATATGCCTGAAAGAAATCCGTTGAAAAGTAGAAATTATATTTTTTGTCCTTCTTACCCAATGCTGAAGCTCCATTGTACGCAGAGAAAAGACATATTTTGCCCATTCTATAATAACTTTTGAGTCTCCCAGGATCGTAATATCCAAAATGTTCATTTTCTTGGCAAGATAGAGGAGTCCCCAGAGGGCCAGGAGCTCGACCTTAGTGTTTGTTCCTTTTCTAGCCCCCATCCACAGTCTATAAGATAGATCATTTCTTATTCTAATTACCATATCTGCCCCACAAATGCCATCTTGTTAAGCGCCATCAAAAAATCCAATTACTCCAAGTTGTTCCTCCCATAGAATGTGACAGACTCGAATGTTCTTCTTCTTCTGTAGAGGCCCATAAGCATGTAGCCAGCTTAAAGCCTTCAATTCCGCCTTGCCAGGATCAGCAACCACATCCTGAAATATACATTTGTTATGCTCTCTCCACACTACCCAGAGAATAACAAGGATCGCATCTATCTCGAGATCTGATTTTTCCATTCAATGATGTATATTTTCACCAAGGAAATTTTTATCCCAATAGGTCTGAAATGATAGATGTGTTCCCATTCTGACCCACACAATCTGAAAGAAGACATAATAGCCAAATATGTGTTGTATTGTTTCATTGTCCTGATAACAAAAGCAACACCACCCAAGACCGATATAACCTTGCTTTTGCATAGCATCCTAGGTCAAAATTTTGTTATTTAATACCAGCCACTCGAAACATTAAAATCTTTTAATGGGCATCTTTCCATCCCATCTAATAATGCGTGCCCATGAAGCATAGGGAAGGTGAAACAATTTTAGTGTAATTATACTTTTGTATATACGATAAAATGTTTACACTAGACATCTATAAAGTGCAACGCTTTTTATCACTTTGCGTTTTTCAAATGAGCATTATCTAATTTATGTTTTATAAATATGCTTAAATTAAATATACTTAAAGTGAAACTTTTTTTTTCTATTAATGTATTTACTTTCTAGTAAGAAATATATATAAAGGATAAAGAAAGGGAAAAGTTTTGTATGTACCATATTTATATTATATTAATGGCTTTACCTGAAATAAAAGCGAAGTGAAATTCATTTTCTATTTTGTTTATTTTCTATTTATGTTTTCTAAATATGCTTAAATTAAATATACTAAAAGTGAAACTTTTTTTTTATTCATGTATTTACTTTCTAGTAAGGATATATATAAGAAAAAGGATAAAGAAAGGGAAAAGTTTTGTATGTACCATATTTTATATTATATTAATGGCTTTACCTGAAATAAAAGCGAAGTGAAATTCATTTTCTATTTTCTTCATGTTTCTACGATACCATGAAGTGAATATGTGTTTGCTTAATAAATGAAGGATCACATGGTTGTGTTTGTTGCCTTGATATTGAGTTTTGAAATAAGACCCAACCTAACATATTTTTATAGTGTCCGCATGTTTGGTGTGAAATTTTTAAACAATTCATGTAATCGGGAAGTGAAAAAGTCGACACTTAAAACGATGAGTGATATATGACTGAGTTATTAGCAGTCCGTGAGTGAGTAGTTGGAACGATGTGTGATATATGACTTAGTTATTAGCATTCTTTGAGTGAGTAGTTGGGTATCAAGAATTCAACCTAACTCTTAAGAGAATCATACGACTCGATATTAATGGTAAGGATACTGGACAATGGCCCAAAACCTTGTGAGGGATGCTGGAAAGTGTGCCCAAGAAGCATGATCTAGGGTACCAAACCCTGTAAGGGGTGATGGAAAGTGGGCCCAATAAGCATGATTTAGGGTACGGGTACCAAACCTTCTAAGGAATGCTAGAAAGTGGGGCTAGTAAGCATGATCTAGGGTACCAAAGCTTAGTAGTGCTACTATTAAGGGATTAATAGTTGTCATGAGAAAGGTTATGACAATTTGTAGATATCTCAACGATTTAGTAAGTAGGCCAACTAGGGTTGATAAACTACTATCTTAAGAATAGTAGTTGGCTGAAGGGTTGATACGTTACGAAAGAGTACTACAGGAGGGCTAGGTAATATTATATTAGTAGTTGGATGGAAGTTCTATATAATATACATCATTCACATTCTTTTGGGTAATAATTTTTTGTTTTTGGCTAGACCAGTCGTTTAAGATTGAGAATATTTATGACCTTTATCATGATGCTTATTCCCTATAATAGAAAGGTTAGGTGAAAATTTACTTATGGCCAATGAAACACTATCAACATTTTTGAGACTTAATGTGGTGTGTTATAAGATTTTAGCTATGTCAAGAGCATATCTTAAGCATTAGGATTTCCTCTATACTTAAGTGTGAAGTGTGGGAGGAAAAGAACCTTTAATTGATAAGAATATCATAAGAATGGTTATTAGTATATTATGGTTAATCATTATCTTAGTCAATGTTAATACATTATTATTACATTACGATGTGATCATTTTTATTTAGCTATGTCTTACTATATGGTGAGAGATGTGATTTCTCTATGAAGATGAATTTCCATTATGAATAAAGCAAAGAGATATGCCTTTATTAAATAAATGGAAGCTAATTATAAAAACTAATGATGGAATTTACACCATGCCATGCATTATTTAAATTGATTCAACATATTATAAAAGCGCTACAAAACACAAAATAAGAGGGAGATGCTAAAGTTTGGTAAGTATCATGTGGATGTAAATGAAATAATTATATAAAAAAGTTAAGAAGTAGAATGGTTAGAATAGAAAACCTTACATGATGGTATTCACACCATCACCCTCATAATTTAAAGTGATTCAAAATATTATAAAACCGCTGCAAAGCACAAAATAAGAGCTAGAAAGCAAAGTTGGGTAACTATCTTGTGAATGTAAATGAAATAATTATAAAAAAAAAGTTAAGAAGTATACTAGTGAGAAAAGAAAACCTTGAGGACATGTTTGTCAACACACTTTATCATGATTTTGATTATTTATGCAAAGGGGTAGCTCATGTGTTGATGTGGTTTAATATAAAGGCGTGATATTTATTGAAAGTTTTGATGTTAAACTCTAAACATTGTGATATTATATTTTTATCATTATTGTACCGAGTGTGCCTAGGTGCTCTATAGCCTAGTATACGAGATATGTTGTAACATATAATGTTAGGTAACGTTATGTAACATGTTGTTCCATTAAAAATAAAAAATGCAAATGATGTCAACTTAAACAAAAAAATACATTGATTTCATTTTAAACCTAGATATACAAAGCACTGAGACGATCTTGAGCTATTCTGTAAATGTTTCTTAATGTGATAAAAAACTTACACCAAAAAACTTACACCTCAAGTAATCGGATCCCTTTTGATGCTTGATAAATTTGGGTATAAGATGAATCTATCATGGTATTAATATTGTCTTTATTAGTCAGATAGGAACTTAATTGTAATTATACCATTTGTCTCCTATATATATCAAAGAAACCTAGTAATAGAACTCATTTCATATTGACTTTTGCATTTGATAGATTGTAAAAGAAGGTTTCCCTCAAAGAGCCTTCGTATGCTATTATGGGAATTTGGTGCATAACATTTCATATGAGAGTCATTTTCACTATAATTGTTTTGGGACATTTCAGATAGAAAAATTTGGAGGAGCTTCATAATATGTAGAAAAGTACATGTAATTTTTCAATTCCTAGTTCTCTATAAGTTAAAGGTTACAATCTGTGGAAGTGAGAGATTTTGACTAATCCAAAAAACTAGTCTCAAACATGTGTTTTGGGTAAATTTTTTGACGCAGGATTACAAAATTAACAAAGGATTACAAAATTAACATAGGCTTACATCCTTAAGCCTACACTCTGAGAACTATCCTTAGTGTATAATGCAAATACACTAAGCCACCAACGACCACTGGTTTTTCTTACACCTCCTCTAAGAACTTGTTTTTTCTTGAAATCTCTGTCAATTCTCATGAAATTTCAAGGAGATCTTATCAATTCCTTATGGAATTCGATGAATCTACATATCAACGAGGTTTTTTACAAAGAACTAACCCACTATTCAGACTATATGTATCAAGTCTGAGAATGACTTAAATATTTTCTATGGATTTGAATAGTGTGAACAACGCTTTCATAAATTTCAAACAAGTGATTAGAAAATTGCCTTAACTTGACTTCAATCGTTCAAATTGATTCAAATAAGTCATATAAAAATACTAAAATCATTCTATTCCTTCAACAAAGCATCACAAAGCTTGAAAAATACAACAAAGATCGATTACATAGAGTCGAAATGCCCCATTCCAATCTCTATTTGCTCCAAGAATAAACTAATCCTGAGCCCTCCTATTTCGACCTCTTTCAGTTGTTTGAGTTGTACTAATGATTTGAACCTCCAAGCTCTCCATCCTCGAATTAGAAATGTGTTTTAAATACAAAAAGAAAAATAGTTTCAAATCCATGAAAACGGGATCGTAAGCTTAACAAACCTATGACTCATCTAACTAAATCCTATTTATACTCCATAAAAGACTCAACTGCTAAAAAAACTTATCCTTATCCTATCTATTAGAATGAAGGATTCGAAGATCTTTTATTGAATTCAAATTCATATACTAATAAAATGAAATTACAAAAGAGAGCCCATTCTCTTATATAATCTTCTAATTAAACTTAACAAGCCATGACAACTTCATCACTTTGATTATTCCCCTGCATTAGAATCCCCAATTTAAAATTATTCATGGGTTCCCATCCATGAGTCATCTCTATGTTGTTTTTCTATAGCATTTCATCATATTTCCAAGGCCTTTCTCTAAGCAGCTTCCTATTCTTGAACAGTCCTTCTGACCAACTAGTCCAGCCAAACTTTTCTTCCTGTAACAACTTATGTTCCAAGTCTTGCCTCTAATCTCTTTTCATTGTATCAGATGACTCACACTAGGTCTCCAAAGAAGGTGATATTCTCCCCTGATGATGTTGAAATCACTGATATTTCGAATGATAAATTCATAGCAAAAGGTGTTGTTGATCACACTTCGAAGGTATACATGTTTTCCCATTTTCTACCCTACTCAAACCCCTCTACTTTTCTGATTAATGCTAATGAGGCAAGCAATATTTGGCATGAAATATTTGGTCATCTTAACTACAAGTATCTTTCTAATTTTAGGGAAAAATATATGGTCATAGGGTTACCAAAGATCAAGTTTTCTAAGGGAGTCTGTCAAGGTTGTATCCTAGGAAAACACCCAGAGCACAAATATGAGAGAGCTAGTCACGAGAGAACCTCTGCACCTCTTGAGTTGATCCATAGTGAAATTGCTGGTCCATTTCCTCATATGTCGATGAGTCAAGCCAAATATGCACTCACTTTTATAGATTTCTTTTCCAGGTATTGTTGGGTTCACTTCCTAAAGCATAAGTCTGAATTTTTTTACCTCTTCAAAGTATTTAAAGCCTTGGTTGAAAACCAGTCTGGGAGGAAACTCAAGATCCTCATATCTGACAATGGTGGTGAGTATGTCAAGTCTGAGTTCATTCAGTATTGTAAAGATGCAGGTATTCAGATGCAGCATTCGATCCCTTACACACCACATCAAAATAGTGTTGCTGAGAGAAAGAACAGGTCACAGAAGGAGATGGCAACCTGCATGATGGAGGCTAACACTTTGCCACCAAAGTTTTGGGCCGAGGCTATAAAATATGCATCCTACATCTAGAATAGGGTGCCTCATAAGCAACTTGATGGTATGACTCCTTTCGAATCTTGGAGTGGGCACAAGCTAGATGTGGCCCATTTTAGGATTTTTGGCTCAAAGGCTTGGGCTAGAATTCCAACAGAAAAGAGGAAGGCTTTGCAGCCCTAAAGAAAAGAGTCCCTATTTGTTGGGTATTCTGAAGATTCAAAAGGGTACAAGCTGATCAACTTGAGCACTAACAAATATTTCATTGAAAGAAGTGTTCAGTTCCAAGAAGAGCCTTTAATAGCAGTTGAAGTTGGAGAGACTTCTTCACCACTAGATCTATTGATTGTAAGTTAAGAGAATAATGAGTTTTATGACTCTGATATGTCTGAAAATGGTTATTTGATTGCAGATATTGACAGTCCTGCAAGACCAAAATGGGAAGAAAAGACGATTCATGCAGCTGGGGAACTAGCTGGAAATCCTAATGACACTAGGAGGACTAGATCTCAATTTGAGAGTGCCCTTTCTGTGAAAGATCCTCTATTTGCTGAGAAGTGTTATCTGATGGTTGAATCAGATCCACAGACATATGAATATGCATCCCATTATCCAAGATGGAAAACATCCATGAAAGAAGAAGTCAGTTCGCTCTAGAAGAACAACACTTGGGAACTGGTTGATCTTCCCCTAAGGAGGAAGCTAGTTCAATGTAAGTGGGTTTTCAAGACTAATTTTTCTTTTGATGGTTCACCTTTGAAATATAAAGCAATATTGGTAGCCAAGGGATACTCACAAGTACATGGTTTTGAATACAATGAAACCTTTGCACCAGTGGCAAAGATGAACTCCATAAGGCTAGCTCTAGCCATTTCAGCTTCGAAGCAGTGGGAGGTACATCACATGGATGCGAAGTGTGCTTTCCTAAATGGAGATATCACTAAAGAGATTTAAATGCAGAAACATGATGGGTTTATTTCTAATCCATATTTAGTGTGTAGGTTAAAGAAATCATTGTATGGGCTCAAGCAAGCCCCCAGGGCTTGGTATGCCAAGATTGATGGCTTTTTGCTATCACTGAGTTTTGTTCGATGCAAGTCTGATCCTAATGTCTATTTGAAGCTGATTCATGGTTCTTTGATGATTATTTTCTTGTATGTGAATGACCTTCTCATTACAGGAAGTTCAAAGAAAGAGATTGCCTCCTTGAAGGATACAATGAACCATGCATTTTCTATGATAGATTTGGGATTGTTGAGCCATTCTTGGGTCTCAAAATTGCTCAATACCAACATGGAATCAAAGTACATCAGTCCAAGTATGAATTATATTTTATGAACAAGTTCAACATGAAATATTGCAAGCCAAGCAAGACTCCCTTCCTTTCAGGAGTTAGTCTTGAAGAAGCAGGTTCTTCTCCTATGGTAAATAATACAATGTATAGGCAGTTGATTGGGTGTTTTGTTTATCTTACACACACTCAACCTGATCTATATTATGAATTTGTTGTGGCTTTGAGATACATGGATCAGCCTCATGAGATCCACTAGAGGGAATCCATACGGATCCTAAACTTTATTCACAGAACAAAAACTCATGGGATCTTCTACAAAGCAAAATCTGATCTTGATTTAATTGGGTTTATTGAAAGTGATTGGGCAGGTGACAACACAGACCAAAAGTATACATCAGTATATGTGTTCATGCTTGCAGAAGGACCAATTAGCTTGTCAAGCAAGAATCAATGTGCCATAACACTCTCATCTACAGAAGCAGAGTATAGAGGAGTTGTAAATGCAACAACTCAATGTTTGTGGTTGCAGGGAATACTTGGAGAATGTGGCTTCGAATCAAAGTTTTCAACTGTTATCTACTGTGATAATCATAGCACCATTCAAATATGCAATGATCTAGTTTAGAGACAACAAACCAAGCACATTGAGATCCATATGCACTACATCAGATAGCTTGTGAATGATGGTACCATTCATCTACTCTTCTATGCATCTTCATAATAAGTAGCACACATCTTTACCAAAGTTTTTTGTGAGAAGACATTAAGCAATCTCAAATCACTACTAGGGATTTCTAATCATGCTATGAAGCATGATTGATGACAATATTTCCAAATTTTGTTTTTCCTGTCCATGTTTAAGGGAGGTTTTTCCCACTGGGTTTTTGCCTCTTTCTGTGGTTGTATGGACAAGTAGTATGTAAAGGGTGACTAAGCCTTGTTGCTAGGACCTATAGTTTTCTAATATTTACTCATAAAGTTAGGATTAATGGGGGGTGTTAGAATAATGAACCCATAGTTACCTACCTTAGACATTAATTTAACATTTTTGTCTTATTACCTAGTTTCCTAGATTCCACTCTATGCTAGTTTCCTTCTACATGTCCTTGAAGTTAAGACATGCTAAAAATGAGTCATGGAGCACTTGGGAAACATCCTGGAAACCCATTTTAGCATGTCTTCTTTATTCCACATTCTCCAAAGTGCATATCTACTTTTTCTGTAAAGCTGCCTTGTTTTATTTCTGATTTAAGGCAAAGGAAAAGCTAGACTAGTTGTAACTGCCTTGTTTTTTTTCCACATCACCCTCCCTCATTTTCTCCAAATAAAATCATGCATGAGTTGTATTTACATCCCTCTTTATCTTTCTGACTTGACTAGTCGATTCGTGATCATCTACCTAGATTTGGAAACTGCTTTATGCACCTATGGGGGATTTGACTAGTTTTGGTAAGCCTGCTTTTTGACTATTTTCGAATGGAATATTTATGAATTTGAATATCACATGTAATTATATATTGAATCGGCCTATTACTTCACAAGGTTGTCTATTGTACACTTACTCAATACAGATTAGTGTTATGCTCCAATTTCAGTCTCCTTTGGTGTTAATTTTGCATGTTTGATTAAAAATTTTGTGAGTGTAATTGTTCTATATCTTGGGTTCTATTTCCACACTATTTGTGTCCCCCACACAATATTATAGTAATAATTACCCCCTAAGTTAGGAAAAATGGCCAAATAGACTACATTGGACAAAGGAGGATTAATTAATCCTAACACCCCCCCTTAATACTAATTTTCGACAACTTAGGCCCTGGAAACTAGGCCAAAATTCACCCATACAATATAAATGACATAAAATATTTATTAATAAAATAAGGAAGGAAAATGGGGAAAACTTCATGGGACACCCCCCCCCCCTAGCCCCAACAAAATAAGCAGAAATCGGTAAACAAGCTTCCATAATTTAGAGAGATTTTTCTTCTTTGAGAAAGAAATTGTGAAAAAATTGTTGTAATATGCAACTCTATGGAGCATTGATGCAGAATCATGGTTCTTCTGTGCATCAACATCTTTGGATTGTGCATGTGAACCTCTCTAGACTAAATGATTATGTCTTTAGGAATTTTCCTCTTTGGAAGAAGAGGAATATGCTCAACATCGAACCATGTGTGGTAAAATCATCAAACCATGTGAGGTAAAATCATCTCCAAGTGTTAGGAGCAAGTGTCTAGGAGAATGCATGGTATCTACATCTTTACTAGTACTATGAGGAGATGAACATGTGCTCAAGTAGAAATTTAGAGAGGTACTGGGACCATGGAGAGAGAATTCTTGATATCCATAATATGATACAGATTTTAAAAAATCCAATTATTCATAGAATCTAATATCAACAAATTCATGAGAGAAAACTAACATCGAATCCTGAACACCAATTTTGAAAGAGACTTAAGGTACTTGACTTTTCACACCAAAATTTATGAGAACAACTACAAGCATGACTATAGGCTCTTGAAACTTAAAATTTGAACCAAATAAGGTCATAGCATATACAAGAGTGTGGAAAAAAGGTTCGAAGTGCTCTGCTGAGATGGTAGATGCACAATTTTCTCCTTCTTCAACAAAACTCTAAGTATTGGTGCAAGCAATCATGTAGGAATTTGTTGGAATATATAGATCAATGAGAGTGAATGGATCACTCCTAAAATATGATATTTCTTCCAAAACATCCAAAGTATCACTTTTCTTCACGCTAACAACAACATTAGAGAGAGAGAAATCGACTTCCTCTTCCTTTTGCTGAAGTAACTATTAACCCAAAAAATACCTCACTTAGCTCTACATGGCCTACACCACCCAAGGACACCCATTCACGACCCTCCATTAGACCCCCACACCCTAAAAAAGGCTTAAGGATGAAGAAAAGGGCTTAAAAACCCCAAAAAGGAGCCTAAATAACTCTCCTAGGGGCTAAAACCCCTCAAAGGAGCCTAAAATCTTAAAAGGAGCTAAAGTTAGGGCGAAAGGGGCTAAAAGCCCAAAAAAGGGGCTAAATCCCGGACCAAGGGCTTAAAACCTTAAAACCCCAAAAAAACTATAAAAGGAGGGTGGGGGGTCACTCTCAAACACACTCCTCTCTTGCATACTATTATGCTGCTCGTGGATTTCTTGAGACCTCTTTTCCTCTCAAGCCACCGACATCCCCCTCTCTTCCACTCACATTCCCCATTGAGCCATAGCTCCTCCTCCATTATTGAGTGAGATAGAGAGGTGCTTCCTTCCAGCCAGGGCATGGTGGCCCATTTCACCAAAGAAGAGGTATAATATTGTCTTGTTTATGTATTTTTATTTAGTAGTTTAGTTGATTTCTGACCCATGTTTGTTTGCAGGTTTGTTTATTGACATATTTTGCAGGTTTATTTTTATTTATTAATTGTTTGCAGGTATCCAAGGAGAAGCCCTAACCTTGTTTGCAGAGGGGATCACGACCATTCTTTCTTATTCTTTGCTTTCTGTTAGTTTCGATTTCTTTACTGCATTTTCCACATACAGGAACCTACCCTTCTATCCTATAGACAGAAGGGAGCCATTCCTACCCCTGTAGTAAGGATAAATCCCTACTACAGAAATGGATACCATACCAAGTCGATCCCACAGGATCCCCAGTTTAGTTTTTTCAAATTTCAAGTTTCTGCAGTTTATGCCCTAGTTTTTAAAATTTCCTATCAAATCTAGCTTACATCCAGTTTATTTCCAGTTTTTATTGTTGTCGAAGCCTCTACAAGGCAAATCCGAATCCGTTTGGCCACAGTATAGGTTATTGTCGGCCGGATCTAACTCAGGATCAGTAAAACCCCAAATCGAGGGCAGGTCGCACTTATCGAGCCTGAACAGGGTATGAGGTCACTCTTTTAGGCCTCACAGGCATGACTAGGTTGCCCTTTCCCCCTAGAAACTTGCGACTTCACTCAAACAGGTAGATCTCTTATGTCTATGAAATCTATGCGACCCCCTTGCTCATTTCTGGAAAAATTTTGTGACCCCCTCGCCGAAATTGACTTGAAACATGTGGTCTGTCAATCAGTACTTAATTTTCATTTTAATAGGTACTGTTAGTGTAGCTCAGCTGCCTCTGTTGAGCAAGGTAGTTCAATTTCTATTTCTATTTTAATTTACTGCAATTTCATGAACAAACAAAGTGTAAATTCAAAAAAATTTAATTGCTTAATCAACATAGCCTAACTAAAATTGACTTAAAATCAAGTCGTGCTTACCCTTCCTCCTCTACCCAGTCATCACCCTTCGAGGTATTCTGGGATACTACGAAGGGCACATCTTGTATAGTCCTAGGCCCTTCACTGAATATTGTTCTAAACCATTAAAAACGGATGACCTGGAAGGTGGAGGGGGTAGAGAAGGAGGGCTTCTCACGGTGCTAAGCGTCCTCCCTGTTGACCAACCTTGCATCCGGGAGGTGACCTATGGATCTACGGATGGGATTAGTACCATTTTGTTGAGAGCCCAACACTTTCTCTTGGTCAAAGAAGAATATAGGTGTAAGGTAGTCACTTAGTTAGGCCATCAACATTCAACGTAAAAACAAATTGTATCTGTTTACAACTTTTTGATTATTTACTACTTGTATTCATAATGATATGAACTCTACCACAATATGATGAATTCATAAACCATTTTCAGCAGCCTAGTAGCAGAAAGACAAAAAAAAATATACACCATACCACGTAATCAACCCAACTCAGTTCATGACATTGAGAGAGCCCTTAAAATTTATCAATTTACACTAAGTTCAAAAAATCTATAGTCTTTGAGGACATAAGTCCCTGACTGCCTTAACCATGGGAAGTACTTGGGCTCAGCCCAGAAACTCATTGTGAGGAGTACCACAGGAACCCCAAAGTAGCTAGCCGCTGAGAGGAATTGCCAAGTGAAACGGGAAACGACCCCCACCGATTGAGTAGAAACGCCCGTGATGAAAAAGCCAAGCGCTGTCTTCTGGTAGTCTTGGTGGTTGAGAGACCACCTACATCCAATAGGAAGCCATTGAAACCAAGGTCCAAACATCATTCCCATAAGTTTGATAAACATCTAACACAATTGATCCCCCACGCTCTTCCTCATGCCTAAGAGGCGAACGACCACCATTCGGGACATTAAACTGACACTATCAAAACTATTCTCAGCAATCTCCCACACCATCAAAATGCCACACAACCTCTAATTCAGATTCAAATCCATACCAGTCTGAACCAAACCTCCATACTGCACCATCAAGCCCCATGGCTGGTGCAAATCCGGATCCATTTTTCGGCATAACCATAGCAAGTGGACCCATGTCCACACCACAATTGGTCACCAAAAACCCTGTAGGTGGCCTAAGCACACTCATGCAAACTATCATCAATCACCTACCACCACCCATAGTGACCAGCTAAGCTTGCCCACTTGCAACACAGAGGGGCAGTGGCCCTTCCACACACACTGCCCCTCCTGCCACACAGGGGGGAAGTGGACCATCCACTTACATTGCCCCTACTATCACACATGGGAGTAGTGACCTGTCCATCCAAACTACCCCGTACACCACACTTAGGGGCATTTTCCCATCTACAATGGCACCATGAAAACCCCCATCTATGCAGGTACATTATGCACCTGCAAACCCCACCACCATCCCTCCCCCATATTACATAAAACTGGGGTCAAGTCTTCCTTTCATGGCTCATCTTAACTTTCTTGATTTGGCTCGATTGACAAGCGATCCCATTCGCCATTAAGCTTTTTGGACTCCAATGCCAACTAAGATTCCATCAAACATCCCCAAGTTTAAAGGCAAGCTAGGAGAATGTCCCCAAAACCATATTATGACATTCCATCTATGGTGCTCATCCAACGGCATCGTAGATGATTCCATCAGGCTGAGGCTATTCCAACACACCCTTATAGGTGTCATGGCCAAATGGTACATTGAGCTACCGCAGGCCAAATATCCAGATTTCAACTCTTGAGCTTTCATGTTCCTACAATATTTCCAACTCCCCATCAGATATGATGAAGGGGTGGAGATCCTATTATCTTGTCACCAAAGCACTACGACACATATAACCAACCACACCAATGAGTGGCGATGACATCGCAGCTTATGTAAAATCCAACTTGACGACAAAATATTCTTGGATTGGGTCCTCAAGACCTTGCTCCCGCCCATAGCAAAGGACGTCACATCCAAACGTCCCCAATCTGAAGAGGAGGCCATATTGAAAGCCCAACAGTTTGACCTTATCTATGCCTAGTCTGGATATATGTACACTGTCATTCCAGACGGCCCTCATCCAAACACCTCCTACCGGGATGCACTGGGGGCATCTCATGCTGCAGACGACATCATAGGCTCGGTCTCCCAATAGCCACATCACCGTTCGACACCACCTTTCATTACACCACAACCAAGCAACACTGCTAGTGTTGCTTACCAAAACCAAACTTTGGACTATGCCAGAATGATGTCCTAGTCTGGAGGAACAACTTCCTATGCACAACTTGCGCCACCACAGTAAGCTCAGTCCATGGCATGGCCAACACAGTAGTACGCGGGGAAAATGCCCACATTTGTTGCACCGCAACCCACCCAAATTTATTATGCACCATCAGTGCAAGCGGTTCAAGCCCTCACCCTTGCTCAACTTGTTCTGTTATGACAGGTATTTGCACAAAAAAAACCATCCCAACCAACCTGCCCCCAACAATCAACAAGGGCAGGCTAGAAATAATCAGCCCTAAAACCAAGTCAATAACCAACTGCAGGGAGGCGGTCAATAACCAAACCCTCCCAACAATGCCATGGAAAAAGGACCTACCCAAAACCACCCACGAAAAAATGCACCAAGATGCAATGCCGCATTGCACACAAACCAACTGTGCACACTCTATGAGGTCTATGGGAACTACACATTTGAGTGTCCCCTCATGGGTCGTGCTAAGCATGCCATTCAGAATGAGGCCCAACAGGCCGCCAACGCTATGAACCAAACCCAACCCAAACTGGCACCATAAGAACCTTCTCCCATGGTGCTTCAAAACCCACTACCTGTCCAAGGGTTGGTGGCAACCCCACCCCCTCCCCAACCCAATCCCAATGCTCCGGGGGCACCTCCCACGGCCGAAACAGGTGTTCACCACCTGCTAGCCATGACGACTGAAGAGATCAACTTACAAACTAGACGGAATCAGTATGGTACCACCACCGAACCCACTGACACATCAATGACATCTACTTCCAAAAAAGTCCACCTACCTCTTCAGTTACCCCCATTCCCCTGCCCCCCCATACGCTGAGTGGCCAATAATGCCACATCTAGAGCTGTAGTGAGCTATAGAATTGTGGATGATTTGGCGCAAACACCAATGGCCATGTCCACTATGGAGGTACTCAAAACATGCCCAACACAACGAAAAGCATTACTAGCTGCCTTTGGGGCCGTAGATCCCTCCGACTCCAAGTTGATCATGTTCGACATAGAGAATGGAGAACCATGCATGCCATCGACCATTTCCTTCCAAATCTTGGTTGTGCACCGGTGCATAGTAGATGAGGGGGCATCTACGTGCATTATGTCTACCCTGGTTTGGCAGAAACTGGGATCACCAATTTTGCAACCATCCTCCATAACTCTGCGGGCTTATGATGGCCATCCCACTAAAGCCCAAGGAATCCTTCCCCATGTCCCCATGACATTAGCTGGGAAGATAGTGCTGATTGACATAGAGGTCGTCAACGCTCAACTGGACTATAACCTCCTCCTCGAAAGAAGTTATATGTACGCCATGAGAGCGGTCGCATCAACTATCTTCCATCTCATGATGTTCCCTCACGAAGGGAAGATTGTGACGGTTGATCAACTCACTTATCATGATCCGCAAGGGTTAACGAAACCCGCCAACATTATCCCTACCATCACCACTATTGATCCACAAGAAACAACTACACATGCTAATGTCATCCTTGCAATCAACACTATGGTTGAAAACACACCATCCTACCCATTGTTTAATGTGGGCCCTCGGTTGTTTGTCGATCCCACCATGATGGCTCCTTTTCCCTCAGTGTCACTGTCACCGACACAAAATGAGACTGCGGACTTGTGCATGGTCTCATCTAGCACTACTGCACCCAAACAACAACCGCAACCATAGCCCCAGCCTCAACCACAACATCATCCGCAGCCGCAACATCACCCGCAGCAGCAGCATTACACGCAGCCGCAACCACAACCGCATCCCCACATGCAACCAACAGGGAGTTATCTGGGCTCATCCCTAGTCCATATGATTCCCTTCCTCTTACCCCCGCCTAGTGTCATGAGCAAGCCGGTAATGGGCACCTTAAGCCTACCCAACTTTACATTGGGAATTCTGGTATGGTATCTTGATCCAACAACTCAACCAGCAATGCCCCAGGTTGTTTTAACACCTATGCAACCCATTGCAGTCGAGTCCCATCCTCCACTCGGTCCACAAAAGCAAACCACCGCACCTGCACCTACACTGCTCCACCCAAAAAAGGCCAGGGGCAAGAACGCCAAAGCAACCATAGAACCTCGACAGATCCCACCTTGCGCCATCTACAAACAACAGGGCCATCCAACTCAAAACTGCCCTGATATTCCAATGATCCATGTGCATTTAGATGCCATGGACACAACCAGAAACCTCCCCATGGTTGAACTTCCAACCGCTCCAATAGTCACAAACAAGGCATTGACGACAAACCATGCTTACGCCCTTTATGGATTGTATGGACACTATTCTCACCACTACCAAGACTTTCCCAAATTGTGAATCACTTTAGCCAACCTTCGTCAACATTCCCTTGAATCTGAGATCACCCTGATTGAAAAAGTTCATCCCCCACCTCCTTCTTCAGACACCATGTCCATTTACATGATGTCTAGTTCTGTAGACCCTCTTGTCTCCACCACCACCAATGGTCCATCAGACCTGTCTCTTTCACAACCGTAGCTCCATCCACAGCCGTAATATTAGTTGCAACCTCAACCTGAGTTACCAGGGAAACAGTGGGGTTCATTCCCAATCAACACAATCCTTTTCCTTGTTCATTTCCTTTTCTTTTTCCTACCATCCAAGATCGTGAGTAAGTCTATCTTGGAAACCCGCAATCTATAGGATTTCACACTAGGAGATCCTGTGTGGTACCTTGAACCACCTAACCTACTTCTAAGGCCCCAAGATGTGTTGACTCATTTCCATCCAATTGAGATGATGTTGCACCTACCTCTAGGTCCATCAAAGACTCCTCCTATCTCCAGGCCTTCCCCTCTTCCTCCAACAGAGATTGGGGGCAAGGCCACAAAAACCACAACCAACACCATTTTCATGATATCTAGCACTAGTTTCCCTTCCGTCTCGTCGGCTATGGAAGATCAACCTGATCTATCCCGCCACCACTTACGCGATGACGGAGATATATGTAAGACTGCCTTTGGTTTGACCCCATTCCCTTTAAACCATAGTGTGGAATTGGTTCTTCCCATAAAAGACCAGATTCCATCACCCCACCTTACCAATGACCTTCGTCTTGGCAAGGGGGAATACCTCTTCACTGACTTAGATGGTCGACTCTTGAAGAAGCCGTGCAATAGGCTCCACCTCAAGAGAGCCTATGCCTAATACCACCACTATGAGTCCCTTATAGCGTAGTTTTCTCCCTTTTTGTTTTGCAACGTTTTTACCACAAATCAGAAACCCCCCCCATTCGGGGGAAGCACCATCAACTGCTAATCCAAAGTCACCTAGAACTGGTTTGAGACACCTCTCACACCTCTGAGCTCAAATTTACATTTCCTTATGAGACCATCGTCTCATGTTTAACAAATAAATTTTGGGACTGTTTCACGGAAGCTACCCCAATTTACGAGGCACAGCATGGTGATGCACGTATCTGAGGACCTGTACTTGTATCACTCTTCCCTTATGCTACTCATGTGATTTTTCGGGCCACCACCCATTAAGGGTCACCATTTTTCTTCTTATTTTTTATTTTAACACATAGCTGTCTACTCCATCCACCGCACCTTACGCGAACCTCTAGACCATTGTCCACAAAATGATTTATTTTTCTTGCATGTATTTGGCATATAAGTCCCCCCAGACTTGAACTCACATCACATGTAGTCAAGTCTATCCATAGCAACACACACACACACTCTCCTAACCTTTGTCCGAGAGCCACCTCGGTTTGCATGCCTCTGCCGCGATCTATCCCATGCATGTATTGGTATGTTTGAGAGCCTTCTGCTCCATCCATACTACATAGATGATTTTTGTACCACTTTCCACCGTCTCGACATGGGGCACCACCTGTGCACCCACAATCGGTTGACCATATTGGAGTTTAGTTTGAGCTCTTTTTTGACTCCTTAAAACAATGAAAAGATAGCCGAGCGTAGCTGCTTCCTTTCCTACTCGCTAAAGTATAGGAAAGGGTGTCTACATCATCTTGTTTGCCTCCTTTTGCAAACCATGTAGATGATCAAATGAAAAGGACCCCCTTGTGATATTCAAGCCAATACCATTACCCTCTGCATACTTTTATGCTTTCTCGGGTAGAGGGGCTGCACTTTATTAAAAAGCTCACCACGGGTTGTCGTTAAGCTCCTTTTCAACCTTCTCGTCAAGAAAATATTGCCGAGCAAACTTGGTTTCATTCATGCTCGTAAAATTATCTGAATGACCATCTAGTCAGTAGAGGTTTAACCTTTTTCGGCCTGATTGGACTACCAACGGTAAAGAAGTCTCTCATCCCCTATAGGATGGGTGATCTCTCCTATGTATACTTTTATCCTTTTTCGTGCACAGGAGACTACCAATGAAAAAGAGCCCCCACTGGAGTCTTCTTCGTGCTTTCAGACTCTCTAAAATTGAAAGCACCATCGAGCATTTACCTTCTCGGGCTTGCCAAAAATCCACGAGATCGTACCACAACGGTGTCCCTAGACACCACCCCACAAAAAAATAGTTTGGCAACATTCCCCCTTTGGGTAGCCTTTGTTCAAAGTACTCTGCAATGTGTCTTCCTTGGATCCCATCAATATCAAAAGTGTCCACCTCCTCCAAGTATTTCCCATATGTAGTAACATTCCTGGTATTATAGCCATGATCCCATTCCCATGAGTCAGTTTCATTTGCTTCCTGGTTCACCCTACCATCATACTATGAACAAAGGAAGTTTGAGTCTACCAAACTCCCCCTACCCCTGTTCAATTCTTTCCCTCCTCCTCCCCCCCCCACTATTCATTAGGTTAGTTCGCATATTGGCTCACACCTTTCGGTTATTTCCCTCATGCTTCTGGTCAAGGAAACAACATTTCCTTGACTATGGGTAGGTCTCCCTATGTTGACAACAACACACATATTCCAGAGGATAGACCCAGAGGTCCCTATACCTTGGTTTCATTAACATCATTGATGAGTTCCTTGGACCACTTGAGAGGAGTCCTTACTACCTCTCAGGATGGTTGTTTCTCACGTGCTCGACTCCAACTACATCATCGCACCGTTGAGATTCGTATAGGGTTCGGTCCGCATAGTACTTGGTCGAATACCCCAGATGTCACCTGACTCTAGCACGTTGATGATTCTATTCAAGGGACCTAAATAGGTCATGTCCCTTGTGATTTCTGGGTTGCGTTCGAGACAGTGTTCAGAAGCCCAAGTGGTGCTTCTATATAGATTTATGATTGATGCAACATACTTGTACCATAGAGACTCTGACTCTCAATCAGCGAGTCCATATAGCTATGTATCATTCCAGATCTAGCACACTGTCAGTCATGAAGATATAGCATTCCATAAGAATGCCATGGGTCCAATGTACCAGATCAACATTGTATTCAGCCTTACATTGAGGAAACCATCATTGTATCATCAGTTGTATATGATCGGCTCTTGTATTTTAGAGCATAGATCAAATTATTCTTTTGACATTGTCATGAGCATGGGGATCCCTGCCTCGTCCATATACATGTCACACATTATTTGTATCTCACCCATTGTTGGGAACCATATTAATACAAAAACCAAAAGCCACCATGCCCCAACCCCGGAAGCACCGCCTCTACGTAGCAAATCCTATGATGTCCATCGACCATATGAGGAGCTCCCTCCCTCACACATCAGGGGGAAATTTGTTAACCCAAAAAATCCCTCACTTAGATCTACATGGCCTACACCACCCAAGGACACCCATTCACGACCCTCCATTAGACCCCCACACCCTCAAAAAAGGATTAAGGATGAAGAAAAGGGCTTAAAAACCCCAAAAAGGATCCTAAATAACTCTCCTAGGGGCTAAATCCTCCCAAAAGGGGCTAAAACCCCTCAAAGGAGGCTAAAACCCTAAAAGGAGCTAAAGTTAGGGTGGAAGGGGCTAAAAGCCCAAAAAGGGGCTAAAGCCCAGACTAAGGGCTTAAAACACTAAAACCCCAAAAAAGCTATAAAAGGAGGGTGGGGGGTCACTCTCAAACACACTCCTCTCTTGCATACTGTTATGCTACCTGTGGATGCCTTGAGACCTCTTTGCCTCTCAAGCCACCCACATCCCCCTCTCTTCCACTCACATTCCCCATTGAGCCATAGCTCCTCCTCCATTGCTGAGTGAGACAGAGAGGTGCTTCTTTCCAGCCAAGGCATGGTGGCCCATTTCACCAAAGGAGAGGTATAATATTGTCTTGTTTATGCATTTTTCTTTAGTAGTTTAGTTGATTTATGACCCATGTTTGTTTGCAAGTTTGTCTATTGACATGTTTTGCAGGTTTATTTCTATTCATTAGTTGTTTGCAAGTAGCCAAGGCGAAGCCCTAACCTTGTTTGCAGAGGGGGTCATGGCCATTCTTTCTTGTTCTTTTCTTTCTGTTAGTTCCGATTTCTTTACTGCATTTTCCACACGCAGGAACCTACCCTTCTGTCCTATAGACAGAAGGGAGCCATTCCTACCCCTGTAGCAAGGAGAAATCCCTGTTACAGTAATCACTAGCAAAATTTGCACAGAATTTAAAATAGAAGAATCACTGGAGAATGTTCGAGTAGAATGGAAGGATATTTTTTAATCAATAACAAATATTCGAATGTCTTATTTTGGATCAACTATATGAGAATATGAGATATCATAGATATCATAAACTTCTGGAGCAACAAGAGAAGGAGTCACTCCAAGGAGACTTTCTATAATTCGAATTGATTGTGTTGAATAGTTGGCTTCTTCTTCATCTTAAACAAATTCATCAAAGAGAATAGAGGACAAGAATTTTGGATAAAGAACTCTCGTGGTGAAGGGTGTGCTCTCCAAATTTATATAATTATCCTCATTGTGCTTTCCAAAGGTTCTTTTCAATGATGTCCAGAGATCATTTAGGTATTCAACTGAATCAATAAGGTAGCCCAAGCTTGGAGAAAAGGCCATACATATACTTCCAAAAGCTCCATCATTGTCATTTAGCCAGTCATTTTCATCTTCATAAGACTCTTTACCAAGTCCAATAGATACCTCATAAAGACCTTGTTTCTTTAGAGATGAAATCATCTTCAATCTCAACTATGAATATCTTGTGGATGGAGTAAGAAAAGGAACTCATAATGTCAAATCCATATTGAAGTTTTACCTGCAAAATATCACTACAAAACAAACCAATTTGCAATAACATGTCAGTTTAACCCTTTCCACCTCAACATGTACACTTTAGTAGATTCCATCACATGTGGATAGACTTCTCTAGATAGAATCCAAAGGGAGCAATGTTATGTTTCCAAGATTTATGTGGAAACTCAACTTCTTTTGGTGTACAATTGAGATCGAACAAGACTTGTTTCTAACCTTAACAAGGCTCTGATACCATGTTAAATTTGTGAACTATTGATCTACAAGAAAATATGAAAGCAGTAGGAAGGGAATTATGCATTGGAATAATCAAAGAGCATGTACATTGAAGAAGAAATTCATGTCACAAATTTAAGATAAATCGGACAAGAATTGCTCAGATAATCATAATATTAATCTTCATTCATTAATCAATAATACAGTGATTATATAATATATAGAATTCAAATCATGGGGATAGGATTTGAATCTACCAGCTCAAAATGACTGAATAGCTAACTCAGTGTGTCTAAATCACTGCTGGTACTCACTAGTCTAAATATGGATGTCTAAATCAGTTAACAATCAATTAACTGATGAGGTAGGTGGGAAAAAGGTGCCACTCTCCCTTCATGCATGCAAAACTAGAACTAGGATAACTGAAAAATGATCTAATTGATTGTAACTCAAGGTTAGCTCAGCATAGTTGCTTACCAACCATGGCCAACTGATGGAGGTTGTTGGTGGCAGTCATAGTGGGCTTGGGAAATGTAGGGATTAGTCTCATAGGAACATAAAATCATGCATGCGCATGCAGTAAGTGGAATATAACCTCTATGTTTGTCCTTCACACTCTATTATAGTAATAATCACACCATAAATTAGAAAAAAAGACCAAATAGACTATATTGGACAAAGGAGGATTAATTAATCCTAACATTACCTAGGATATTCCCCCCTTATTCATCAATTTAATAATTTTAACCTAAGTGACTTAGGCTATGATCATGTCTTGGACCATAGAAAAAATTGGGAACATGACACAATCCTAGCTAGGTATAGCGTATCATTTAACCTTTGTAGCTTGATTTCCCTTACCTCAGAGGAAACATTCCCTCGAGTGCCCTTATCCTGGACATGTTCCATTGCATTTATCATAGGTATGTTCCACTGCATGGAACTAGTTGTATTTCCTGCAATACTTCTTTCCTCTCATTTGTACCATAATAACTCTTTTAAAAAAATTTAGGATTCTATAATATGGAAAAAACATACAAAATTGGATGAGAAAATTATATTGTCTTATATTGGAAGCAATCGTGTTTACTTTGAACAAAGCACGAATATTTTATTCTATCTATTGGCTAGCCAAATTGACAGTATTTTGCACCTCTTTGCATCCTCCATATACACCTTTGATCTCTCCATTTGATCCTTTCACCCCATAAATCCTTCTATATTTTCACATATTTACCCAAATATTCAGCAAGTATACTAAGGTATGATAATTCATCAAAATCCTTTAATTTCCTTTGATTTAATGCTTAAATATAATTTCTTGAAGAATTTGTGACTAATTATATTTCTGCAGCATACTTTGACTTCTACAACATACTTTGATTTGTGCAACACACGTTGGTATTCATCAGTAGGTTAGATATTGTGAAGAATCTCCATACGTGGCTAGCTCGTTCAAACAAATTCGAGTCTATCCATCCTAATTCTCACTGATGACTCATGTACAATCAATGCAATATTCATCTCTAGGCACCATGTGCCATAGAGACGAATATTTTATATTACATGACAAATCAAAGCATATCTTGTTAGCCATTAATTAAAGGAATCAAATAGTTGTATTATTAATAGGAGATAGAGTTTGTTACTGTAAAATCAGGATTGGTTATCTTAGCCTTCAAGCTGTAAAGAGCCATGGATCGAAAATGTGAAGGGGATGTATGTGTATGTAGAATACAATGAACAGTTAATAGAAGGATTGCGCTGTTTAAATTCTGGTTTTTCTGAATTCGACAGAGGTTATGATGTTTTTATAATACACAGATAATTTTGTAGACTATAATCTGATTCAGTTCATGTTCTTAATGTTTTTCTTTTATATTCCTGTAGTTTAAATTTCTTAGTCTGCAAATCCCATAAGGACTTGTGGTCTCGTTGGAAAGGATCCACCAACATAGACCATAAGCCCTTCCTCTGTAACTTAAAGTTTTTGTAAAGGGTAGTTAGATTAACTAATTGTTTTATGTTTTCACTAGAAATAAGAATTGTGTTTAGTCAAATAACTTTAGGAATCAGATTTGTATATGAATGAAGTTTATTACTTACTGTTTAATTATTGTTGGAATAATGTGCACGGTATTGTTAGTCTATAAGCTAAATTGTCCACCGAACATTAAATGCATTCAAAATAAGTAAAGGGCGGGCCCACCAGTAGGGTAGATTGATTTAAAGGAATTGTTTTTAATTCTTAGTGTTATATATTTTATTTGTTTTGCTGTAAATTTAAATTCTATTTTAAAGTCATACATTGCTTCTGTAAAACTTGGTTCCCAATCAAATGAACTTAATTGTATTTTATTTTAAATTATAGAATATATAGATTCCATTCATTTTCATTATGGTTCAAACTTTATGTTAATTCAGTTCTATCTTTAATATTAATTGCATTTATTCTGCAAATTACATTTATTTTAGTTTTAAAATGCAAGTTAGTTTGGAATAGTTTCAATCACAGAAGCAACCTATTTTAAAGATTAAGGTGAACAAGTAATCTCTATAATAGTATTAAACTTCTTAAAAGGAAATCCATTAAGTTAATAATATATTTGAAGTATTAAACGATATATCAATTTCATAAGTTTGCTTTCTACAACTTACTCTGTTTTCTGTGTTAATATGTAGTTTATGCTCATTTAGTCCTAGTTCACTTTCTGTAACTTATTCTGTTTTTTGTGTCAATAAGTAGTTTTCTGCTTCTTTAAGTTTCTAAATTATGTTAGATAGTTTTCATTGGTTTATGCTTTGGTATTAGAATTGTTTTGAAGTTAGTTTAAAAAGTATTTTAATTTCTGCAACTAGAATAGAACATGAATCTGAATGTTTTGTAGATCTTAGATGTGAGAGTATCTAGTTAGTATTAGGATAAGTTTGATAGTTGATAGATTAGGAATATCAGTATTAATCATTTTTTGAATAATCCTTAGATTAGATTAAGTCAACTTAGAATAGATAAGATTAGAATAGGCCCTAATCCTCAATATACAGTGTTTGCATCTCACAAGCTACCTTCCCGGGTTGACAAATTAAGTGTTGAATTAGATAGTGCATATTTTTCCCAACACTATCCATCAAATATTTGGGTTTCATATGGCCTTAGGAATATGAACTCATTACTCCTTCAACTGGTTAAGCTTGAAGTCCCTATGGACACTTTGTGGAGTTTGTTTTCATCACATATTTATATCAATCTTACGTCTTGAGTCTATGCATCCTGAGTTTATCCATCTATCTCATGTCCTTGTTCAAAGGAAGTCTATAAACCTAAGTCAACCATTCATCAAATTTATTGACTTTATCCCTTTATAAGTGCATTCCAGAATCATGTGAGGTTGTTGTCCTACATATCACCCTAGGCCTAATTTCATAAATGGTAGGTGACCTTGAACTCAACAAATGGCATGTCATCATTGGTCTCTAATTGAGTGTCTTCCCTTGTGTTTGAAGCCAAGAAATATATTTACACTTTGGTATTTGTTTCATGTCTTGGATTCCATTAGAACTCATTGGTGGTTTCCTCACTTCTGTTAGCAGTTTTCATCATTGGATGTTATTCATAGGGTCTATTTCATGTACTACTTGCATATGGTACACAAGATAAATGCACATGGTTAATGGTTCATGTATATCATGTTCATCCAATTTCTTACAAATTATTTAGCCTCACTGCATGCAAAATTATGAACCACGGGAGATCATCAAGATGAATAATACCTTGCAGTGAAATAATAGGGAAGAAAGATTAATTATAGTGTAAAAATTGGTAAAAATGCACTATGAAATTAACCATGGAAGAAAACCCGTTTTTTAGGATTAATTATAATCCTCCATTGACCACCATAGTATAAATGTCATTTTCTATATTAGGAATATGTCGCCACTTCATTAGTGCCATGGGGAAGTCATCTAGGGACCACCTACCATATGATGCTCCAATTTTCATGAGTTTGGGAGCTCTAGAGACCAATCCTTATAATTTCGAAACCCACACTGAGTCATGGGAGTCCCACCATCAATTTACCCTAGTATGTGTTGAGGTATGCTTCAATGGGAACCAGTTAGTTCATATTCAATTATCCTAGCACCACATTTGTATGATTTAAGAGAGTTAGGTTCTTTTTGTCACCTACCTTGCTCAACTAACTAATTGTGAACTAATTCAATTGTCTGTAGTTACACTAGTGAGTCTCCAGTGGTGATTTTCACACAATTATTGATATCTGGATTCATTCCAAGTCATGGGATTTGAATCACTTCTAGAGGATTTGAATTTCCTTTACTGTATCATGATTGTATTACATACTTATTAATGAATATGATATTTATATTATGTTCAAAATTTGTTTCCTCTAGTCTATTTAATTTCATCATGATTGTTTTATCAATGTACACTGAATTTCTTCTACCTCCTTCAATATTGTTTCAGAGTGAGGTTCAATCCATCCTAGATATCTTGAAGCTTTGGTAAATTAAAAAAGGTATCATAGCAGGTAATAAGGCCAACATCAATCCTTGGAAACTTCCATTGATGCATTAGAAGAAACTTGGTCCACATAATTCCTGTTATTTGTGCCTTTCTCCCTTTGGAATTTTTCCAGAGAAGTCTAGCCAGCTGTGAAGCACCATGATAATGTGCACATGTCGAGGTAGAGAGTGATTTAATTGGTCTTCCTTTGAATCGAAGTGTTTTTTGCTGGTAAATTTAATAGTTCGGAATAATTGTGCTACCCATGAAGCTACAGTATGGAAGGATTCTCACACCCTTCAACTATCTTGATTGGAAGGATGATAAGAAGATTATGTTATGCACCAAAGGTTTGTATAGGGTCACTATGAGAAAGGAGGTTGAACCCCAGTATCGTATAGATAAGTCAACATATTTAAACAAATTCAATGAAGCATTTAGTTTCATGTGCATTCATATATCTAGGGAGTTAGTCATCCACTTTGATGGATTGAAAAATCCAAGAGAAGTGTGGTAGAAGGTCGAAACATTGTTTGGAAATAAGAATGATCTAAGAGTTCATATTCTAGAGAATTAATTGATTTCTCTTAAACCCAACACTTTTGATACCATCCAGCAATTCTTCACCAAGTTCAAATCCTTAGTCATGTAGTACAAGTAGTATGGGATTGACAAGAAGGATGAGAAATTGGTGCTCTCTATTATAAGAAAACTTCGACCAGAATTCTTAGTATTTGTGTACACCTTTCATTCCTAGAGAATGACAACTCCAAACTAGTGAATTACCTCTCTTGATGCATTCACATAATATCTTATTTAGGAAAAATATAAGATGATATATATGGGATCCCTCAGAGCCTCCAAAAATCAAGTTCTCTTGGATGGGGAGACCAAGAATGCGAAAGATAAAATAAAATATAAAGGAAAGGATAAAAGGAACATTGAAATTGAACCAAACAAGGATTTTGATTCATCATATGGAGCCTCAAGATCTAAGAAGTAGAAACATCGTAAGTTTCATAAGGGAAAGTGCTCCTACTGTAAGAAAGGAAACCATACAGAGAAAGGTTCTATGAATAAAACCATATATGAGATGTCAAGCCTTCTTGAACAACATAATATTGACATCCCTAAAGGTACAAGGAAGTATGACTCTGGAGACAATACTGAATATCACGAGAGATTCCATGCACTAAATCCTTGATTTTCAAAATATCAATCCTTTCTCATTGATTCAAGAGCCTCCAACAACATGGTTAACTCCAAAGAAGAATTTAATTCATTAAATATTGTTGATGGTTTAGCTATTCACATGGGAGATGACACTAAGATCCAAGTTCAAGGGGAGGGTACAATAAAATTAGAACATGTAATGTTCAAAAATGTCTTATGTGTGACATTTTTAGCAACAAACTTGTTGTTTGTATATCACATAACTCATACATGCTCACCAAAGCGAGTTTTATTTGAACTTGACTCAGTGCAGATCTTAGATATCTATACTAGGAATATGATAGTTAAATGTTTTTCAAACCATGCCTCCAAGGCATATGATTTCTCACATTTGTTTCCATAGTCAAATCTAGTGCAGTCTCTAAAGCCATGTAAAAGGGAAGGTAAATTCATTTTACCTAAATCAATTACATATGATGATGTTTTAGATTTAGAATCCAAAGAAGAGGACCAAGTTGAATCAGATATTGGTATTGAATATGAAATTCAAATAGATCCAGATCAAGATCCAGTCCCTACTATCAATTGTTAAAGTATTGTAACTTTAGAATATATTATATTGTGTTTTTGTTGCATTCTCCTTCGGAGATGTTATTACTCCATTCAGAGATGTTCTTGATGTAATTGGTTATGTAGAAGTAATTAGGTACACTTTTCATTGTAAATCGAGGCAATATTACCGACAAAATTAATATATAAAATGTATTTTGAGTCTCCCTATGTAGGTCAATGTTAATTAGAGAACATGGATGACCTACTTACTTATTTGAGTCACTCACCTAATGAATATAAATAGGTGAGACAACTCTCTCATTCTTAGACATCTTACTCAAGCATTATGCAAGAGAGAGAGAGAGAGTATAATGTGGAAGAGGAGAATATATTCTTGTTCTTGGGGTTTTAAACTGTACTTGGTCGAATTCTATATAGAGGAATTGTTGTTGTATTTTCTCCCCCATGAGGGTTACCTAGGATAAATATTTATATTCTTTTGTGTTGCTGTACTTGTCTTTCTTTCATTGATCATTTTATTATGGTTATGATGTTATGATGATAAATGTTTTAGATCTTGTATAACCATTAAAAATATAACATGGTACCAGATACACCCTGAAAGAAATCTTTGTGCAGCTAAAACACTGCTACATCTACTAGAGATTATGGTTTCATGCTTAAAAACCCTAGAAAGAAAAATGTAGTCATCTTGGAATTTTCGCTATAGATAACATTTAGAGAATTCTCGGGAGTGGGAACTTTGACAAGATGAATATGAAATCCTTTTGTACCCTTTGTGAAACTTTCAACCTCATATTCTCTTTAATATATGAGATATGATTCCTCCAACTTAGGGTTCCAACCCCTCCCATAATTGAGCCTTAAACAGGTGACCTAGGGAAGATTGCTATATCTTGTGCTAGGAAGGTCCAAATGAAATTTAGCAAGATGTTGTAGATAGGGCAGGGAGTTTAGTTTCTGTGGTCCAGGTTTTAGACCCTGAATGTGAAACAATGACATGTGGAAGTCTGTACAAGTTATTTATGTTGAACAGTCTAGAAATCAGTCCTACCTAGTGAATACAATTTTTCTCTAAGCTGTGGGGTTCAAAATAAGACAGACTAAGCTACCACAGGACAAAGTTTCAGACATCTAGGAGAATAAATTTTTGATCTATAGTAGAAACAAGATCAGTCAATTTTGTAGAAGAAACTGGATAAAAACTAGGGATTCCTATTCCGGGCACTTCCCTCCACCTATTAGTCGAAAAAGGAGTAATATCAAACTCAGCCTAGGAGGGTGCATCTCTCTATGTAAGAAGTTTCTCATTTTTTGGATTTTTCAATTTTTGACTTAACACTACCACCGGAGAAAACTAGGGCACCCAATATTTGGCAATTCTATCCACAGTTTTGGAAAAATAAGTATGTTTCTTAGCTCACCTTGAGGATGCAGTTCTTTCTATACAAACAGATATAAAAGATACCTAAGTTGAAAAATTAAGGTTTCTCTGTCAAACCTTAGGTCCACCAAAAGTAGTCTTCCAGAGGAGCCTTCAAGAAAGCATCAAGTTGAAGCAATCATACTGGTAAGTTCTATCCTCTCAATTTCCATTCGAAGTTTTCATTTTTATCATGATGACAAATAATACCAATATTGAGGACAAGATCGAAAGAGTCAATAACTTCTAAGAATTGAATTACAGAGTGCTTCTCATACTTGAAGAAGCATGACATGGAGAACTATGTCAAAGAACAATATGTATATCCAAAGGGAGATGAAGTCAAAGAAAAGAAAAATAAGGACCTAGTCAAAACAAATATGAGTATTTTTGCCTCCATTGGATATCACATGTATCATCCTTGAAAAATCCCAAGGATATGTTTGATGCAATGAACATCTTGTACAAAGATGACCTTGAGAACTCAAATCAAGGATGTCAAGGTGCAAATGTTAGAAAACATTCAATGTCACTTCACAAGGAGATATCAGATCAATGAGAAATTAGAAGCCATTGGAGACAATGTCAAAGAAGCAGAAGCATATATTACAAATTTGAATGGTCTTCCAAGTTCAGTCAAGGGAGTTGTTCTAGAAGGAAGATCACATATGGAGGAATGCACGTAAGAAGAAGATTTATTGATGGAAAAAGAAGAAGAGATGGATGAATCCTAACAACTCATGCCAAGAAGAGAAAGACCAATAAGGAAGAACATTCTCGCAAAGAATAAAAGCACTTGAGAATAAGGACATCTCACAACTCAACTATTCAGTTGTAATGAGAAAGGTATTTTGTGAAATATTGTCCCAAGAAGGAAAAACAGAAGGATGATATGATTTAGAAGTACCAATCGATCATATAGAATGATGTTTGGATATGAGTTCAAGACATGAAAGGAATTTTTGTAAATTCTTCCAAGTATATATACAAGATCAAGTATACAACAGATCAAAGTATCAAAATGTACAAAGCAATGTTCATGGTTTCTATCAGAAAGAGAGAGTCGATTATAGAAAGACACTTCTCTAGGGAATAGAAACACCTCTTCAGTGGAGGATGTTACACTAGACATTTGGTGTAATTAAAATAGAAGAACAGATCGAGCAACCTATATGGTTTGAGACTCTCTACATAGAACAACCTATGTACAAAATGATTTGTACAAGCTTAGTAGGAACCCATGAGATAACAGATATAGTTAATGAAGGAGATTGAGGATCAAGTAGAGTGATGGATATCCAAAAATTTACTACAAGGTTGAAAATAGAATCCTACAAATGACGAGAAGCTTATAGGTGGGTGGAAGTGAAATCTTGCAACAAAGTTTGATATGGAGGATCTTGATATCCAGTGACCTTGACAAGTGACACAGATGGATACAAAGAAGATTAGTAGCAGAGGAGGCCACTTGTCAGTCCAATATCCTAATGCAGAGAGTACAAGATGTAGAGGGAGTATGGTGTTCCACCCCAGATGGAGTGACTACGGTAGATCTCAAAGTTTGAGAATCTTAACATGATGTTGAAATCGAGAGGATGTTTTCCTTATGCAAGAAAAAAAAGCAAGGGAAGATTCCTCAAGTGATGAGGAATATGATACAGAAGATATAAATCGATGAAGATAAATATCATGCTCTTATCCATTTCAGAATTGGATCAGAAGGGATGCATTAGTAGGACACACATATTCAACTCCAATACACACTTTTGTGTGATTTTTGGTGTAAGAAGACTTGCTCAGTATTTTTGATCATGAGCAAGATAGGAACATGTTCTTAGAATCATACGATGAAGTTGAACACATTGACAGAGACTCCAATTATTAAAAGAAGACAGAGATCAAGATGGAGTCTACCAAACAAACAAAGATAAGCATTTGAATAGGAATTTCCTATATATCTAGTTGTTCATTGGTATATATGTTTCTAGATTCAGGAAATCTATTATGCATATTAGAATATTTGTAGTTTACTATTAATATCAAGGTGATGGGTAAGTGGCTTATGTTGCTACTTATCTAGAATGGAACCTCCCTACTGACATAATGTCTTTGCAAGATGGAAAACATCTAGAAATATATTATGTGTGCGGGATATATATGATTCTCCCATTAGCAGAAATAGTTGCATGATTCAATGACATCTACCTTTATGGATACAAATTTTTCATTATATTCTATGAAATATTTCTAATCATACAACTGTATTTGACTTTTAGGAAGGATTGTATGCATTTAACTACAAGAGAATAATGATGCAGTTGCAGATGTACAAAAGAAGAATGATGCAATTTGTAGATGTACAATAGAAGAATTATGCATTTGCAGATGAACAAAAGAAGAATGATGCAAGTTGTAGTTGTACAATGTAGCTGTGGATGTACAAGAGAAGAATGATAAAGAACAAGTTAAAGAAGGGAGCTGTAGATCTCAAGCATGTTCCTAAAGAGGAACATGTAGAAGATGTGTTGACTAATACTCTATCTCATGTAAAATTTGAATACTTTAGAGAGAATATTTTCATAGTTCGAAAGGAACTCCCTCAAAACATGGAGTGAAGGAAGATGGTAGAAGGATGTAGTGGTGGTATCTCAGCCTAGAGTAGGGTAAGTATGGCTAGGCTTGTTGAACCAAAAGGGTTAGTAATTTAGACAAGCCCTGGTTATCCTAGGGGGATTAATATGTCTAGATAGGCTTGCTTATACCAAAGCGGTTAGTAATCTAGACACAAATTTTTGGTCCCCAGGAGATCCATCTGTCTGACTAGGCTTACTCAATCGAAAGGTTTAGTAAGTTAGAAAAAATTCTTGGATAGATCTACCAGAGAACTCACCAAGATACTGCTCCAAGATTTTCAGAGGGTAAGAAGTGGTTTCATAATGTATGTCTAGGCTTGTTGATCCATAAGCATTAGTAATCCAAACAAGGATTCTTTGGTCTCTAGAGAGATCAATTTGTCTGACTAGGCTTGTTGGCCCAAAAGGTTTGGTAAGTCAGACAATATATTGTTGTAGTGGTTTGAGTATTTTCATACCGATGTTGTTGAGATGATTGTTGAGATAGTTTCGGTATTCCTATACTGATATGGTAGGTTCAGTATTTTCATATTGATTTTGATGTGGTATTTTCAGTATTTTCATACTAATATTGTTGTGTCAAGTTCGGTATTTTTCATACTGATATTGATGTGGAAAGTTCAGTATTTTCATACTGATATTGATCTGGCAAGTTCAGTGTTTTCATACTGATGTTGATGTGGAAAGTTCACTATTTTCATACTTATGTTGATCTGGCAACTTCGGTATTTTTTATACTGATGTTGATCTGGCAAGTTGAGTATTTTCATACTGATATTGATGTGGCAAGTTGATTATTTTCATATTGATGTTGATGTGGAAAGCTAAGTATTTTCATATTGATGTTGATGTGGAAAGTTCAGTATTTTCATATTGATGTTAATGTGGCAGGTTTAGTATTTTCATACCGATGATATGGCAGGTTTAGTATTTCTATACTGATGTTGATAAGACAGTTTCTGTATTTATATACTGATGTTTATGATGATGTTGCTTCAACAGTTTATGTTGATGTTGATGATAAAGATGTGGTCCAAACACCTTGTGTTGATGATGTTGATGTGGTTGTGGTCCCAACACCCTATGCTAATAATGTTGATGTGGTTGAAGTCACAACACTTTGTGTGTATGATGAAAATGTTTTTTCAACATTTTTATGTTGTTGATGATGATGATGTTCCAACATATCTATGCTGATAATCCATATGATGAAATAGATTTTATTGATGATGTTGCTTTAGCTCTAAGATGTTAATGATTTTATTGGTTTTACAGTATTTACATACTGATGATGGAGATGATGATGTTTCAGTATTTACATACTGATGATGAAGATGATGATGTTTTAGTATTTACATACTAATGTTGCAAATGATGTTTTACTATTCACATACTCATGTTGAGGAAGAAGATTTAGTTATCACATAATAATGTGGCAGAAGAAGATTCATTATTCATATACTATTGTTACAGAAGAAGGTTCAATATTCAGAAGATAATTCAGTATTCACCTACTGATATGGTAGAATATGATTATGTATCCACATACTAATATTGCAGAATATGACTCAGTATCCACATACTGATGTTGCAGGAGATGATCTAGTACACACAGAAGATAATTCAGTATCCACCTACTAATGTTGCAAAAGATGATCTAGTACTCATAGATGATTCAGTATTTACATACTAATGTTGTAGAAGATTATCTAGTACTCATAGATTATTCAGTATTTACATACTGAGGTTGTAGAAGATGATCCAGTATTTTCATACTAAGATTGATGATGAAGATGCATGATTTTGTTCCAAAACTTCCTATACATATAGAGATTCAACAGTCAATTGTATAGTTGTGATGATGGTTGTTGTTGATGTAGAATATATTCCTAGCTAAGAGGGAGTGTTGAAGTATTGTAACTTTGGGAGATACTATATTGTAATGTTGGTGTATTTTCCTTCAGAGATGTTATTCCTCCATTCAGAGATGTCCTTGATGTAATTGGTTATGTAAAAGTCATGAGGTAAACCCTCAGTTGTAAGTCGAGGAAATAGTACCCACAAAAGTAATATATAAAATGTATTTTGAGTGTCCATAGGTAGGTCATACCTAATTAGAGAACATGTCCAACCTAGTTAGTTATTTGAGTCAGCCACCTAATGAATATACATAGGTGAGGCACATCTATCATTATTACACATCTTACACTCAAGAATTGTGCAAGAGAGAGAGAGAGATAGTATATTGTGGAAGAGTAGCCTCTATTCTTGTTTTTGGGTTCTTACATTGTACTTGGTGAAATTCTATATAGGGGAAGTTTTGTTGGGTTTTCTCCCCCATGAGAGTTTCCTAGGATAAATCTCTATGCTCTTTTGTGTTGGTGTACTTGTCTTTATTTTAGTGATCCTTTTCTTATGGATATGATGTTATTATGATAAAAATTTTAGACCTTTTATAACCATTAAAAATATAACATCAATCCTAGGCCTAAGTGGGCTCAAAATGTCATTGAGGATGTTAGGAACATGGTTGGAGATTCATTTTACAAAAGGAGAACTGGATCTCAGTTTAAAGATGAGAACCTTGTGCTATGTCATGAAAATCCACTTCTCCCATAGAGGTGTTACAAAATCCTAGAGAGATGCTACATGATGGTGATGTATGATCAACATTTATATAAAGTGGCTTTCCAAGATTCACCAAGACATGCAAGAATGGATAAGGAATATGAGTCACTAAAGAACAATGAGACATTGGATCATGCCTCTCTATCTCTAGAAAGAAGAGACAAAATTACCTTTGAGTCATAACATCAATAGTTTCACAACCATATCCTTTGAGTAAACACATCCACTTAAAATAAACACTTAACTTAAAATTGATTAGAACAACTTTATTTTATAGGGTGCACCATCAAGATTAGGTTTTAGAGCCTGGAATAATATTTTGTGAGTAAAATCATCCAAGACTATAAAACATAAACTATTTAGGTTTTTGACCAAGGAGAGGAGAAATCATTGGTATGATTGGTGTTCTTGGGAAGCTCCTCTTACACAAGAGTTAAGCATGAGGAAACACACACGTTTATGGTGGGGATATCCCTCCAATACCTTCAATGAGTTTTAGATATATTTATAGGATATTATTCATATATGGGGGATCTTGAGGTACCTTTGTTTCCTTCAAGATTTGGGATTTGTTACCGTTCCCATATGTTAGATCCCTCTTGTGAGTATCCACCTGAGCATCGGTTATATTGAGGTGGCCTTAGTTTCATTTCCTAGGTATCACAAGGGGTACTTGAAGAGGTTATTATTTGAGTGTCCTGGATAGGTATGGGTCGAATGACAGATTCATTTATGTGTTGAAGTTGAGGGCCACTATAATTGGTTACACACCTCCTCTTGTAGTGTATGGGAGTCGCATGCCTTTTTAGGAGAGACATACCTTCTAGATTCAAGAGCTCATTTGTCCTCACTCTTGGCTTGTCTACATAGTTTCGAGCTTACATAGGGTTGTGCTCTGTGTTTTCTAGTTGTCTATAGGGATCACATTTACTTGAGTCTCTTTTTTTATGGATTCATCGTGGATCGAGTTTCTACAATCCGCCGTTCTCTCCTTTTAGTGGGATTATTGCCTCGTGACCCTTCACAACCTCTTTCTAATATTGATAAACATTATAGGAGACCTATTTCCCATTGAGGTCCCCATATAAATTTTACGATGAGTACTACTTCTGGGACTCTAGATTTCCCTCCATCATGGTCATCTGGATTGTTAGGAAGAGACAATGAGGCTCCTTCTTCGTCTACTTTATGGATTCCCGGTACTATGGTTTATAGAAAATCTCACAGGGTTGTCCCTTCCCAACCGATAACAATGAATTCCTTAGACTTAACAGGATTTGACCCAAAATTTTCCTTGGTAAGGTTGAGTATTGAACCATAGTCAGTTTCCTTTAGTTCAAGTAATTTTACGTTAGGCATGCCAAATATATCCACTATTATTCCATCATCCATACAAGGTCCTGATGAGGACCCTAGTGTTGGAATGGGGGGCACGTCAACCCCTTGAATTGCACATCAGTTCGGAGGTGGTCATATTCCTCCTTCTACTTCATTTGTTGGGGGGGTTTCCCCCCTCTTTGTGGGGTCTTCACACTAGTGTCCATCTTGGTAGGGGTTGTGGTGGATATGTGAACATTGGGACTATGGCTTACATCCCTTCTTTCCTCCGATCGTCCACTACACCTAATTCATCAAATTCATTTGTTATAACACATCCTCCCCTTATTCGAAGTGGGCCCTCAGGAAGCTATGATCCTTATGGTTACATTGTTCTCCTTTCATATGACATCCTTGTGTCTAGAGGTTATGTGCCTCCATAGGTGTCGAGGGGTCATTGAGTACACCAAATAAATAATTGTGTTTATGTGCTTCCCCCTTCTCATAGAATTCCTCACATCCAAATTCATGTTCATATTTAGATGGGCCACAGAGTTGGTTATTATCCAACTAGTCAAGTTCATGGCCTTTACCAAAACCAGACTTATCAGAACCAATATTTCCAGGGAGTATGCAATCAAATGGCACAACCTAGGTGCCCATTTTAGTTATGTTGAACTTTATTGATCTATGCAAACTCAGGAATGACCATGTGTGTCACGATCTGAAGTGGCCCCTCATTCCCACTAAGATTCCTTTGGATGTCCCAAAGTTTGAAGGTAATAATAATGAGGGTCTGGGTGATCATGTTAGTACTTTTCATCTATGGTTCTCTTTTAATTTGATAAATCATAGTTCCATTCGATTACGACTGTTTCAACGTACCCTCACGAGTTCAGCTACAAAATGGTATATATAGATTTTATGGGGCACATAATAGAACTTCAATGACTTGGCCCTCATCTTCCTTAATCACTTTTAGTTGTCGATACACTATGATTTTATTACCAAACTCTTGTTGACTTTTTGGCAGGACAAATCCACCTATATTTTTAACGACATCCAAGAGTGGCGTAGATGAAAGAGATTGATTAAGGCCAACATTCCACCATGATTTTTATTGGAATGGGTCCTTAAGTCCTTACTACCTTATATTATGAATGATGTTTAGACATCCGACATGACAAATAAGGAACAAGCCATTTTTAGAGCTCAAAACTTAGAACTAATTTATGCGCTGTTTGGGCTCCTTTATGATATTATCCTTGATGCTCTGCGGTCAAGCCACACTCCCAAGTTTAAACCTGGGTCACATGTTGATGGCATTGTAGGCTCTGTAATTACGAAAACTATGGACCAGGTTACTTATCGAACTTAGAAATTGTCACTTAAACAGTATGCGATCGAACAAGCTATGAATTTGTCCACCCACACCCAATCGGTAGATTTACATTTTGTTCAATCATCAAACTAGAAGGGTAACCAACAACCCAGATGGAATAGGAATAAGGGAAGAAAAAATAATTAGGGTGGGAACAAAAGAATAACTCTAACGATGAGAAGATGACGAAAAGGACAAGAATACTAAACGAAAGGTCAAATTCACTTGTAAGATTTGTGGGGAAGACCATCTTACATACTTGTTCCCTAGAATCAAGGAATCCTTGAATTTTATCACATAGATCCCAGCTATGTTGATTGATCCCCTTCCACACAATAAAAACATGACTTCAAGGACCTAAGCTATTGAATATAGTTTTGGTGGGAGTCAAAACCCTCCTGGAATGGAAGGTTGTCAGAGTTGTATCAATATGATTTTAGCTCATCATGTTGTGACCTGTTTAGGTAATTATAGTCCATTGTGACCAACCATGGGTAAAGAATCTCTTATCCTACAGATTCCTTTCTAGATTGATAAGCCTAAGACTATACCACACATTCCTAAAGGGGTCTTGAATCATTCAGGTCACAATCCCAATTCCCAATCCTCCAAACACTATTCTATTATTTAGGATTCGGGCTAGACTCCCTCTGTAATGTTGGATTTATAGGTGCTTCAGACTTGTCCCTATTATAGCGGATTTCACCACACTAGGTGAATCACACATTGTATGGCCTTCCCCTGTCCCGCTGCAGACTCATTAGCCCCTATGGACCACTTTTTGTCTTTTGATGTGTCCTTGATAATCCCTAAAAACATAATAAAAGTGATATACGCGGATTTTTCCCCGATAACCGCGTACATATGCGGATATTCCCCCTATAGTTGCGTACATCGGGATGTATGAATAATCCAAATCCTTTCGGAGCGTTCCTTGACTTGGATCCGACTCATATGACTCCTAGCCTTCCAGATCGCACGGATTCAACCTTTCAGTATCCCTTTGAAAAGATATATAAGGAACCCCTTGAGACATTGAAAGCATAAGAGAGAATTGAGAGTAACAAAACTATAGTCCATTGTTGCCAGAACTTATGCTTGTGTCTGCATCCGTTTGTCCCTTGGAGCACTGTTGTGTTCTTCCCAAGCTTGCATTTTGCTAGTGAGCTTGCTATCAGAGTGATGGAGGATTGAGGTGGTGGAGGCGCAAGTGGGGGATTCAGTTTCTCCGGTTCACAGACATGCCATCAGAGGTTGTCACTTGTAATCTCTGATTTATATTAATAGAAATATATTTTCCTGTCCAGTAATGTGTATTTGAATGAATATTGTATCCATTGGAATATGTCAAATGCTTTTACATTATTGATTATATATGCTAGAATAGATCTAACACCATGAAATATAGTATGCTTGTATTGTTTACTTATTGTTGAGGAAGTATTATATCAATTCAAGCCGAAGATTGGAAAGCTCAACGGGGATCTACTTCAACCGTCCGGAATAAGGTACGAGGTTCGATCCTTTAGTGTTAGACATTTTATTTCTATTGCATATTGGGAAAGATTGATTTCTGGAGTCTATCTGTCTGTTGTGGTACCCCAAGCCATAGGAATTTCTCTCCGTAACAGAATTGGCGACTTTGCTGGGGAGTTCATAGTAGTTGTCCTTTGGGGGTTGATTTATTGGCATTCAATGTATTTGAAGTGCTCTCTCTCTCTCTTGTTTCTGTGTCGGGTATGGGGGCATGTATGCCTAGTAGAGCCTGATTGGTGTAAATTTAGTCTCAGCCTATCTGTTTGCCTTGAATTTGTGCATCTTTTTCTTCCTGTACGCGGGTTTGTCACTTACAGTCGCGTATACACGCGGGTTTACTGTGCACAGTCGCGTATACCCTGGTTTTTACCTTTTTGTGGAAGATAGTGGATTCCTGGGTGAGTTCTGTTAGTTGCTGAGTCTCCTTTGGCACTGCCTGAGTCTGTTAATACCTCTGTTTCTGACCAGAAACGTTTTTTTTGCCTAAATTTTTTTCTTTTAGGAAAGTTCTTGTCATGGCATCTTTGATTTTTTGTTTGAGATTAGTGCATTAGAGTCTTTTTGCCTTAGTGCTTTGCTGGAATGCTGTTTATGTGTGCTTGCAGAGTCTGGGGTGGGTAGAATCATTCTTTTGCTTTTTGTATCTCTTTATTGTCAAAAAATACCAAAACATTTGCTTATCATCATGCATTGCATTTTGCACTTTGCATTGTACTTGCACTAGATCTAGATTTGCTTTGGAGTAATAGTTAGGACTTCATATAGGGAAATTTGCATTCAGCATTTGAAGAAGAAATTGTGCATTACACGTAGTATGCATACCCTGTTTTCATCGACACAATGCATTTTCATTGATTGTTAGGTGTGCATTTTGCTTCTTGTTGCATCATAACACCATTAGTTGCATGACCATATCCTATTTTTGAGTAATAAATCCAACTAAAATCAATGCTAATTAAAATGAATTACACTCTTTTCTTTTCTAGGGTGCACCAACAAGCTTAGGTTTTAGGATCTTGGAATAGTTCATTGTAAGTTAATTCTCCAAGATCACTAAACGACAACAACTAGGTGTCGATCCAGGGAGTGTGTGAAATCCTTGATATAACCAGCGTTCTCAGGATCCTCCTCTCAAAAGGGAGTTAAGCACGAGGCAGTGTGAGCGGTTGTTGATTGGGATAACCCCTGGTCGGTAACTGTGTAGCACCAACGATATAGCCAGGATTGTATTCACATCTGGGGGCTCTTTCGAGAGTTTCGGGCTTTGCTACCCTACCCATACGGTCAATCCCGCCTGCGACTGTCCGCCTGAGCTTTGATTATATTGAGGTGACCTTAGTGACCTTACCTAGGATATCGAGGGGGTACTTGTAGAGGTTATTTTGCGTGTGTCCCGGCTAGATTGGGGTTAGACAGCACAGTCGCTTTATGCGTTGAAGCTGAGGGCCACAATAATTGGTTACGTACCTCCACTTGTGGTGACAAGGGCCTCTCAAGCCTCTCCTAGGCGAGACATACCGGCCACATTCGGGAGCTCACTTATCCATCCCTTGTTTGCTTGCATTTGGATTTAGATTTTATTAGTGATTGCTCTGTGCATGCTAGTTGGCCTAGGGTTTACGTAAATAGAGAGTCTTTGCTTTTTGTTGAGTCATTGTGGATTCGAGTGCGGTTCTGAACCGTTCTCGTCGGTTAGTAGGAATTCCGCCTTCCACTTCTCCTCCTCCTTTAGGAGAGGGGCCTAGACTGTCCAAGAAGACTATGTCACACACTGATTCACACACCATGGAGGATCATTTAGAGACTATTCCTCAGCCACCTCCTCCCATTCGTATTGATGATGGGGAACTTACTCCTACGTACGATCCTTCACCTGACCTAGCTGAGTTCGGTCCTATGATTTCCCATATAGGATCTTTGCATGATAGACCTACTCACCCTAGGGCTGATTCCCCATTGACACGTTACCAGTATGGAATGCCGGATGATGCCGAAACTCACTTTGACCCTCCTAGCACTAGCTACGGTAGTTATGTTATGACTGGTTTTCCTATGCACGATTTGACATTTCATGTTGAATCCGACTTTGAGCCTAGCACTATGCCTGGGGGAAATCCCATGCCTTACCTTGCGGAGAGTTTTGGGAGTACTAGTCACATTGCACCTTCCATCCTAGTGGTGGAAGCTCCATCTTATATACCTCCTAGGTCTAAAGTTAGTGATCCGATAGGGATACCAGGTTCCAGACGAGTGACGATCGGCACTAGTACATATCTTCTTACAGAGATTCCTTCGTCCTCGCTTCCGAGTTCTTCAAATGTAAACCCTCCACCTTACACATGTGGTCCTTCGAGTCAGCACGTAGCTATGAGTCAGATCCGTACTACTATTACTAGACCAATTGTGTCTCAAGCCTACATACCACCCGTGGCTTCAGGAGGTTATGTTCATGTTTCTAGAGGTCAGATTGCTACTTCCACGACATATATCCCTACTTCCGGTATGTATATTCCTACTTCCAGAATGTATATCCCTACCTATGGAGTGTCTCATGGGGCATCGCAAGCGAGGACCTATGGACCCTATTATGGGACGCAGTATGGACAGGTCTCTCCACCTTATGGAGGCGGGGATTCACAACCTGCTTACTCTCCTAATTACGGCTTTGTAGCTCCTACTAGTCAAGGTCCACCTCATTATGGTACTTCCACACCACCCTATATGGGTCATACAGGAGGAGGTCACTATGGCCAAGGTCATGGTGGTAATCAATCCTATATGAACTAGGGAGCGGTCCATAGGCCTCATCATCCTAGGCTCCCTTTCCTCGCGACACTCAATCTACCTGACTTATCGAGACTTACGAACGATCCTGTGGTTCATGACCCAGCTTGGCCGACTGTCCCTACCAAGCTTCCTTCAGACATACCTAAGTTCGAAGGAAAACCAGGAGAGGATCCGAGCGAACATGTTATGACATTCCACCTATGGTGCTCTTCCAATTCATTGCATCACGACTTAGTCTGTTTGAGACTATTTCAACGCACCCTTACAGGGCTTGCGGTGAAATGGTATATAGAGTTACCTAGGGGTGCCTTTACTTTGTTCGATGACCTTGCGATGACTTTACTTAATCACTTCCAGCTACCAGTGCGCTATGATGTTGGTACTGAACTCTTGTCGACATTTCGGCAAGATAAAGCCACCCATATTTTTGATCATATTCAGGAGTGGCGTAGACGGAAGAGATTAATTAAAGCCTTTATACCACCGGAGTTCCTCCTTGAATGGTTCCTCAAATCTTTATTGCCATATATAGCGAAGGATGTTTCCACATCCGGAGTGTAGAATGAGGAACAAGCAATATTTAGGGCACAGGAACTAGACTTGATCTATGCTCAATCTGGTTTGTTATATGAGATTATACCCAACGCTCCTCGTTCTAGTTTCAATCCCAAGGTCAAACCTAGACCACATGCCGATGGCATTGTGGGTAGTGCAAGTAAGAAACCTGCAGGTTCGGTTGTGAAACAAGTTGCTCAGTTGTCAATCAACCAATCTGCCTCGGGACAAGCTACGGCTTCGTCTCAACTTGCCCAAATGGCGAATGTGCTTGCTGTGCAATCGTCCGACCAGAAGGGTAACCAGCAACCCGGACGGAATAGAAAAAAGGGTAAAAACAATAATAATAAAAAGGGTGGGAATAAGAACGAAAATGCCAACAATAATGACAAGAACGGTAAAAATATTGGGGGGGACAAGCAGAATAAATGTAAGGTTAAGTTTCCTTGCAAGATATGTAAGGACGATCACCTCACTTAATTGTGCCCTAGGATGGATGAAGCTTCGAAGTTCATAGCACAGGGCCCAGCTGTGTTAACGAACCCTTTACCGCATAACCAGAATATGAACTCGAAGTCCCATGATCAATCTAGTGATGAAGATCCTGCTAAAACTAGTGGTCGTGGGTGCATTAATATGGTCTGTGCCGTGAAAGTTGTGACGCGTGTGAAAGATTATACTTCGTCACAACCCAACCCAGGCAAAGAACCTGATCCACCAGGAACCCATTTGCGCATTGATAAACCTGCGGATAAACCTGAGGCTATACCTTGCATTCCTAAGGGGGTAATTAAGCATTCGGGGCATAACCCAAATGCCTGAGCCACCTAGAATTATTCATTTGTTGAGGACTTGGGCCATACTCCTTGTGCGATGTCTGCATTGAAAGTGCTTCAGAGTTGTTCGTCGCAAAGGAAGGCTTTGCTTTCCACTCTTGGTGTGAATGGTGATGATTCTTCCTCAGTGATCAAATTTGAAACCGCAGGACATCAGCCTCTCTTGCCCTACTATGTGTCCCTTTTGGTGCATGTAGAATGTCTTAATATGATCGTCAAGTGCACTGTGATTGACGAGGGTGCTGCTTCTTCTGTGATGTCTTTGTATTGTTGGAAGGGTCTTGGTTCTCCTGAGTTGTCAAAATATACGACCATGTTAACTGCTTTTGATGGGAGATCGTTTAGGCCACACGGTATCCTCCCTTCCCTTAAAGTCTGTTTTGGAGGGAAGACCATTGCGTAGAGGTTGAGGTGGTTGATGCACCCCTTGACTACAATCTCTTACTGGGAAGGAACTGGATGTATAGTATGCGAGCCGTTGCGTCTTCCATGTTTTGCGTTGTATGCTTTCCACATAATGGGAAGATTGTAATGATTGATCAAATGGCATTCAAGAATCCACCTGTTACTGCATCTTCAGAAGCTTCGGTTCCGAAAGTTGAAAATTCCCAGCCGGCAACTGCGAGTGTGGGTGTAGGCATGTATCCATCCCTCATGGGAACCTTTAGTTGTCCTGAACCCGTCCTCATGATAGGATCTAGTTTCGATGGTGCTTCGACATCTATGATATCGGTGCCTTTTCACACAAGTCATATGGGAGATCCTTGTATTCTCCCTTCACCGAGTCCTTCGAGTGAGCCCATTGAGTCAAGCGTGCCATTGCCTGCAGTGATGATAGCTTACCAAGCTAATCTCCAATCTACTGCAGAGCCTTGTTCTTCCTCTTTGTGGACGGAGGAGGAAGACCCTTATGTGCTGCCAACATGGGAAGTACAGTCTTCTCATGCCCACGACTACCTTGATACGGTTTTCCCTTCAGATGAAGCGATTATCGAGGACATGTTGGGAGTTGAGCCACCATGGGAGGAACTTCATCATAGATCATATTTCCTTCTAGAGCTTGACCTTTTGGAGCATGAGGATTATAGGGAGATTCTTAGTCAGAAATTTGGTAGACCTATGGTTCCATTAATCTCTCCTGGTCAGATGGCTGATGGAAACATGGCGAACATATCGTCAACTATTCCTATCAACATTTCTCGCAATCCTGGTACAATTGAGGATGTCTACATTGGGGCAAATTGTTCCCAAGATGAGATTCGAGAGTATACCGAGCTATTCAAGGAATTATGTGATATTTTTGCTTGGTCTTACGATGAGATGCCAGGGATTGTCCCTCGGATTGTCGAACATGAGATTAAGACTTACCCCAATGCTAAGCCTGTTTGACAACATTTACGCGTGGTGAATCCTAGGAAAGCACCCGCCATAAAGGCAGAGATAGAGAAGCTATTGAAAGCTGGTTTCATCTATCCCGTTCCCTTGACGGAGTGGGTTTCAAACCCCGTTCTGGTGGATAAGAAGCAGGGAGTGATCCGTTTATGCACTAATTTCCGTGATTTAAATGGTGCCTGTCCTAAGGATAACTTCCCCACACTGTTTATAGATCAGATTTTAGATGAGTGTGCGGGTAGTGAGGTGTTCTCCTCTATGGACAGCTTTTCCAGGTATAATCAGATTCAAATTAAACCCGAGGACCAACACAAGACCGCATTTATTTGTCCTTGGGGAACATTTGCATATCGAAAAATGCCTTTTGGCCTTAAAAAATCCGGAGCTACGTTTCAGCAGGCAATGACCTTGATCTTCCATGATCTCAAGTCTATCATTGAAGTATTTTTGGATGACCTCGCTGCTCATTCTCGCATGAGGATGCATCATTCTTATCACTTGAGATTGGTGTTCGAAAGGTGCCGGCACTATGCTGTTAGATTAAACCCTCATAAGTGCATCTTTTGCGTGAATTCAGGTCATTTGTTAGGATTCATCATTTCGAAAGAGCGTATAAGAGTCGACCCTTTGAAGTTTGAGGCAATACTTCAATTGTCTCCCCCGCGAAATATTCGTCATCTTCAGTGTTTGCAAGGCATGGAAAACTTCCTATGAAGATTTGTTGTCAACTTTGCCAATTTGACTAGAGGTTTCATGCATTTCTTGAAGAAGGATACTCCCTTTGAATGGGATGAGTGAGCCCAGGAGTCCTTCGATGCACTTAAACGAGCCCTAGCATCGGCCCCGGTGATTAGTCCTCTGGATTATAGCCGTAATTTACTATTATATGTGGCTGTGTCTTTAGAGACGATTGGTATGGTTTTGGTTCAAGAGGATAAGGAGCTCCAAGAGCATGTCATATATTATCTGAGCCAGAACCTTATTGATGCAGAGATTCGGTATTCTCATGTCGAGAAGCTTGCCTTGGCTACTGTACATGCGGTGCAGCGTTTGAGACATTATATTCTCCTTCGCCAGACCTTGGTTGTTGCCCATGTCAATCCATTTCAATTCATCCTCACATGTAGGATGATTGGGGGAAAGTATAATAAATGGATTTTCATCCTGCAAGAGTTTGATCTCGAATTTGTTTCGGCAAAATCGAAGAAATCTTTAATCTTTGCAGAGCTCATATCGGATTTTTCGAGCGAGGCTGAGGAGTTGGTATGTGAAGATACGTTCGTTGATGAACACATTTTTTTAATCTCAACGGCTGACCCATGGTATGGGGATATCATAGTATATCTACAAACACAGAGGACCCCTACTCACCTCTCGCGAGATGAACAACAACGATTACGTCACGTTTCCAAGAACTACCTCATAGTGGACAATACTTTGTACCGCCATGGAGTAGATTCCCTTTTATGACATTATTTAACTCATGATGAGGCTGAGGTAGTGCTTAATGATTGCCACGGAGGGGCATGTGGTGGTCATTTATCTGGGATTTCTACAGCTCAAAATATTTTGAGAGCGGGTTATTTCTGGCCATCGATCTTCAAGGATTGTATTGAAGCGGTCAAGAGGTGCCACCCTTGCCAGGTGTTCGCACATAATATGCACTCGAAGCCTGCCCCGTTACACCCTATTATCACCACCGGTCCCTTCACCAAATGGGGGCTCAATTTTATGGATTGCAACCCAGCTTCGGCTGGGGGGCACCATCATATCATAGTGGCTATTGATTACTTCATGAAATGGTCTGAGGAAATGCCTACAGTAAAATCCAATGGTGAGACAGCCGCTCACTTCGTATTCAACCAAATCATTACTCAGTTTGGGATTCCGAGAGAGCTTGTCACTGACCATGGCTCGCACTTTCAGAACCGTATGATGGAAGAGTTGGCATCCAAGTTAGGGTATAAGAAAGAGCACTCCTCTTCTTACTATCCTCAAGCGAATGGATAGGTTGAAGCAGTGAATAAATCACTTAAGTCCATTCTCCAATGAACCATCGCACAAAGCAAGACGAACTGGCATATTATGTTGTACCCTGCTTTGTGGGCATATCGAACCACAGTTAAGAATGCCACTGGTTTTTCTCCATATCAGCTTGTACATGGAGTGGAGTTGATATTGCTGGTTGAATGTGAGATTCCTTCATTGAAGTTAGCCGTAGAACTCTTACCAGACACTTCACCTTTGGAGGAGCATTTGGTTCACCTTGAGCAACTCGATGAGCAGCGTAGAGATGCCTTGGTGACTCTAGAGGTTAATAAGCGTCGCGTAAAGGCCCAATATGATAAGTCTGTCCGTCCAAGAGTGTTTAGTGAGGGAGACTTGGTCCTTTTTTGGGATCAATCAAAAGAACCCTTGGGGGCAGGGAAGTTCAATCCTATGTGGCATGGTCCTTACGTGGTCAAATATGTATTAGAGAAGGGTGCCTATGAGTTAGTGGATTATGAAGGGATGGCCTTAGCGGAGCCTAGAAATGGGCTCTATCTCAAAAAATACTATGCATAATATTTAGCCAAGGCTGCTTGTTGTATATTATTGTACAGCTTTTTTGCATAGTTAGGTCTTGTTTATGGTGATCGGGTTTGTGATTAGTTTCCATTTCTTGTGGCAGATGTCAATGGAATCTTCCACCTACATAGGATTCGCGGATGGTGCAAGCCATCACACTCAGCACTCAGCCTCAGCTGCTTGGGTGATTTATACTCCTATGGGTCAAGTACTGTTTTCAGGAGGTGTATGTCTACGGCCATCTTCCAACAATGTTGCTGAATATAGCGTTGTTATTGAGCTTCTATGGGATGCCATTTCGCATGGTGTTCTCTCTCTTGAGGTACGTCTTGATTTAGAGTTAGTAGTGTCACAGCTAAATGGTTTGTACCATGTTAGAGATCCGATGTTATTGAGGAGATTCTTACGTGTGAGATTTTTAGAACAACAATTTGAGAATATAACATATATACACATTCCAAGAAATTATAATAAGGTTGCTGACTCATATGCTAACTACATGTTAGATTGGCATTTGTTTCATTCATCATAAATTAATCATAAACACAATTTTTATGCATGTAAATAAATAAACCGATCACCATAAAACTTTTTATACATATCAAAAATGTGGTAATACATAGTGTCATAATACAAAATTGGGGCTTTGAAAGCCACCATCATATACACGGTAGTAAAAAATAGATACACTCCCAGGTGTCTAGTCCTGTGGAGGTGGAGGAGGGTTGTGATCATGATATGTCACCATGACTCTAGCTAGCCGCCGGAATAAATGCACCCATGCGCATGGTACACCTACCACTTGTCTCTGTATAGCCTCAGGCAAGTCCTTGACTTGTGCCATGGGAACCCTGTGAGTCAGTTGCATGAAGTTGGTATGGATGTTTTGGAGCATTCGCTCCGCATCCACACCGGTGATATCGTCTCCTCTTCCCCTCCGTCTATGACGTGGGAATCCCTCTGGTCGCCGTGGTCCCACATATGCACATGAATGGTAGATGTCATTATGTATTGTCACCCAAAAACATGTCTTTTTGATTCCATATAATCAAGAAAACACAAAAAAAATTAAATAATTTAAAAATTTTAAAAAAGAGTGAGGATCGAGATTCGTTACCTATGTTTCCATATGCTGATCTTGGTGGAAATGGCATGTCCGGATCCCCCCGGAAATCTATCCCTACATAAGGGTAGTCATCTATGGCAACAATTTGTTGTCGCCACCATGGAAAAAAATCAGCTAGATAGGGGTTGGCCACCCTACCACCCCCCAGTCTGCGCATCGTATCTGCCCAACATCGTTGGGCCGGATCTCGAACCCCTTGGAGAGGAAAATCCACTCTAGGGCTCAATCTTGGAACACGCTCGAAGAAAAACATGATCAAAATGCTGCTGAACCTGAATTTCTGTATCCTACTTGCCTTACACTCACTGAGCTGGTGTTTCATGTTGCTCAGTAGTGAAGTGCTCCAGTCATAGATGGTCGGTGTCATACACTCCACCGCATAGAACATCAGTGGCCGAGAGGCCTGATGGAGTGATGCTAAGCCTACTATCCTGCCCAACGTCAGTAGTATGGCCTTTAGGCCCAGCACCTGTATAGCATTGGTGGGAACTTGACTCCCCACCTTCTCAGTATCTGGGTAGCAGTACACAACTATGTACTCATCGATAGTAAGCCCGTGACGTGTACCACCTCAAGAATGAAGGTTCACCACCTCCCCTCGTCTAGATATACCTGTGATAAAGTAGATATCCTCCAACTCAATGGTGAGGGACATACCGTCTATCCGGAAGGACTCTGAGTCTGGATCCCAATAGTCTACCAGCATCTGTAGCAGTCCTGGTTTGGCCCTCAAGCCACCTAGGCACCAAAACTTGTAGATTCCACACCTTCTTAGAGCTTGTTAAGCCATTATGTCGGCCCTTACTGCTTCCTCTACTTCACCATGCTCGTGTTCTCGCCACTCTAGTACCATCCTGCATGAGAAATTGACCAAATTTCCATTAGATTCTTGTAAATCCTCTTGCGCGGCGTCATACGTGGTTGTTTTGCAAACATACACATATGTACATGGTTTCTAGCTCCTTTTCTGCGTATAGCCAGCCCTATACACAGAAAAATCCTCGATACCCACGTGGGCCGTAGCGCTCATGTAGAATTGGCCTTAAAAACCTCATTTGACCATGAAAACTTGTAAAAATTGTATTGAAATGCAAGCTGAGAGCATGAGTAAATACCTGGAGGAAACGGTTGTGAATTCCGCCGGCTGGATCTCCTGGAATTTGCAGTTGAAAATCAGAGCTCCAATGGGTAAAAGTTTCAAATGATTTCTATTTTTTACTATTTATAGAAATTTTTTTAAATATTTGAAATTTTTTACCCCCTTTCCTATAGTTTTGACCGTTTCTAACCATTTTGGACCGTTTCTGACCTAATCTGTGATGTAGAAGACCATTTTCAGCGCCATTTCAGCCTTTGGATTGACCCGTTCATACTGATCTCAGGTATAACGTCTACACTGGCATATAGGTTAGGTTCACCATAATTTTCATTTTGCATGACCTTATGACCATATCACTATATCCTTAGGTACGAACCCACTCTATTATGTAACGGAACCTTCTTGCTGCTATAGAAGTGGCATGATATGAGTGGTAGAGCCTCACCTTACATGGGTTCCCTAGTTAGCGCCTTATTTGCAGTTGGTGCCCATGCCGATGTTTCTCCCTTTAGGGTGTGGGAGTCCTTTGTATAGTACTGCCATGACATTTCGCAAGAGCCTCATGCTCCTCTTGATCTTATGCTGGCCTGTTTCCCTCTGGACTCCCCTTATGTCAAGTTGTGAATGCATTATCATGCACTTTTCTTGTCTTATTGAGCTTTATGCCGGCTCCCCTGACATTGCGTTTCAGCCATATAGCCCGAGCTTGTCTCATGTCTATCCATGCAGAGCCTTTCTTTATATCCTTCGCAGCTTGATTCCCTTTTTACCGGGAGGGGATTTTCCCCCAAGTGTCGATATCCTACACATGTATCCTTGCATTGAGCATAGGTATGTTACACTACTTGGAACTAGTTTGTTTTCCCTAAATGACACTCGTCTCCTCCTAGTTTGTAACTATGAAGCTAGTTTATTCTTTTTTCAAGCTTTTCAAATAACTGAAAAAGACCAAAAAAATCAAAAAACCAAAAAGCCGGACAAGGAAAGATATTATCTTTGGTAGCTGTCGAGTCGTGTCGCCTTCGAACAGAGCACTGTATATCACATTACTGGACAGGAAAAGATATTTCTATTAATATAAATCAGAGATTACAAGTGACAACCACTGACGGCACGTCTGTGAACTGGAGAAACTGAATCCCCCACTTGGGCCTCCACCACCTCAATCCTCCATCACTCAGATAGCAAGCTCACTAGCAAAAGGCAAGCTTGGGAAGAACACAACAGTGCTCCAAGGGACAAAGGGATGTAGACGTGCCATCAGAGGTTGTCACTTGTAATCTCTAATTTATATTAATAGAAATATCTTTTCCTGTCCAGTAATGTGTATTTGAATGAATATTGTATCCATTAGAATATGTCAAATGCTTGTACATTATTGATTATATATGCTAGAATAGATCTAACACCATGAAATATAGTATGCTTGTATTGTTTACTTGTTGTTGAGGAAGTATTCTATCAATTCAAGCCGAAGATTGGAAAGCTCAACGGGGATCTACTTCAACTGTCCGGAATAAGGTACGAGGTTCGATCCTTTAGTGTTAGACATTTTATTTCTATTGCATATTGGGAAAGATTGATTTCTGGAGTCTAGCTGTCTGTTGTGGTACCCCAAGCCATAGGAATTTCTCTCCGTAACAGTCCCTCACATAGGAAAGCATTATTAGCTTCTTTAAGAGATACTGACTTGAATGAATCTAGTTTCATTAGGTTCACGACTAGCAGTTTCCAACCTTGCTTTCCTTACCATGTGGATTTTCAAGTCCATGTGGAGAGTTTGAACAAAACCGTTAAACGTACATTAGTTGATGAAGGTGTTGCAAACATAATGATGTCTCTTGCTTGTTGGAAAGGCATTGACTCTCCTATGTTGTCTAAATCCATGACTATGATGACAACGTTTGATGGAAATTCCTTTAGATGGCATGGAATTATTCGTTCCCTTAAGGTCCATTTGAGGGGAATACCATGTTGATCAAGGTTGAGGTGGTTGATGCACTGCTTGACTATAATATGTTACAGGGTAGGAACTAGATTTATGCCATGAAAGTGATCATGTCGTATGTATTTCATGTTGTGTGTTTTCCATACGAAAATAGAATTGTGACAATCGATCATTTGTCATTTGATAATTCTGATTCCTTATCATCATCAGGTCCCACTAACCCAGTAATTGATAATTCTTAACTGGAAACTGAGAACATTGGTGTCAGAATGTATCTTTCATTAATGGAAACCTTTAATTTTTTAACATTTATTCTATGTATGGTGTTGTTCTATCTCCTTTGTGTCTTGTTTCATTTCGTACCACCCATTTTCATAATCCCTCAAATATCCCTTCTCCGATTTGTTTAGATGAAGGTCCCACATCCATCGATGTGGAAATGTTGGTGTCTATAGTACAAAATTCTTACCAATCCATATTAGATGCCACTACAGAACCTGATCCTTCCCATTCATGAATGGAAGAGGAGGATCACCATGTGCTTCCTGCCTGGGTGGTTGTTTCATCATGCTCACATGACTACCTCTAAAGAACCTTCTCTTCCAATGAAGATATTATAGAGGCCATGATCAGTCCAGAATAACCCTTGGAAGAGATGCATCATCAATCCTACTTCCTCCTGTACATTGAATGGATTGATTGTGACGATTTTAGGATGACCTTAAGTGAGATACTTGGTAATCCTGTGATCCCATTAGGAACTCAAGGTATGTATGATAACTGACTATAATGATCAACACTTCTCGAACCTTTAGTAAGATAGGGAATGCTCACCTTGGTGTTGATTATTCACCTAAATAAATTCAAACATAGACCCATAAATTTAAGGAATTTCACGATGTATTCACTTGATCGTATGAAGAAATGCTAGGGATTTATATTCATATTTTTTAACATGAAATTAAAAATATTTAAATTCTAAACATGTTCAACTATATCTATGTGCTATGAATCCTCATAAAGCGCCTTATATTGAGGATAAAGTAGAGAAGTTTCTCAAGGTTGGCTTCATTTGTTGATGTATTTGTAACTTAGGAATGTATTCACTTGTATATTTTATGTATTATACCCCGATGTTTATTACGGGAAGTATCTGTAATGTAATTGAGTCATGTCATGCCCCGATGTTCCTACCAGGAGATTCAATAATGTAAACAAGTCATGTAAAGTCATAGAGGATAACCCTCCTTATTGATCCAGCGTTAAAGTCTGCACAGTTGTGGGGCCCTGGGGTTATTAGACTCTCCTAGAGAAGTAGGCCCTATTCAGTTATTGTCAAGTTAGGAATTAGTATAAATAGAGAGTGAGGCTCTCTATTTATCACACATTCACACACACTCAGTTGTAGCACATAACTGAGAGAGAAAGGAAGAAGCTGGGATAAGAGAGAGAGAGCGACTACTGCTGTCGGGAGATCATCTTACAATTTTGGGTTTTAATTTTGGTGCTGATTCTATATCTAAGGAAGTTGTGGGGTTTTATCCTTTATGGTTTCCCTGAGGAAAATATTTGTGTCTATTGTCTCTTATGTTTGATTGATGTGCTTGTTATTCTCTCAGTTAAATATCCTAAGATAATACTAGCTTAAATGTTAAAAATCTAACATGGTATCAGAGATAAATTGAGAAGAAGACACTGTGCAGCTGCAGAAGCAAGGGATTCTTACTTTTTGGGTCTCTCTCCACAATCCATCAGCAAATGGATGCTAGGATAACCCTCCATTGAAGGTGCATCTTTCTATTGAAGCGAAATTTGATTCCGGGAATTTTCAGTTTTTGCTGCGGGAAAGTAGGGCTTTTCACAGAAGAGGAATTTTTGAGTAAGCCCAGCATAGGATTAATATCCTCATAAAAATTGAAGTTTAGATATCTGGGTCAATATTTTTGGTTGGGAAAAACTCCAGGAAAGTCAAACCCTAGTTTGACCCTGGGCCTAAAAAACCCTAAAATATTGAAACTAACAGTTTTGGTAGATTCGCTATATCTCGATATTGGAGAAGGCTCAAGTGCTGAACCTTTCACAGGTTGAAGATAAATTACTGATGTACACTTTGTCCAATTTTCAGCCTCATATTAGATATATTATAGGAGATATGATTTTTCCAAGTTAGGGTTCCAGCCTCTCCTAAGATTCATCCCTAAACAAGACTATATCTCGGGATACAAAGGTCCAAATGAAAATTTTCAAGATTTTCCAGAAAGGAAACGGAATTTAATTTCTGTGGTAAAATTTTCATGCCCTGAAGATGAACCAGTGACATGTGTCAATCTATACAAGATATCTCTTCTAAATAGTCCTGAAATAGGTCACCTTGGGAAAACAAACATAAGTCTATATTGGTGAATCCAATTCTCCTCGGACCTACGGAATTGGAAAGAGGACAGACAAGGATACCTCAATGTGAAGTTTTAGACAAAAAGGAATTAGTAATTTTGTAGAAATTCTAAAGCCTTGATGGCATAAGGAATTTCATAAACAAGCTAAGGATCTAGGCACACAATTAACCTCACAGAGAATTGTAGAGAATTAGCATAAGGAGAGAAGAAGAATAATTAATGAACACACATTAATGAATGATCAATAAATGATAATCAATATTACTACATAGGTAATACATCCTTATAAAGGAAAAAGGAGTTTCTAGAAGACAACTCAAGCCAGCTCATAAAGTAGGCTTACTAATTATGATAAACCCCATAGTTGACTAAAGCACTTTCCCAATCTATCAAGCACCTCAAGAATTAGAAATAGCATGTATGAGTGATGGTGAGTGAAGGAAAGACTTGATAATACTATAATATGGAGAGAAAACAATAGAGGATGGGTTGGCAACAAAAGCTGCCAATTTCCTAGTTGACTAGCTTTACCTTATCCATAGAAAAACAGGATAAAGCATAAAAAACAGAATAAAGCAGAATCTGTTGTAAAGCACAGTTACCGATTTTGGATGGCCATAAAGTGGTAAATATCAACCAAGAATAAAAAATAAATCATTCCTAAGATATAGATGGCAAGTGTTGACTTTAAGGTGCAAGTGGATTCCAACTATCGAAGCTAGTGGGTAGGAAATTAATCAAATAATGATTAATTATTTTATGAGTGGGTTTATTATATTCCAACACCGCCCTTTAAGCTTGACTTTATGATGATATCCCTGAAATAATCAGAAATATATATGCCTATAGGGCCCAGCAATAAAGCTATGGTCACCCTTTTACAATTTATCTTGTCCAAAGAAATGAGGAAAGAGGAAAAACCTCAAGGGGAAAATCCTCCCTCAAGAAAGGACATGAAAAGCAATACCAAAAAATGTTGAACTGCTGGTGTTGCTGCTGCTCCAAACTAAATGCTGATGTATGGAGGAATATTCTTCTTGGGAAGAAGATAAATCTACTCACCTCGATCAAGGACATCTACAGCATGGAAAATAGGACCATGTACAACAACTAAGATCCAATGATGTGAATGCAATATTGAAGGATCTTGAGACTTGTAATCATCTCCAAGATGATGAGATGACTTGAAATTTGAACTAGTAGAGATGAAATTAGCTCCAGATAGGTGAAATAACTATCCAAGCGAATGTATAATGTCTCCATCTTCATTTACAGAGAGAGGATGTGTGCAAGTGATCTTGTAGGAACATAGAGAAGGCATAGGATCAAAGAGTATGAATGCATGGTCTCCATGGGTTGATATAGCTTCCAAAGAATCCAAGAGATCACAAATAAGCACAATAGTAGACCCATGGGAATATATTGGTAAAGAATCCTCTATGGTAGAAGTATGAGACAAGGAAAGATAGTGATGTTCAATATCTTCAAGGAGGCTTTGAGAATGAGTGCCAAGAACAAAGGAGGAGCTGTAGAAGCACATGGGATCAAGTATGGTAAGTGGAAAAACACTAGAAGGACTTGATTTGGTTAAGCAAACATCTTGGAAGTCACTGGGTTGCGCACCATCAAGAATAGAGGCATGCACAAAGTGTGAGAGGTCTAGAATATGGATCTCAGAATCCATGATAGAAGACATAGAGAGCAATGAATGTGTGAGTGAATCATCAACAACAATAGAAGCTCCATTAGTCACCTATTTTTCATCAACATCATCATAAGAAGATGAATCAAGATCTTCTACTTCAAGAGACACATAAAAAGATGGCTCTTCAATATTTGCTTCTTGATTGAAAGAGGAAGCATTCGAATCAAAGAGAGTAGTAGCAACAAGAACTATATGAGAAACTTCTTCTTCATGATCAAATTCATCAGAGACTGTAGAGGCCGAGACATATTGAGAGAGAAAAATCATTGAGGAGCTAGAGGCACTCTCCACATAGCTAGAAGGATCCTCATCCCCCTTTCCCAAAACTCTATCCAATGTTGTCCAGAAATCCTTTGGGTAATCAATAGAATCAATAAGGTAGCGCATGCATGGAGAGATAGCTAGACAAATAGCTCCAATTTCTCTATCACAGTCATTCAAGTAGTCACTTGGCTCTTCATAAGACTCTTCACCAGCTCCAATAGATATCTCATAGAGACCTTGTCTCTTTAGATATGAAATCATCTTCAGTTTCCACTTTGAATAGCTTGTGAATGGAGAAAGAAGAGGAACTAATACTCTTGAATCCATTCGAAGTTGAACCTGCAAAATAAACCTGCAAATCTGAAACGGAGGATTAATTAATGAACTCTAAAAGATATGATATCATGTAGAGCTTTGATATCCTTAGCTTTGATACCATGTAGAACTTGAACTTTGAGAACATTAGCTCTGATACCATGTAGAAATTCTAAAACCTTGATGGCATAAGGAATTTCATAAACAGGCTAAGGATCTAGGAACACAATTAACCTCATAGAGAATTGTAGAGAATTAGCATAAGGAGAGAAGAAGAATATATAATGAACACACATTAATGAATGATCAATAAATGATAATTGATATTATTACATAGGTAATACATCCTTATAAAGGAAAAAGGAGTTGCTAGAAGACAACTCAAGCTAGCTCATAAATCAGGCTTACTAATTATGATAAACCCCATAGTTGACTAAAGCACTTTCCCAATCTATCAAGAACATCACAAATTAGCAATAGCATGTGTGAGTGATGATGAGTGAAGGAAAGACTTGATAATCCTAGAATATGGAGATAAAATAATGGAGGATGGGTTGGCAACAAAAGCTACCAATTTCCTAGTTGACTAGCTTTACCTTATCCATAGAAAAACAAGATAAAGCAGAAAAAGTGGAACAAAGAAGAATATGCTGTAAAGCGCAGTCACCAATTTTGGATGGCCATAAAGTGGTCAAGATCAACCCAAAATCAGAAATAAATCATTCCTAAGATATAGATGGAAAGTGTTGAATTTAAGGTGCAAGTGGATGCCAACTATCGAAGCTAGTGGGTAGGAAATTAATCAAATAATGATTAATTATTTTATGAGTGGGTTTATTATATTCCAACAAATTTCAAAGATACCGCAGAAACAATATCAGGCATTTCTGTAGTAGAACTTGGTAAACTAGGGCTTCTTTTTCTAGGAGATTCCCTCCTATGTTTTCAGAAAAGGAGTACATTGGAAAGCTCGCCTTGAAGAGGTATATCTTTCTATCCAATTAGATCTGAAAGATTCCAAGTTTTGAAAATTAGGGTTTCTCTGACAAACCCTAGATCAACCAGCTCTGGAACTAAGACGGACACCTCAAATTGGTAAGATATAACCTTTTTCTATTTACATTTGAGGTTCTCATCTCAAAATGGCCCATCATACCAGCTTGATGACAAGCTTGGTGAAGATGACAAACTTCCAAGTATGGTAGTATAGGACTTAGGTGATCCATGAATAAATTGATTTGGATCAGTACTTCAGTAAGAAGGTTCTAGGAGCCAGAGAGAGATGAGACTAAGGCTAAAGCCAAGAGAATTATTGCATATTCTATTGAATATCATCTCATTTCTAATGTGTCATCCTTGATGACACCAAAAGGAAGTGTTCGATGCTATGATGAAGCAATCAAAGTAGAATAAGATATTTTTGAATGGTCTCCTAGGATCATGGCATTCATTCATTTTAGGAATGTATGCTAGAGGAAAGTGATTATCTTTAGCAGACTCTGGGAAGAGTGAACAGAAGAAGAAGCTCGACTCATACAAGAGAAGATGGGAGCAACTAAAGATCAAGTGCTCACGATTCAAAGAAGATCCCTCAAGCAATGAGGAATATGAAGAACTCAATTCTTGAAGAACCTCTTATCCATCTTGAGCATTTGGATAATAAATGATGCTATTACAAATAAAGAATACAATGAAGCTAAAAGAAGGAGTCTACCCATGAAAAAAATAAATATAAGTATTCAATTGTCATTTCATGATATTGTTTTGTTATGCAATTGTTTATATTCAGTTGATGTATTATGCATGATAGAATGTTTGCATTAATGACAATATACTACTAATATGCATATGATGGGTAAGTAGCTCATGGTTCTATACAACTCTCCATTGCCACTTATCTAGAATGAAACCACTTTGTTGACATATTGGATTAGTGCACAATCTCAATGTTGTCTTGGTAGAGATGGAAGGCAGCTAGAAAGTTCCCTTGAGATATGGATGAATGTTGTATTGGCTAAAATAGTTGCATGATTATATTTTGATGAAAAGTAAATTTTCATTATGAATATACCTTATGAAATGTTTCTAACCATACAACTAATGCATTTGACTTGTAGGAAAAATTGCGTACAATCACCTACAAGAAAAAAAGGATGAGACTTGTTTCGAAGAACAAGTGATGACAGTTCAAGAGATAATCCAAGAATAAAGAATAATATTCTGAATGCAGTTATGTGACAGTGTTGAGTGACATCATTGATGCAGAACCTTCCAACTATGAAAAAGCGGTAGAAAAGAAAGAATGGAAGGACGCTATGATCAAGGAGTACCAGTTGATCATGAAGAATGATGTTTGGGATGTTGTTCCAGGACCAGAGGGGAAGTCTGTTGTGACTTCCAAGTGGATCTATAATATCAACCATGCTGCAGATGGCAGCAGAGAAAAATATAAAGCAAGATTTGTGGCTCGTGGCTTCTCCCAGAAAGAAGGAATAGATTATGAAGAAAATTTTGCACCTGTAGCTGGATACACTTTCATCAAATCAGTACTTGCTCTAGCTATAGTAATGAAATGTAAGATACACTAGATGGATGTCAAGACTACTTTCTTGAATGGTGTAGTAGAAGAGGAACTCTATGTGGAATAGACACTCGGTTTTGAGACACATGATAGGGAGACTCATGTGTGTAAATTGAAGAAATCCCTGTATGGTTTGAAACAAGCACCCAAGACATGGTACAACATAATTGATAGCTTCCTATCTAGTTTGGGCTTTACCAAGAGTAAAGAAGATTCCAACCTTTAATACAAGGTTGAAGAAGGGAACCCAGTGATACTCCTACTGTATGTAGATGATCTGTTTGTAACAGGTGTGGATGGGTTGATTGCTGATATGAAGAGGATGCTTGCTACCAAGTTCGAGATTAAGGACTTCGGTATGATGCAGTATTTTCTAGGCATCGAGGTGTGGCAGAATATAGATGGAATCTCCCTAGGACAAGGGAAATATGCACTAGAGATCCTGAAGAGGTTCGGGATGATGGACTGTAAGGCCATGACCACACCTATGACATCAAACCTGAAGCTATTGAGTGATGATTCATCAGAGTCGGTTGATGCTATGATGTATCATCAGATGATTGGGTCCATTGACGTATGTTGGAAATGGGTTGGGGTGAGGGAGTTGCGCAGCGTCGCGGCAGCTACGCAAGCTCATGTGGCACCATGCAAGGGCCATTTAGCGCGATAAGTAGAGAAGTAACTGTTTTTTGAATATTATATATATATATATATATATATATATATATATATATGGACTTAATGTTGTTATAATAGGTCAGTAGTGGTTAAAAATTAGTTAATAGTGGACTCTCGAGGCAAAGGCGTAAGCCTATTTATAGCTCGATTTTTGTAATGGTAGAGAGACATGAATTTGGCATTGTAATTATCGCTTTCAGCACCAGGATTTGCTCTTTCATTACTATGATTTTGTCTGGATCTCTTTTGATGAACTCTCCAGTTTTGGAGAAGGATGATGTAATGTGTTATGTTTGTGCAAGGTCAATATAAGATATGGTTCAATATCTATCTAAGTTCTATCATGATGTGGAAATACTACTTTTTGTTATGATGATACAATGCAATATATGTAGATCTATGTGATGCTAAGATTCTGCCTCTTATACAATGATGCGATTTAGTTTCTCCTTGCTCTGTTAATGTGATCTGTGAAATCTCTATGATTGTTGAATGTAGTATGATGTTTCATGATTAATGTTGTGATAAGATAGGGTGATCTCATAAGTCATGGTTTTCTATAGTCAGATCCCCATGTCCTCCTCCCCCACTGTCACAAACTCGATTTTGACGGCTCTCCCTTGAACGCCTTGGGTGAGACTTCATTTGCTTCTCATACCTTGCTGGGTAGGGTAAAACATGTTTGTACTGGTGCTCAGGGAGATCATGCTACAATGCATCGACAGAGTGGGAACCCTTGTCAATGAGGCTTTGTTGGTGGATCACGCCAACAAATGGTTTCATTGCTAGGACCAAGTTGCAATTATGAGGGGGATATGTTTTGGAATCTGACTCAATCAGAGATCGAGGATTGGTTTGATCAGAAGTTGCGGGAGTTTGCTAAAGTTGAAAACAGAACTTGAAAATGTTGACAAGTCAATGGCTGGATAGATATATCCATGATGGTCCTCATGAGTGGTACTTTTGTGAATTTTTGGTACTCTTGCAGGAATGGTTGACTTAATTTGCTAAGTGGAAGACGAATTACTAAGGAGGAGAGTTGACATCGTGGACCCCAGAATCGATCCAGGTGCTGTAGGAAACTAGCAACAAGGCATTGCAGGTAGTTGAGGTATGGTTGGATAGTATCTTAGAAGGATACATCACTGAGTTTTCCATTGATACTAATAAATATTTTAGCAAAGCAGAAAGGGAATTTTTTAGTGGACCTCATGGGAGGTTCTTATTGTCCCTATAGATTTTGATTAAGCAACTAGTCTTTGAAAAAGGTGTCCTAAAGATGGACCAAGAGTAGTGGACCTCTAGTGTGTGGGGAATGTATTCACTACGACCGAAAGGGGGAAAATGCATAAGGAAATAATGGGTAGATGGGCATGAGTTATGGTGAGAATATAAAGGTCGTTGAAGAAACAAGTGGTTGTACGAGGGGAGGATCAAGGTTTCAAGAAAAGAGGTAGAGGATGGGAGAAGGTCCTACTGAAGTTGAAGTGCAATACTGTGAAGAACAACCACACGGGACGAATATACCTTTCTGTGATGATGAGGATATACAAGCCCAAGCTACACCTATAAGAACGACAGGATTGCACCCCAATGGTATCATGCCTACCCCTTCACGCACTACTCCACCACAAGGAAGGAACACACATTCTATGTCGACTTGCTTGACATGTCAACACTAGTCTAGTAATAGAGCAACAACAAGAGGAAGAAGGCCCAGGATGGTGGGTGATGAGATGAAGTTGCCAATATTCAATGGAAATGGCATTGATGATCCAAAACAGTATTGGTTCTTATGTGAAGCTATCTAGACTGCTCAACAAAGCGTCGATGATGATGTCAAGAAAGGTCAGATGGCCACCACTTTGAGGGGCCACACATTGGAATGGTTTATGAGATTCATGCGAGTGCCTCAGGGACGTACTGTAAAAACATTGGATGAGATTAGGTTAGGGATATTTCAGGAATTTAAGAAGCCGAAGTTCGAAGCTCAGTACATTACTGAATTGAAGGAGATCAAACAATTCCCCAATGAAACCATTTGGGACTTTGATCAGTGATTTAATACGTTGATGGATCGGGTCAATTTTTAGATGAGCGATTTTTAGCACAAGGAATGGCTCATTGCAGCGCTTGTCCTGCATATTCGACAACCATTAATGCAACAAAATATCACGATGCATAGCGAGGCTTTGGAGGCCTCTATGAAACTAGAAGAATCACCTATAGGAGAAACTGCTATTGGGATGAATCAGATTGAGGTGCAGCTAGCCAATCTAATGTTGCAACTGCAAGACATCAAGAAGGCCAAGGAGGATTGTCAAGATCTATGGTGTACCCGGTGCCATGCAGGTGGACATACCAAGGATACATGTTTGACATTTTGAAATTATTTGCTATCGGGAGCCCCTAATCCATTGAGCAGTGATGGTGCACCTTGGTGTCATATCTGCCAGGTCTATGGGAATTGACATGAGAATTGTGACTACATGCAGAAGATGGTTACCAAAGAAAATAACTTGTACTGTACATTCTGTCGGTCAGTTGGAGATGACAACATGAACTGTCATGCTTATGATTTACTCTAAGAAAGGACATATGATTCATAATTCGTGAAAAGGGAGGAACCCCGGACAATGCAAGCACCACCATAAGTAGTGTATCCAACAACATAGGTACTATACATGCCATCGCCTCCATTACAATTTGTCCCTAGGCAACCTTAGCCACAGTTCGTAGCTATATCGTAGTTTGATCCATAGCCGCAGATAGTTGTACAACCATAGTGTATCCAGGTGTAGTGACCATAGTATAGTAAGCCATAGGCCGCACAATATGTTCAACAACAATTTCCTCAGTAGCAGCAAGCTCAATTGCAGTTCCAATAGGGAGGAACCTGAGGAGGATTCTGAGGAGGCTTTAGGGGCCGCGGTGGAGAATTTGGTCAAGGAAGTGGCTGAGGTTGGGAATCCATCTAGTGTTATACATGTGGAATATTAGGGCACTATAAGAGAGAATGTCCTCATGCTCAATGTACTTACTATGTAGCCAGTGATCATAACGTCAAAAATTGTCCTCATGCTCAATGTACTTACTATAAGAGAGAATTTCCTCATGCTCAATGTACTTACTATGTAGCCAGTGATCATAACGTCAAAAATTGTCCTCAGTCGATAGCGAAATGGAAGGATGGCCATATTCCCCAGTTGCAGAACACCTAGAATTAGAATCAGCCTCTGTTCCAAGTGCAGAATCAGCCACCCCTACAAGGTCATATCCCACTGTAGAAACAGACTCTGACTCAACACCAGGCTCAAAATATACCAATTAATCAAGCTACAAACCAGCCAGGAGCTCAATCCCAGAACTTGCATCAAGGATCGACAGTTGCAGCAATCCATGTAGAGCCTAGGATGAAGGATGCCAATTTCGGGATTGTCACTTGTGTTGGTGCGACAACTGGTGATGATGGAGCACGGAAACCTGTTTGACTTGCTAAAAAGATAAAGGTTGCATTTGATATCGCAACAGAAAAAGACACTTTCTTTGAAGAGAAACAGGTGATTGGAAGGAATCCAGGTAAGATGCCAATTATTGACATGCCTTTTTCTTTTGACCCATCTGTAGAAGCAGGACCATCGTAGCAGCATGGAACTCTGCATAATTTTTTTGAGATTTGTCTATCACTGGAAAGGGACTCAGATGCTCTTCTTGACCTTAAGACATTGTTGCACCTTCCAAATAAGACAGTGAAGTATTCTACTGTGAATTCCTTGTAAAAAAGAAAGACAGGCAAGGAAATGAGGATGAATATCATAGATTGGGGATTATGAGGTTGATTCAGTCATTTTGGACTTTGGATTTGATGTCAACATTTTGACGAAGAAAACTTGGCAATCGATGGGGAATCCAATGCTAATATGGTCACCAGTGCAGCTGCGGTTATCAAATCAAGTGAAGGTTCATCCCATCGGTTGTGTTTCAAATTTTGTTGTCGACATTGAAGGTATGAAAACACGTGTTGACTTTGATGTGATAGAAGTTTTAGAAGATGGTGGTTCCTATCCAGTGCTACTAGGAATTGGGTGGGATAATGACATCATGGCAATTATCAATTTCAAAAACCAAGTTATGACATTTGAGAACGAGCATGTTAGGGTCATTGCTCCTATGGAACCTTAGGAAGGACGACGCTATATTGAACCTGTGAAGGATGAAGTCGGGAGAAGCTGGGATCATGCATACAATATTTCTGAGGATTACACCCATCCCACTATTGATGGCGAACTTGGATGGCGCAGCACAAGTTCTGTGTCGTCAGATTTAGATGATGCTCTAGAAAATTGGCAGAATCGGTTGCATGAGGTATCATTCCAGAAGTGCGGGTTAATATGCAGTCTCTTCGACATGTTGAAACTAAGATGGCCGAGTTGCCCATTTATGAAGGACTTCTAGGACTCTATGAGTTCTTTCAAGAATTTGAAAAGAAAGTGTTGGAACTGAAAAGGATATTGGCTCTTGACGTAGCACTAAAGGCTACCTCGACCTGTTGGTGGGAGACACACAAACGAAGGATCCACAACTGGGAGAAGTGTTAGAGATTGATGCTGGTCCATTTTGGTGATGTAGAGGTTTACCATGCTGGGAGATATGATGGATAGAATTACCCTGCCCGTCATTTGATTGAATGTCAGATGTTATGGAAATCATGACCCAGAGATGAGTGGGTTCACGCTTTTGTTCATACTCTCGAAGAAATGCCACAATCCTGGTATGTAGCAGCAGAGTTGTGCAGAACCATTACCATGTGGGAGGATTTGTCTGCTCACTTTGTGCATATGTTTAAATTCCAGGACGCTAATGTTGAGGTATGTAATGCTTTACACCTTATCCATAACATAGTACTAAAGGTCACCCCTGTCACATATCCGATTGATCCCCATGCAAATTCCTCCATCCAATCCATGATGATGTGCTACAATTTTTCTGGGGACCCTGAAGATGACGATGAGCTATGAAATGTTAATATCCCAGAGTCTGAAGGAATTTGTGGTGTCACAGATCTTGACATACTGACAGACTCGATGAACCAACCACTACGCATTAGAAAAGTTGACATTAGGACAGCAGAAAATATGAAATTTGCCAATGTTGGAGACTATTGGGGTAAAGAAATGATAGCCAAAATCATGGATCTCCTACACGAGTTCCAAGATCTGTTCCCCACACAGTTTTTCAATATGAAAGGGATTCTTGGTGATTTAGGAGAAATGAAGATTCCACTCAAACTAGATGCAAAACCATTCTACCAGAGGCCGTACAGACTGAACCCACGATATAAGGATCTAGTGAAAACTGAGCTTGATCGGATGCTTGATGCTGGGATTATTGAGCTAGTAGAAGAATCAGAGTGGATAAGACCAATGGTCATCCAAGATAAGAAGACTAGAGAAATACACATATGTGTCAATCTATGGAAATTGAATGACGCATCTATGAATGATCCATTCCCGATCCCTTTCACGGATGAAGTCCTGGAAGGTGTAGGCAGCGAGGAGGTATATTTCTTCATAGATTGTTTTTCAGGATACCACCAAATCTAGATTGCAAAGGAGGACCTCCATAAGACTACATTTGTCACCGAATGGGGATGTTTCCAGTATACGGTTATGCCATTTGGGATGAAAAATATCCCCCTCATATTTTCCCGTGTTGTTATCACAATTTTTAAGGATTTTATTTAGAAGTTCCTGTAGGTCTATATGGATGATTGGACCGTCTATGCTTTGGATAAAGAACACCTAGAAAACCTATGACTAATGCTGGAATGGTGTCGACAGTATCAGATTGCACTGAATTCCAAGAAATGTATTTTCTGTGCACCCTTTGGTATATTACTTGGGAAAATCCTCTGGAAAGAAGGTCTGTTGGTAGATCCAATAAAGATTCTACTGATCCTCAATTTACCACCGCTGACAAATGTAAAAATGCTCCGAGCAACACTGGGCCACATAGGATACTATTGCAATTTTATCAGGGGATATGCTATGATTACTACTCCTATGGAGAAGCTGCTAAAGAAAGAGGTTGCATTTGAATGGACTCTAGAATATCAAGGTAGCTTCGACACTTTGAAGGACAAGATGGCTTCTGCACCCATACTGGTTTTTCTTGACTGGAATAAGGAATTCCATGTGCATTTTGATTCCTCTTCTATTGCACTGAGGGTTGTTCTTGTGCAACCAGGCGAAGGTGACTTGGCTCATCCCATAGCATATGTCAGTAGGACGTTATCATTTACTGAGTAGAATTACACCACGACTAAAAGAGAAGTCTTGGCGATGGTGTATGCGCTGCAAAAGTTTAGGCACTATTTTTTGGGTGGACACTTTAAGATGTTCAGTGATCATTCAGCTTTGCAATACCTAGTAAATAAGCCTGTGTTGGGGGGGAGAATATACAGGTGGCTTATTTTGTTCCAAGAATTTGATTTTGAGATAGTGGTCAAGCCAGGACGGTTGAACGCTAGCCCTAATCATCTGTCACATATTGAGAATGGTGAAGAACCCACTAATATTGAGGATGGGTTTCCTAATGCACAATTATTCTGTGTTGAAATCACATATGATTACTATGTCCCTATTGTTCATTTTTTATCTACTGACCTCACCCCTGTAGACATGTCGATTAGCTAGAACAAGCAGCTCGTCATCAAAGATTCTGATTTTTCACTCATTGCAGGACAACTCTATAAACTTGGACCGGATGAGATACTGCGACGATGTGTCTCACCACATGAGTAGGGTCCTATTCTAGAGGAAGCACACACAAGTGTTATGGGAGGTCACTATGGAGGCTGTGCCACTGCCCTAAAGGTTTTGTGTGCTGGGATTTGGTGGCCCACGTTGCATAAAAATGCCATTAACTATGCGAGGACTTGTGATGTATGCCAACGGGTTGGTAAACCATCACAGAGAGACAAGATGCCGCTAGTACCGCAGGTGACTTTGCAGCCATTTGATAAATGGGCCATCGACTTTGTAGGTCCCATCAATCTGCTAGGTAAGCACACTGGCACCCATTATATTATTACTGCAACTGACTACCTAACTTGGTGGGCATAGGCTACACTAGTCATTGATTTTACCGCTATGATAGCCACATGGTTTATTTTTTATTACATTGTGACATGCTTTGGGTGTTCGTGCATCCTGATGAGCGACCAAGTTAGTCACTTTGTCAATTAAATGATAACAGTGCTAACTGAGGAACTTTAGGTACTGCATAAGTGGAGTACTCCCTACCATCCATAGGCTAATGGCACTATTGAGGCCTTCAACAAAATTTTCGAGACCACACTGACCAAGGTATGTAACACCAACCATGATGACTGGGATTTGAAAATTCATGCAGTTTTATGGGCCTATCGTTCTACCTACAAATGACTCATAGGTCACACACCGTATAAGTTGGTTTATGGGTAAGAGGTAGTCATGCCAATGGAGTACATCGTTCCCATCTTGCACATTTCTGTGGCAATAGGCATGGCAGATGCATAGGCATTAGATGAACGTGTTGCGCAGCTGCTTCAGCTCGAGAAGGATTGCTTCATTGCAGGATTCTAGTAGCAGGTTATGAAAGATCGATCGAAGGCATGGCATGATCGCCACATTAAGCAAAAATAGTTCATGGTAGGTGATTTGGTGCTGTTATATGATAGTAAGTTTATCAAGCATCAAAGGAAGTTACAAATGCATTGGCTGGGTCCCTATCTTGTTCAGTCTATTACCTCTAGAGGTGCTGTGCAGTTGCAGCAATTGGACAGTGTTATGTTTCCAAAGCCCATTAATGGGAGTCTCCTAAATCCCTATAGAATGGGGCCGGTGATGTGCACCACCTGAAGTTAAAAAAAAAACATTTCTAGGTTCAACATGAAGTGGTGAGCCTCAAAGCGAGGCTACGCAAAGAAGATACAGTAGTTGGCAGTAGTTGGTCGACCATTCGTGATAGTCGCCACACTGCGGGATGGTCAAATCAGGTAATAAATGCAGGTAGTTAAACCAGTTGGTTGGTGACGCTTGTTGAAGCAACCTGCATTAATGGGGGATCTAACCATTAGTCACATAATATCACCGACAAATTAAGCGTCATTAATACCCAATTTGGAAATAATGGTTTAGTTAGATTCGGTAATGATGGATTTGGACTTCGAAGTGATTATAAAACATCACGCAAGAGGCGTTGGTTGGCATTATTCAGTTGTGAGAGCCGAAGGTGAATTTGGTGTAGAGTATTGAGCTAAGTGTTCAGCAGTGTTTGTGTTGTTGAAGCATATCTTCTGGTTCTCTGGGGTAAGGGATGCTGAGCCGCCTTGATGCCATTGAAATTTTGAGTGAATAAAAGTCCCCTGTTTTTCCCACGGCTATGGAAGACGAAGTTATGAGTATGCCAGTGGGTTCATCATCCATCCCAAAGTGGAAATGACTAGCTCAGCGACCTAGTTTGACACCCCATAAGAAGCGGAAAACTCGCACCTCTGTGTGAATGCAGGGAGAAGGCACTGCCCAGACGGGGCCATTGAGCTTAGGAGCGGTTCAGTCTACGGCACCTCAAGGTGTCTCGGTGAATGATATTTTGGGATATGTTTCTCCCATGCATCCAAGTGCTAAGCCACGACAGCTGTCAAAGAACCAGAAGTACCCACGCAAGTTGCCACCACTGCCAGAAGGAATGAAATGCTCTGTCGATATCATCCCTGCGTTAATTCGGCTCAAGTTCGATGATCATGAATTTCTTTTGCTAAAATATGTCTGGGATGAGCCCTATGAGTCCGTCATGATAGCACCTAGTAGGCCCATTCAACGAATTCCGAAGCCATGGACTAGTGGCTTAGAGAAATATGGATTACTAGGACTCATCAATATGCCCCACTTTGGCTGGTTAAACGAAGCGCATGCATGTGTCAAGCAAATGTTGGCATGCTTCCATGGAGGGATGCTCTGGTTGACTACGTTGATCCATCTTACCGTCGAATTAATTGCTAGTATTACTGGGTTGTCTAAGGCTGGGGAGGACCCAGCGCAATATATTCTTGGGAGAGATATGGACAAAAGGCTTGTGAAGCAGCTAAAGGAGTGCTTTGGGTTACAATGGGATGGTCATGCATATCGTATCGACAGTATTAAGCCAGAGGCAATGTGAATTGGCACCAGAATTATGGCTATTAAAGTTGTTTGCAGCAATCGATAGGTGCAATGCAATTCAGGAGTTATCGCCTATGCTCAGACATGTGCGAAAGGAGTTCAAATGAATTGGTCTTTATTTTTGTTAAATCAGTTGCTCAACGATGCGCTTGCTGCTTAGACCAGGAACCCTTTCTCTTATAGTTAGATTTTGATTCTCATTTCCCTGGTTGCTTGGATGGAGCCAGAGGACTAGCAGCCAATGACGGTTGAGGCAACCAAAGTTTGTCGTGGCGCCCAATATCAAAAATTGTGGTGGGTTGAAGAACCCAGTCGTCAAAGAGATTATGCAATTCATTTTTGGATCTATTGGAAATCCCTGCAGGAAGCCACTATAGTAGTTCCAAGGATCTCTCCCTACATTGTGGCCAAGCACCAGAGGATTATTCGGTTTTCTATTAGCCCCCACTCCATTCATATTTAGGTAAGGAGGGATCCTGATAAGCAATGGCTACCGCTGCCTTACAAGATCACCACGAAATATTTGGACGTGATTGTGCAAGACTGGATGGGTGATTGGTGCATCTTAGTAAGTCAAGAGGAGTTAGATAAGGAGACACCCCTGAAATCACCTGAAGACCCTGCCCCGCTGGAATTAAGCACCCATGACTCTGACAATGAGCCATCCATAGACCTAGAAGATGCAACACAGTAGATGCGGGAGGAGACTCACACCAAATGGTGGCAGGAGTACGAGGTTGGAAATAGTATTAAATCCATCTTAGAAGATCAATTGTAGTGACTTATCAAGGCTGTCACAGATTCATCCATAGCTGCGACTAAGGCAATCCGCAAGTCAAAACAGGTAGAATTTGGTATGGTAAGAACTACACTTGACTCTATTTTTGATATTGTTTCCAAGCAACCATTAGCACATCCTCTATTGCATGATATCCTATCGATCAGCACTGAGCCCCGGGTTCAGAACGTGCAATTTCCCCCGACTGTGATCAACGCGGGAAATGTAGAAGGTTCTCAGTAGTTGCACCCAATCTAGAGTGTGAATCTAGACCTAAACAAGCTATCCACTATAGAATTGGTTGAGTTACATCATGGTGCCACACTGGAGTTGGTAGCCCGATATCAAGAATTGATGGCAGGATATATCGAATCCTAGAATTCTGTTGAGCAGCTGAAGAAGGATGCCGTGGAGATGCATCAGGTCCATGTGTAGTTGGCCGAAGAAAATTCACAAGAAATAACCATTCTCAAGGAGACACAAGCTAAGCTACAATGGAAAGCTACCATGGATATTACAGATCTCAAGAAGGTGCAAGATCATCTGATTGTGGAGCAAGCGCAGCTATGTGCGTGGTATAGTGAATTGGAGTAGGCTATCTTTGCAGCCTGTCAAGACATGGTTGACTCACCCACCGAGCTCACCCCAGTCGAGAAGGTCCAATGATTGGGGCAGACCTTGATTCAACTTCAGTGGGATGCTTCAGGCTCAAGCATAGCCCATTACCCCGCCTGTTATGGAGAAAAATTCCTATGGCTTGGGGTGTACCACAACAGATAGAGTAACTGCAGAAATCAATCCCTTCCCAATATGCAAGAGAAATAAAACATCTAACACTAACGGATCTCGAAACATACCTTATTCCAGATGGTTGATGTAGATCCTTGTTGAGCTTTTCCATTCCCGCTTGTGTTAACAATTTGTTCTCTCAACAATTAGCAAAAAAGACAAGCATTCTATATAATGGTCTTATACATACTCGAGCATATATAATAAATAATGTATCAGCAATTAAAAGCATCCATGGACTCAATATTCATTTAAATTCACATCATTGGACAGGAAAAGATAATTCTATTAATATAAATCAGATATTACAAGAATGACAACCTCTGTCGGCATGTCTGCGAACTAGAGAAACTGAGTCCTCCACCTGGGCCCCCACCACCTCAATCATCCATCTCTCGATAGCAAGATCACAAACAAAGGAAATCTTGGGAAGAACACCAAGTGCTCCAAGGGACAAAGGGATGTAGATTCAAGTATAAGAAAGCTACGACAACAATGGACTATAGTTTTATTACTCTTCAATTCCTCTCCTCTCAATGTATCCAAAAGGGTTCCTTATATAGTGATTCAATGGGGTAATGGAAGGTCAAATCCAAGCGATCTTAAGGTTTATGGAAGGCCAAGAGACAAGTGACTCGGATCCACATCAAGGAAAACTCCAAAAATATTTGGCCTTTTGCACACATCCCAATGTATGCAGGTTTAAGGGTTATATCCACGTATATACGCGAGAAAGGGTTAAAAATTTACATATGGGAAATAAAAGGTGTTTTTAGGGATGATCTTGGAAACATCAAAGGTGCAAAACTAGTCCATGGGGTCAAAAGAGTCTGCAGAGGGACAGGGAAGGCCATAAATGTGTGATCTACCATGTGTGGTAAAATCAGCTGTAACAGATGCCCCCTAATGTGTGAGTTCATAGGGGTGATATGATGGCCGAAATACATTATAAGTCCATCCCAGAAGTGGAGTGATGAAGAACTAGGTGGAAGAACCAGCCATCCAACAATACAATACAAATATCTCTGCATATGACTGCAAGTACATACAATAGTCTGGATATATAAGAGTACAATGGCCATGAATAGGCATGATATAAAATATGACATGTGTGCTCATCGCCACGTACAATATAGATAGATAAGAATATCCATGATGAAGATATACAAAGTATCATCATCTCCATGAAAGATGAAGATATACAATGGATCAAGATCTCCATAATGCCTGAAGATATCTAACATACACTGGAATCAAGTCACGAGAGCTGAAATCTCATGAACATTGGCACAATCAATGAGGTAGCATATCAACAATGCCACCAATATGGAAATTCTTCTACACAAACCACTACAAGTACATGTCCTACTATGTGAATAAAGGTGTCGAGGTCGAACATAGTATTCCATCGTCTGATTACTGGTCATTGATGTATACCATTAACAGATGCAAGATCACCCACCGATAATGAGAATGGGAATCAAGGTACTAGAATGCAATCTAACAAGTGTGAATACATGTGTTGAGGTCAAACACTTGAAAGAATCCATCGATCAGGGGACATTGATGTATTCCCAAAACTGTCGATAGCCAAAGAACCTACCATTGATGACTGTAAGTCTCAAGGCACTCAAATGACTCTAGACTCCTATTCCAGAATAAATGATATGAAGCCGATGTGATGAAATCCACTGGAAGGAGGGAATTAAGGCATCCCCCATCATCCAACATGAGGTACTCAACAAAGCTATATAATGTGGAAGGACTCGATCATAATGTGCTTGAACTAGTACAAGTACCAAGAATGGCCAACATGCAAAGTCAAGAAAACTAAGGAATGGCTGACTTAGGCTTCAACTTTCTTTGAACAAGAGCATAAAGGTAAATGGTGACTGAATGTAGGCAGCATAGAATCAATATACAAAACTGGGGCATCTTTACGACACAGGAGGCATCGACAGAGGCTCCATAGGGACTGGAAGCTTAACCAGTCTATGGATATAAACTCAAAGAAACAAGTACAGCTCCTAAAGTCAAACTATTAACCCAACCAACAGATGTGATATACAATGCTCTGTTAGAAGGTGACACAACTCAACTAATACCAAAGATAACATCTTTTCCTTTCCAGCTTTTTGGTTTTTTGATTTTTTTGGAATTTTAAAAATATTTTGAAAATCTTGAAAAAGAATAAAAGTGCTTTATAGTTACAAACTAGGAGGAGACGAGTGTCAAAGGGTTAAAAAACTAGTTCCAAGTAGTGGAACATGCCTATGCTTAATGCAAGGAAACATATGTAGGATAATGAAACTCGAGGGAAAGTTCCCTTCCAGTAAAAATGAGGCATCAAGCTGCAAAATATATGTAAAATGGCTCTGCATGGCTAGACATGAGACAAGCTCAGGCTATATGGATGATAATCAAAGTCAAGGAAGCCGGCATAAGGCTCAATAAGGCAAGTAAAACTAATGATAATGCAATTACAACTTGACAGAAGGGAATCCTGGGGAAAATTCCAGCAAAAAGATTAAGAGGAGTATGAGGCTCTTACGCAAAGTCACGGTGATACTATACAAATGAATCCCCCACCCTAAAGGAAAACTGTTGGCATGGGCAGCAAATGTATAACAGGAGCTAACTAGAGTACCCATGTATGGTCAAGCTCTACCATTCACATCATGTCACTTCTAAAAGAAACAAGAAGGTTCCATGACAAGGTAGAATGGGTTCATACCTAAGGTTATAATGAAACATTCATAAGGTCATGCAAAGTGCAAACAGATGTGAAACCCAACCTATATGCCAGTTTATACATAATACCTGAAATCGACACGAACGGGTCAAAACCACGCTCAAAATGGACTCCTACATCATCAAATTAGTCCAAAAGGGTCTAAAAATGGTAAGAAATTGTACAAACTATAGAAAGTGGGTAAAAAAATTCAAATTTTTTCTATAAATAGTAAAAAATTTAAAAATTCCATATCATTTGAATTTTTTACCCATTTGAGATCAAAACTTCCAACACAAATTCCGGGAGCATCATCCGACGAAATTCGACACTGTTTGATCCAGGTAACTCCTCATGTCCTCCTCTTCCTATTTCATGCAAATTTTTTAAGTTTTCATGGTCCATTTAATTTTCTAGGCCATCCTAGGTTGTGTGTTTCATCCCACGCAAGTATCAGGGTTTTTTCCATGTATAGGGATGGCCATGCGCGGAAAAAACACCCAAACCTACGTACATACATGGTTGTTTTGCAAATAGTCATGTATGAGGCCGCAAATGAGGTTTCCATGGGAAAATGGTAATCAAAACTTTTGTTTTTTGTGCATGATGGTGTTAGAGTGGAGGGAGAGGGAACACGGTGATGTGGAAGAAGCTGTGCAAGGTGATTTAATGGCCCAACAAGCATTATGTGTGTGTGGTTTGTGTAAGTTTTTGTGTCTTAGATACCTGAGGACCAAACCAAGACTCCTCCAGATGCTAGTGGATTACTGGGATCCAAACTCTGAGAGTTTTCACATTGATGGGATGTCAGTCAGCATAGAAGTTGAGAACATATACTTTATCACTAGATTATCCTGATGAGGAGAGGTGGTAAATCTCCGATCTCATGGGCCAAGAGGTGGATTGACTATTGATGAGTACATTGTGGTGTACTACTTTTTGGACACAGAAAAGGTTGGGAGTCAAATCCTATTAAACTCTATCGAGGTTCTGGGACTGAAGGCCATACTATTGGAATTAGGCAAGATAGCTAGATTAGCTTCACTCCACCAGGCCTCTCGGCCATTGATGTTCTATGCGGTGGAGTGTATGAGACCCACAGTGTATGACTAAAGCACTGCGTTGTTGAGAAACATGAAACAACATCTCAATGACTACAAAATGGGTAGGGTGCATAAATTTGGTTTCGATAGCATACTGAGCATGTACCAGGGCTAAGCCCTAGAGTGGACATTCCTCCACACAGAGTTTGAGATCTTGCCCAACGACGTTGGGAAAATGTTATGCACAGACTGGGCAGAGGTAGGGTGGCTAACCCCTACCCAACAGACTTCTTTCCATGGTGGCGGAGGAAGATCATTTCCATTGATTATTACCCCTATGAAAGGATAGAATTTTCTGGAGATATGGACATGCCTCTACCGCCAAGAGCAGCATATGGTGACATAGGTAATGAATCCCAAACCCACTTTTAAGTTTTTTGAATTATTATTATTTTTTTGTTGTGTTTTTTGATATATTGACTCAAAAGACATGTTTTGGTGTGATGACACATAATGACAATATGTCATGTGTATGCAGATGTTGGACCACGATGGCCATATGGTTTCCCTCTCCATAGACGGAGGGAAAGAGGAGATGACATCATGGGTATGGATGCAGAGCAGATGCTCCAAAGCATTCACACAAACTTTGTATGCTTGATGCATATGGTACCCATGGCGTAAGTCGAGGACTTGCCTAAGGCCATACAGTGTTGGGTGGTTGGTGTACCACTGGTATGAGTTTGATTATTTTGACGGCTAGCTAGAGCCATAGTGTGCTACCACGATCAGAACCCCCCTCCTCCTCCTCAGGCTTAAATACCTGAGAGTATTCCTTTTTGCACGACCGTGTATTATATTTTGGTGGCTCTAAAGCCCCAATTTTGTATTATGACACTTATGTATTCTGACGTCACTTTTTGGATGTTAATAAAAGACTTTTATGATGATCGATTTTATTTATTTACATGTGTGCAAAAATGTATGTTTGTGATATTCTTATGGTATATGATACAAATTCCAATCTAACACATATTTAGCATATGTTTCAGCAACTTGATTAAAAATTCTTGAAACATGAATGTATGTTATATTCTCAAATTGTCGTTCTAGCAATCTCACACATAAGAATCTTCGTAATAATATCGGATCCCTAATACGATACGAGCCATTAAGCTGTGAAATCACTAACTGCGAATCAAGAAGTACCTCAAGAGATAGAATACCATGTGAAATGACATCACGCAATAACTCAATAACGACACTATATTCAACAACATTGTTCGAAGAAGGCTATAAACATATGCCTCCTGAAGACAATACTTGAACCATAGGAGTATAAATCACCCAAGCATCCGAAGCTAAGTTTTGAGTGTGATAGCTAGCACCATCGGTGAATCCTATGTAAATGGAAGACTTCTTCGACATCTTCCATAAGAAATGGAAGCTAGTCAACAAACCTAATCACCATAAGAAAACCTAACTATCCAAAAAATTGTACAATAATATACAACAATCATCCCTCACTGAAGATCATGCATAGTATTTTTTAAGATAGAGCCCATTTCTAGGGTCTGTCAAGGCTATCCCTTCATAATCCACTAGCTCATAGGTTTCCTTCTCTAACACATGTTTGACCATGTAAGGACCATGCCACATGGGGTTAAACTTACCTTCCCCCAAGGGTTCTTTATCTTGATCCCACAAAAGGACCAAATCACCTTCACTAAACTTCCTTGGATGGACATGCTTGTCATATTGGACCTCGACACAATGCTTATTTACTTCTAGAGCCACTAAGGCATCTTGGCACTACTCATCAATCTGCTATAAGTGGACCAAATGTTCTTCCAATAGCTAGCTTCAACAAATGGATTTCACATTAGACTGGAAAGATAGACTCCACCCCATGTACAAGTTGATATGGAGAGAATCCAGTGGTAGTCTTAACCATAGTTCTATACCCCGAAAAAGCATGATATAACATGATATTCCAATTCGTCTTGGTTTGTGCGATGGTTCATTGGAGAATGGACTTAAGTGATTTATTTACTGCTTCAACCTATACATTCACCTGAGGGTAATAAGAATATGAATGCTCCTACTTATACCCTAACTTTGAAGCCAAATATTCCATCATTTTATTCTGAAAATTCCTACCATGGTCAGTGACAAGATCTTTCGGAATGCCGAACCGAGTAATAATTTGGTTGAAAATTAAATGTACGACTATCTCATCGTCATATTTAACCATGGGCATAGCCTCTGCCCATTTTGTGAAATAATTGACAACCACTATAATGTGATGATGCCCCCTACTCAAAGCTGGGTTATAATCCATAAAGTCAAGCCCCCACTTCATGAAGGGACCAGTGGTGACAATAGGATGTAATGGGGCTTGATGCAAGTGCATATTGCATGCAAACACCTGGAAAGGGTGACACTTCTTGACTGCATTAACACAATCTTTGAAGATCTATGGCCAAAAATATCCCGTTCTTAAGATTTTTTGGGCTGTAGAAATCCCATATAAATGACCACCACACGTCCCTTCGGGGTAATCATTCAACACAACCTTAGCCTCGTCATGGGTTAAACAATGATGTAGAATGGAATCTACCCCATGGCAGTACAAAGTGTTATCCACTATAAGTTAGTTCTTAGCTACATGACATAATCGTCGTCACTCATGTTGTGAAAGGTGAGTAGGGACCTTCAACATTTGCAAATATACAATGACAGTCCCATACCATGGGTCCAAAGTTGAGATAAGTAAAATATGCTCATCAACAAATGTATCCTCATAAACCTCTTCCTCCTCCAAACTTGGAAAATCAAATATGAGCTCCGCAAAGATCAACGATTTCTTCGATTTCTCTGAAACGAATTCAAGATTGAACTATTGCAAAATAAAAATCCATTTATTCTATTTTCCCCCAATCATCCTTCGAGTGGGGACGAATTGAAACAGATTGATATGAGCTACAACCAAGGTTTGACGAAGTAGAATGTAATGTCTCAATCTCTGAACCGCATGAATGGTGGCCAAGGAAAGTTTCTCTACATGGGAATAATGGATTTCCACATTAATAAGATTTTGTCTCAAATAATATATGACATTCTCGTGGAGCTCCTCATCCTCCTAAACCAAAACCATACCAAATGTCTCCATGGACGTGACCACATAAATCAAGAAATCATGGCTATAGTTATATGGACTAAGCATGAGGGCCGATGCTAAGGCTTGCTTAATAGCATCAAATGATTCCTAGGCTCACTCATCCCAACAAAAATGAGTGTCCTTCTTTAAAAGACTCATAAATCCATTAGTCAAATTGAAAAAATTAACTATGAATATCCACAAGAAATTTTCCATGCCTTGCAAACACTGAAGATGTCTAATATTAAGTGGGGGAGACAATTGAAGTATTTCCTCAATGTTTAAGAGATCGACTCTTATACCCTCCCTGGATACAATGAACCCTAGAAAGCGACCAACAGTCACGCAACAGATGCACTTATGAGGATTTAAACGAACCTGGTAATGACGACATCTTTCGAATACTAACCTGAAATGTTATGGATGATGCACTCTCAAACAAGAATGAGCAGCAAGGTCATCCAAATACAATTCGATAATTGTCTTGACATCATGAAAAATTAAGGTCATAGCCCGCTGAAATGTAGCTTTGGAATTTTAAGGCCAAAAGGAATCTTTTGATATGCAAAAGTACCTGAAGGACAAATAAATGCAGTATTATGTTGTTCCTTGGGTTTGATCTGAATCTGATTATATCTGGGAAAACCATCCATGAAGGAGAATACCTCACTTCCTGCACACTGATCCAAAATATTATCAATAAATGGTGTGGGAAAATTATCCTTAGGACAAGCACGATTTAAATCACAGAAATGAGTGCATATACGGATCACTCCTTTCTTCTTATCAACCAGAACGGGATTTGAAACCCACTTCGTTAGAGGAACGGGATAGATAAACATGACTTTTAACAGTTTCTCTATCTTAGCATTAATGGCGGGTGCTTTTCTAGGATTCACTGCATGCAAACGTTGTCGAATCGGCTTCGCATTCAAATAAGTCTTAATCTCATGTTCGACAATACAAGGGTCAATACCTAGAATTTCCTTGTAGGACCAAGAAAATATGTCATGAAACTCTCTAAATATATCGGTATACTCTTCGATATCATCAGGGGAATAACTCACCCAAATGTAGACATTCTCAACTTTTCCAGTATCATGAGAAATATTGATAGGATTAGTAGGTGATAAATTCTCCATGTTCCCATCAGCCATTTGACCAAGAGAGCTCAATGGAACCACGGGACTACCAATATTCTCGCTAAGAATATCCCTAAAGTCATCATGCTCCATACTGTTGAGTTCAGGAAGAAAATATGATCAATGATGTAATTCTTCCCAAGGTGGCTCAACCCCAGACCTGGCCTCAATAATGGCTTCATCCGATGGAAAAACATCGTCGAGGAAATCATGTAAGCAAGAGGACTCAATTTCCCATGTAGAAAGCACATATGTGTCCTCCTCCTCCATCCACGAAGAGGAAGGACTAGGATTTGCAACTTGATCAATATTTTCTTGATATGCCACCATCTTTGCAGGAAATGACACATCCATTTGATAGGTCCAATCGAAGTACTCGGTGAAGGAAGAATCCAAGGATATTCCATATGGGTAGTGGGAAAAGGCACCAAATTCAACGAGGATGAATCCCCATCAAAACTAGATTCGATCATAAGAACGGGCATAGGACAACTAAAGGCTCCCATAAGAGATAGATACATACCTACAACCACACTCCCAGTTTCCGGCTGAGAATGATCGATCATCGAGATAGAAGTTCCCGATGATGCACTAACACTCAGATTATGGAATGATGTCTGATCAATCATAATGATATTCCAATTAAATGGAAATCATTCCACTCAAAAGAGAGAAGAGGCTACATCTTGCATACTATACATCCAATTCCGGCCCAACAAAAGATTGTAGTGAAGGGGCGCATCAACCACCTCGGCCTTGATCGTGATGGTCTTCCCTCCCAATTGGACCTTAAGAGAAGGAAGAATCCCATGCAGCCTAAATGATCTACCATAAAAAGCTATCAACATAGTAGCGGATTGAGGCAACTCGTGAGAACCCAAACCATTCCAACAGGACAAAGATATCACGGAAGTATCAATGCCTTCATCAATAACAGTGCATTTGATGGTCATATTAAGACACTCTACATGAATCAAAAGAGACACGTACTAAGGCAAGAGAGCTTGTATTCCAAGGGTTTCAAATTTAATAACAGAAAAAGATTTATCATCATCAACCCCAAGAGCAGAAAGCTAGGTTCTCCTCTGCGGAGGAAAAGTCTGAAGTACTTCAAGCATAGACATCGCACAAGGAGTTTGGCCCAAATCCTCAAAAACAAAATAGTTCTAGGTGGATCAGGCATTAGGATTGTGCCCTGAATTCTTTAGGACTCCCTTAGGAATGCGAGGTGTAACTTCAGGTTTATCTATAGGTTTTTCGATAGGCAAAGGGCTCTCGGGTGGAGCGGGTTCCTTTCCAAGGTTCAGTTGTGATGAACCATAATCCTTCGCATGAGTCACAACCTTAGTAGCATGCACCATGTTGATGCAACCATGACCAGTATTGGCCTTCGGTGGACTTTGATATCCACCCGATACAAAATGAGGATCAATTATCCTCAAGTTCATATTTTGATTGTTGGGTAAAGTATTAGTTAGCACATATGGGCCCTATGCTATGAACCTCGAGGCATCTTCCATATGATGGCACAAGTGAGTGAGGTGGTCCTCCTTACATAAATTGCAAGGAAAATTTACCTTATGTTTAGTTTGCTTGTCCCCACCAACATTATAAGTGTTCTTGTCATTATAATTATAATTTTGGTTCTTATTCCCACCCTTACGATTATTTTTCCCTTTTTTCTTATTCCTTCCAGGTTGTTGGTTTCCCTTCTAGCCCGTTGATTGCACGGAAATTACACTCGCCATTTGGGTAGGTTGAGATGAAGCCATGGCTTGTCCCGATGTGGATTGATTAATTGACAATTGGATCACTTGTTTCACAACTGAATCCACAGGTTTGGTACTTGTACAGCCCACAATGCCATTGGCATGTGGCCCAGGCTTGATCTTGGGATCGAAACTAGATCACGGAGCATTAGGTATAATATCATACAAAAGTCCAGATTGAGCATAGATAAAATCCAACTCTTGTGCCCTTAATATTGCTTGTTCCTTATTCTGGACTCCTGATGTAGAAACATCCTTCACAACGTAAGGTAACAACAACTTGAGGAACCACTCAAGGAGAAATTTCGGTGGTATAAAGGCTTTAATCAACCGCTTCTGTCTACGCCACTCTTGAATATGATCCGATATATGTGTGGATTTGTCTTGTCAAAATGTCGTCAAGAGTTCGGTACCAATGTCGTAACATACAGGTAGTTGAAACGGATTGAGGAAAGTCATGGCAAGGTCATCAAGTAAAGTCTATGGCCCCCTTGGTAACTCTATATGCCATTTCATGGCAGGCCCAGTGAGGGTGCGTTGAAATAGCCTCAAACGGATTGAATCCTCATGTAAGGAATTGGAAGAGCACCAAAGGTGAAAAGTAGTGACATGCTCACTAGGATATTCTCCAGCTTTTCCCTCGAACTTGAGAATGTATGAAGGAATCTTGTTAGGGATGGCAGGCCAGGCCGGGTCATGAGATATCAGATCGTTCATAAGTCTCGATAATTTAGGTAAGTTCAATGTTGTGAGGAAAGGGAGCCTAGGTTGAGCCGGTATATGCCAAGCTCCTTGATAGTTCTGGTTCATGTAAGGCTGATTGCTATAAATACCATGGCCTTAGCCATAATAAACTCCTCCAATTTGACCCTTATAGGGATGCATGAAAGCATTGTGATGTGGGGTACCTTGATTATGTGGTGCTATGAAGCCATAATTGGAAGAGTAAGTAGGTTGTTGATATTCATACCCATAGGGTTGATAGTTATGTATATACTATGGTCCATAAGATTATCCATGAGAAGCTCCATAAGGTGTCCCATTGGATGTCCCATGAGAATTTCCATAGTTATGGATATGGGGAAATCCTTGAGATGGACCATAAGATGATCCAGAAATAGGGATATGACCTCTTGACACAACAGGAGGTACTTGACTTTGAGATACTACTGTATGAGCAGTCGCAGTACGAACATGGCTAGTAGCGATATTCTATCCTGAAGGACCACATGAATGAGGGGGAGTAAGGGTTGTAAAAAATGCATTCGAAGGAGTAGGGTTCGAGGACGAAGGGACATGTGAAGGAATATAAGTGGTGTTCCCAATGGTCAATTGTTTCGGTTCTGGTATCTGCATATGGTTACTAACAGTAGGTCTAGGATGAACATGTGAGGTCGGTTCCACCACTGGGATGGAAGGTGAAATGTGACTAGTGCCCCCAAATATCTCCACATGGAAAGGAATAGGAGTTCCCCCAGGTGTAGTGCTAGGTTCAACTTTCGACTCGACATGATGTGCCGGATTGAGTGTAGGGATATCAGACATGCCATAATAAACATGACTAGTGCTTGTGGGTTCATAATGAGTCCCGTCGCCTGGTAACCAATACCGATGACCTATGAATGAGGGATCATAACCAGAATGTGAAGGTATTTCCAGTGAAGGGTCATATACGGGAGTAGGATCTTCCTCCCCAACATCCTGAGGTGGAGAGGACATCTCTAGAATCTAATCCTCATGATATCCCATAGTGTTTGAATCAAAGTGAGAATTAGTCCTCCCATACTATACGTTTCTCTCTCCCAAAGGAGGAGGAGATGTGGAAGACGGAAGTCCTGCTAAACGACCAGAATGACGAAGTGTCGCGCCCGAATCCACAATGACTCAAAAAATGAAAAAACTCTATCTAATTATGCAAACCCTAGGCAAACTAGCGTGCAGAGAGCATACACCTATAAAATGTAAAGCCAAATCACAAGCAAACAAGGGTAGGATATGTGAGCTCCCAAAAGAAGCAGGTATGTCTCACCTAGGAGAGGCTTGACATTCGCATACACAATAAGCAGAGGTTCGTAACCAATTATATTGGCCCTCATCTTCAATGCATATAGCGACTATGATGTCTGACCCCTACCTGGCTAGGACACCTAGAGAATAACCTCTATGAAGTGCCCCCTCGATAACCTACGTAAGGTAACTAAGGTCACCTCAATATAATCAATTCTCAAGAGGACATTCACAGGTAGTATTAACTGTATGGGAAGGTTATCAAAGCCTGAAACTCTTGAAAGAGCCCCCAGATATGAATACAATCCTGGAAATATCTCCGGTGCTAATCAGTTACAACTAGGGGTCATCCCAATCATAACCGCTCACATTTCCTTGTGCTTAACTCCCTTGTAAGAGGAGGATCCTGAGAAACAATAATTATATAAAGGATTTTCACACTCTCACCTGGACAGACACATAAATGTTTCATTTATTGGTCTTGGAGAATTTACTCACAATGAACTATTCCAAGACCCTAAAACCTAGTCTTGTTGGTGCACCCTATAAAAGAAAAGAGTGTAATTCATTTTATTATGCGTTGTTTTAACTAGCTTATTAATCAAAAGGGAAAATGGTCATGCAACTAATGATGTTATGATGCAACAAGAAATAAAATGAAAACCTAACCATCAATGAAAATGCACTATGTCAAATGAAAAACAAGGTATGCTACTATGTGAAGTGCAAAATTTTCCTTCAAATGAATATGCAATCATTCCTATATGAAAATCTGACTATTATTCTGCAAGCAAACCTAATTCAAGTACCATGCAAATGCAAAATGAAAACAATGCATAATGATGCAAAAATCAAATATTTTTGTATTTTTTGAATTAAATGGGATAAAAAGCAAAAGTATCACTCTACAACCCCCAGACTCTGCAAGCACTACCAGACAGCACCCAAGCAAAGCACCAAGGTAAAAGAGACCTAATGCACTAATCCCAAAACAAAAAATAGAAAATAAAATGACAAGAACATTTTCAAAAATTTAAACTAAAAAGCGTCTCTGGATAGAAACAGGGGTGTATACAGACTCCAAAAGCATCCAAGAAGACTCAACAATCATCCAAACTCACCCAGCAACACTTAATATTCCCCAAAAAGGCAAAAATTAGGGCATACGCAACTGTTTGCAGAAAATCCGCATATATACATGGCTATTCTAGGAAAACCCACATGTACACGCAACTATGAAGGAAAAACCCATGTACAGGAAGAAAAAGAGATAAAAAGAAGGTAAATAGACAAGCTGAGACAAAATTTACTCCTGTAATACCCTATTGGGAAAACATGCCCCCAGACCCGTCTCAGAAACAAAGAAATCAGAGCAGTTCAAGAACATTGAATGCTAATAAAAACACCCAAAGGAAATGACTAGGAACTCCCCAGTATGGTCACCAATTTTGTTATGGAGAAAAATTCCTATGGCTTGGGGTGTACCACAATAGACAAAGTAACCACATAAATCAATCCCTTCCCAATATGCAAGAGAAATAAAACATCTAACACTAAAGGATCTAGAAATATACCTTATTCTGGATGGTTGATGTAGATCCCCGTTGAGCTTTTCCAATCCTGCTTGTGTTAACAATTTTCTCTCTCAACAATCAACAAATAAGACAATCATACTATATAATGGTGTTAGACCTACTCTAGCATATATAATCAATAATGTTTAAGCAATTAAAAGCATCCATGGATTCAATATTCATCTAAATGCACATCATTGGACAGGAAAATATATTTCTATTAATATAAATCAAAGATTACAAGAATGAAAACCTCTGTCGACACGTCTGTGAATCAGATAAATTGAGTCCTCCACCTGGGCCTCCACTACCTCAATCCTCCATCTCTTGATAGCAAGCTCACAAGAAAAGGCAAGCTTTGGAAGAACACCAAGTGCTCCAAGGGACAAAGGGATGCAGACTCAAGTATAAGTAAGCTATGACAACAATGGACTATATTTTTCTTGCTCTTCAATTCTTCTCCTCTCAATGTATCCAAAGGGTTCCTTATATAGTGCTTCAATGTGGTAATGGAAGGTCAAATCTGAGTGATCTCAAGGCATATGGAAGGACAAGAGACAAGTGACTTGGATCCACATCAAGGAAAACTCCAAAAATATTTTTCCTTTTGCACACATCCCAATGTACATGGGTTTAAGGGTTCTATCCTTGTAAATACGAGAGAAAGGGTTAAAACGTCACATATGGCAAATAACAGATGTTTTTAGGGATGATCTTGGAAACATCAAAGGTACAAAAATAGTCCATGGGGTCAAAAGAGTATGTAGAGGGACAGGGAAGGCCATAAATGTGTGATCTACCATGTGTGGTAAAATTAGCTGTAAAACTGTCGTAGTAGGTTCTGGAGTGTAAGGCCTCCCTAGAAGAAATTGCAACTCAGTTTGGCCACATGGAGCAAGAGGCCAAATCTATTATGGAGGAAACCACATAGTTTTGGCAGAGTATTGTTTAGGATGAGTAGCTAGATATGCTCATTGTGTAGGTGTAAGAAGCAAAGGTTCAATTGACAACTTTGAAGTCAGCACTTAAGGCCATGCCACTAATGGTGCAAATCAATTGGGCCATTGTACTAAAATATCTTCAGCAATGTGCTTCTCGTGCGCAAGAGTGCCAACAAAAGAAATGCGAGCAACTTGATGAATTCCAGGATATTGGCGGTCAATTGGCTGTGAAATATGTTGCCACACTTCAGGCTATTCAGGAGAGTCGACAAATCATCGACAGTAAGGCTACTGAGGAGCACATAGTCCAACAAATGGTGAGCAATTGTCAGACTACCGTTGCTAAAGTGCAACTCCAAGTTCAGGAAGTTGCCCAGAAATTTGATGATTTTTAGGATAAGACTGTCGTATACACCTTGCCAACTTGATGTGGCTTGAGGGAAATCCACAAAACTATGTTGGGGGCTTGTTGGCAAGGGGTTGGGGAGAGTGAGTTGCACAACGTCGTGGCAGCTGCGCAAGCTCATGCAGCACTGCACAAGAGCCGTTTAGCATGATAAGCAGAGAAGTAACTACTTTTTGAATATTTTATATATATGTTGACCTAATTTTGTTGTAATAGGTCAGTAGTGGTTAGAAATTAGTTAATAGTGGACTCTTGAGGTGAAGGCATAAGCCTATTTATAGATCCATTTTTGTAATGATAGAGAGACATGAATTTGGCATTGTAATTGTCACTTTTAGCACCAAGGTTTGCTCTGTCATCGTTGTGATTTTGTTTGGATCTCTTTTGATGAACTATCTGGTTTTGGAGAAGGATGATGCAATGTGGTATGTTTGTGCAAGGTCAATATAATATATGGTTCAATCCTTATCTAAGTTCTGTTATGATGTGGAAATACTGCTTTTTGTTATGATGATACAATGTAATATATATAGATCTGTGTGATGCTAAGATTCTACCTCTAATACAATGATGCGATTTAGTTTCTCCTTGCTCTGTTAATGCGACTTGTTAAATCTCTCCAATTGTTGAATGCGGTATGATGTTTCATGATTAATGATATGATAAGATAGGGTGATCACATAATTCATGGTTTTCTCGATTCAGATCCCCATGTCCTCCTCCCCCACTATCGAAAAATCAATTCTGACAGCTCTCCCTTGAACGCCTCGGGTGAGACCTCGTCTGCTTCGCAGACGTTGCTGGGTAGGGTAAACCTTGTTCAGGATGGTGCTCAAGGAGATCACACTACAAGGAATCAACAGAGTGGGAACCCCTGTTGACGAGGATTTGTTGGTGGATTGTGCCAACAATGTACCTGACAAATACGAGACCAGATATTTTCTTTACTATGAACAGAATGAGACATGTTCATCTAATGGTTGCAAAGCATGCAATGATTTACCTGAGGAGTATAGTTTATTATGGGCTCAAGTATGAGGAAAATCAAAAGATTAACCTAGAAGGTTATGTGGATTCAGATTGGGCAGGAAGTGACATTGATAGGAAGAGCACTTCGCGGTGCTTCTCTAGTATGGGATCAGGTGTGATCTCTTGGTTTGGAAAGATGGTGTCTTGCATGGCACTAAGTATAGCTGAGGAACAAGATGTTCCCACTTGCTATTTGGGAGGTAGTATGTTTCCTTTGAAAACTACTATTTTATTTGGTTGATCTGAATTGTATTTTTGTATGATGTAGAGAGGACCAGTGATCCAGATCGATATCTCTCAAAAGAGGGAGTTCTAGCATAGCCAGTGAAGACAGGTTGTTTGAGCATAAAATCGTGGTGAAGCTCATAGGTGGCTCAGAAATAAACGGTCCTATAGTTTGTTCTTGGATATAATTGGTCCTCACGAAGCTTGCAGGTTATCCTTGGACATAATCAGCCCTGATGTGATTCTATGCTAGAAATGGCCAAAGTGAAGTTCAAGTACTTCAGGGAGAAACTTGTTGTTCTCTAGATTGAGGTGATGAGTCCAAGAGCCTTTCTGACATGGTAGGATTGGTTTCTTCTATGGTTAGATATAAGTGTGGGAGCCTTTCTGACATGTATGCTGGATGTGTTCCTTACATGGTCAGATGTATGTGCAGATCCTTTCTAACATGTATGCTGGATGTGTTCCTTGAATGGTCATATGTAAGTGCAGAGCCCTTGTGACATGAATGCTGGATTGGTTCCTGTCATGGTTAGATGTAAGTGCAGAGCCCTTCTGACATGAATGCTAGATTGGTTACTCTCATGGTTAGATGTAAGTACAGAGCACTTCTAACATGAATGCTAGATTGGTTCCTCTCATGGTAAGATGTAAGTGCAGAGCCCTTCTGACATGAATGCTGGATTCGTTCCTCCCATGGTCATATGTAAGTGCAGAGCCCTTTTGACATGAATGTTGGATTGGTTCCTCTCATGGTCAGATGTAAGTGCAGAGCCTTTCTGACATGAATGCTCAATTGGTTCCTCTCATGGTTAGATGTGAGTGTTGGGCCTTTCTGACATGGATTTAGGATGTGTTCCTCCCATGGTCAGATGTGAGTGTTGGGTGTGCCTTTCTAAAATGAATGCTGAATTGGTTCCTCTCATGGTTAGATGTGAGTGCAGGGCCTTTCTAACATGGATTCAGAATGTGTTCCTCCCATGGTCAGATGTGAGTGCTGGGCATGCCTTTCTGACCTATATGCTGGATGTGTACCTTGCATGGTCAGATGTAAGTACTGGGCGGGCCATTCTGACTAAGGGTCAGATATAAGTGATGAAGAAGACCTACATGGAGGCTAGGCCTACAACTAGCATGAAAAAGGGTTGGCTCTATAGAACTTCCTATGACGAGAAGAATTGAGAGATAAAACTAGTGATGATGACCTAGTGATGACCCAATAGTGATGATCACCTAGTGATGATCCAGATCCAGTGATGATCCATATCCAGTGATGATCTAGATCTAGAGATGAAGATGAATTGAATATGAAGATAAATTGATGATGATACAGATGACATAGAGAAGAATACTTGTGCTGATAAGTTGTGTCGAGAGAATACCTTCCTAGTTAAGAGGGAGTGTTGATGTATTTGTAACTTCAGAATGTATTCACTTGTATATTTTATGTATTGTACCCCAATGTTTATTCTGAGAAGTATCTGTAATGTAATTGAGTCATGTCATGCCCTGATGTTCCTATCGAGAGATTCAATAATGTAAACAAGTCATGTAAAGTCATAGAGGGTAACCCTCCTTATTGATCAAGGGTTAAATTTCCCGCAGTTGTGGGGCCCTAGGGTTATTAGACTCTCCTAGAGAAGTCAACCCTAGTGAGTTATCGTCAAGTAAAGAATTATTATAAATAGAGAGTGAGCCTCTTTATTTATCACACAGTTACACACACTCAATTGTAGCATATAACTGAGAGAGAAAGAAGAAGCCGGGACAAGAGAGAGAGAGAGACTACTACTGTCGGGAGATCATCTTACTATTTTGGGTTTTACTTTTGGTGTTGATTCTATCTATGAGGAAGTTGTAGGGTTTTCTCCTTTATGGTTTCCATGAGGAAAACATTTCCATCTATTGTCTCTTATGTTTTATTTATATGCTTTTTATTCTCTCAATTAAATATCCTAAGATAATACTAGCTTAAATGTTAAAAATCTAACATCATCTACCTAGTTCCCTTCACCGAATGGGTATCCAATCCCGTTGACATAGATAAGAAGTAGGGGACCATATAGTTGTTTACCAATTTGAGAGATCAAAATATAGATTGTATAAAAGACAACTTCCACGCACTATTTATTGATCAAATTTTGGATGAGTGTGTAGGAAGTGAGTTATTTTCAATCATGGATGGTTTTTTGGGATATAATCATATCCAAATTGAACCCAAGGATAAAGATAGGACTACATTTATATTTCCTTGAGTTACTTTTTCATACCAAAAAATTCCTTTTAGACTGAAAAAATGACGGAGCTACTTTTCAATGGGTGATGACCTTTTCCTTTCATGAACTTAGACGACCTTGATGCACACTCTCGTATGAGATTGGATTATCCAGAACATATTTGTTTGGTATTTGAAATATTCCATCATGATTGAGTCCATTTGAACCCCCAGACTCACTATTTAGAAGATTAGAACTTACCATTGATAAGAGTGATAATGTAAAAACAATATTCCCTATAATTCCCTAGTACCTCAATATATCTGCAGTGTATGGCCATTGTATACAAGATAACTAATAAGAGTATTTCCTAATGGGAGGATAAATACTCTTATTAGTTTATACTCTTATATATTACTCTTATTAGTATAAATACTCTTATTATTATATGGGAGGTAAATACACTTATTAGTATATGTCCTTCCACTAGGTAAATTTGGATGAAAAATGGGCCTCCTAAGGAAAATAATCAATAATGTCATGTAGGCAATTTTTTATACTATTTCACTTTCATCAAATCTTCCCAAGGTTATTTCACTTTTATCAAAGCTACCTTAAATATATGTTTTATATTAAAATCAATTTATGAGGACAAAGTTTGATGTACTCTTTTCACCCGAAATAAGGAAATAAAATTAAATACACAATTCTATCTTAAACGTTATTTGACTTTTATGGTGTATAATATTATTTAACGGTTATTATAAAATAATAATTATAATATAATATTCTTATATATTAGTTATAAATATTAGTTATGATATTAGTTAAAAGTGTTTAAACCCATTTTTTTATGGCTATTATGAAATATTAGATAATATTAATCACTATTATTATTATATATTATATATTGGTTACATATCACCTAAAATATGACATGTATATTAGTTATGTTGTTAGTTATTATTATAGATTAAATACATATTATATATTAGTTAAAAGTTATTAGACCCAACTTTTGGCAGTTATTATAAAATATTAATTATAATATAATATTATTATATTTTAGTTAGAATATTACTTACTATGACTATTATATATTATTTATTGGTCACATATTACCTAAAATATGGACGTCACCAAGTAATATTTTTGAGCCGAGTTAAAATTATTGGACCGAGTTAAAGGTATTATATATTAGTTATGATATTAATTATTTTTGTAACTATTATATATTACAAATGGCAGAAGTATTACCTAAAATTAGTTACCATATTAATTTCATTTTCAATATCCAAGATAATTTTGGGCAGCTTGGGCAGTTAGTAGAAAAATTATATTATTAAAATAATTCACCTATCCCCAAATTTATATTAAAAAAATGTTTAATACCTATACGGTATTTCAAATTTAAAGCAATTTCATTAGCTAACACATGATGACATGGAATTTGAATTAGGGTTTAAAGTCTCATTTTGAGTTCAAATTTTCTCTAATGCTGCATATTTTGTGTTAATACTATTTTTTTATTAGTATTCATCATATCGAAGGAGGGGATTAGGGATGATCCCTTAAAGGTTGAGGAAATACTTCGGTTGTCTCCCTTGAGTGCAATTAGACAACTTCAGAGTCTCCAAAGGATGGCTAATTTTCAACTATTTTGTATGATTCCTCATGGATTGATTAGAATGTCTCCATGAAATTTGTCTCCTAAAAAGTGACGAAAATAGTGCATATTGACTTGCTCTTTGATTTTACCTACATTGAATAAAGACTCATCGCTCACTCAAGTCACCTAGACATCTAAATCATGCTCTTTAAGAATGATTATCACCCTTTCCTTTCATGTGTTGAAGTTGGAATCACCTTCAATTCGGCCTTCTGGTTGGACGAAAATTGATGCAATGGACCCAAGCTCTTTCACCCAATAATTCAATATCTACATATGCTTTAGTTGCGTGCGCAAACTAAACTCTTGCACTCCCTTTCTCTAAAACCATGTTAGTGTTTGATAAAAATGGAGATTCTTGAACTTTAAAAATTTAATCCACAATTGTAGTTCATATATCTCTCATCACTTGTCTAAAGACATAAATAAATCAAACCATAGAACATAAGATATACCTTGGGAAAACCCTCCACTGATTCATAGGATAAAAAACCTAGTAAACAATATTAGAGTGTGATAGATAACCAGCAGTTAATAATTACAACACAATAGCATATTGATTTTTCGAGAGAACAAGAGATGAGAGATCAAATGGAACACTATGACGATCTTTCCAAGTGCATAGCACTTTAATAACAAGTCAAACTAGGTCATACAAGGAAGGTAGTCAATATTTGCATGCTTTAGTAAGTAGTTAACACTAAGAAAATTGTTTTATCTTCGACCATGCTCCCTCACTGTCTTGGTGCCAAGTGTTATATTTTCATCATTTAATCAATATGATCTAGGATGTTATCTGAAAGAATAACATGCACAACAATAATCACAAGAGATAAGAGACACAAAGAATTTTCCTCGGGGAAACCATAAAGTACAATACCCCGTAGCTTCCTTAGAGATAGAATGAGCACCAATAGCAAAAGTAAAACCCAAAAACACAAAGATTATCTCTCTCTCACTTGTGTGAGATCCTCCTCTCTCACTCATGCGCTATAGTTGAGTGAGTGCGTGTCTCAAATAGAGAGGCTCACTTTATCTTTATACTAGTTTATGACTTGACAATTACTTACCAAGGTCGACTTCTCTAGGAGATTCTAATAACCCTAGCACCCCAAAACTGTGGGGACTATTTCCTCAACTTACAATAGAGGGTTAACCTCTATGAATTTACATGACATGATTACATTAATGATTCTCCCAATAGTAACATCGAGGTACAAAGAAATACAATATATAAAATATACAAGTGAATACATTCTGAAGTTACAAATACATCAACACTCCCTCTTAATTAGGAATGTATTCTCTTGACACAATTCATCAGCACAAGTATTCATCACTGGATCATTCATCAATGCTGGATCATCATTGGATCATCATCATCACTGGATCATCATCAAAATTGGATCATCACTAGATCATCATCAAAACTAGATCATCACTGGATCATCTCATCATCACTGCTCCTACTATCTTGAGAAATTGGTGTTATCTCTCAATTATACTCGTCATAGGAAGTTCTACATAGCGAACCCTTTTTAATGTAGGTTGTAGGCTTAGCCTCCATTTAGGTCATCATCTTCTTCAGCACTTATACCTAACCATGGGAGGCCTAGCCTGCCACCATGTTGGAAAGGCCCACCCAACACTTATATATAACCATGGGAGGCCCAACCTTACTCCATGTCATAAATTCCCAGCACTCACATTTGACCATGGGAGGCTCGTCCTGCCACCATGTTATAAAGGCTCGTCTAGCACTTATATCTGACCATGGGAGGCCCATCCTTCCACCATGTCAGAAAGGACCATCAATTACATCCAACCATGGGTGGCCTAGCCTACCACCATGTCGGAAAGGCACAACACTTATATCTAACCATGGGAGGCTCGACCTGCCACCATGTCAAAAGGGCTCAACACTTACATCCAACCATGGGAGGCCTATCCTGCCACCATGTTGGAAGGGCTCTGCACTTACATCTGAACATGGGAGGCTTGGCTTGCCACCATGTTAGAAAGGAACACAGACTCATCACTTCCCCCTGTAAGGAACCTCGATCTAGAGAATGCCAAGCTTCTCTTCTGAAGCACTCAAACTTCACGATGTCCATTTCTAGCATAGAATCACATCAGGGCTGATTACTTCTAAGTATAACCTATGAGCTTTGCTAGGACTAATTACATCCAAGGAAAACCTACATGACTGTTTATGTTTGAGAAACCTACGAGCTTCACCAGGATTTTATGTTTAGACAACTTGTCTTATCGGCTATGCTAGAAATATCTCTTTCGAGAGATCTCGATATGGATCATAAATTGGAGCTTCACTGCTCATATCTCCCAAGTATTCAAGCAAGTGGAAACATATTTTCCTTGGCTGTACTCAGTGCCACATAGGACTGCTTCCTTCTAAACCAAGATATCACACCTGATCCCATATTGAAGAAGCACCCTGAAGTGCTCTTCCTATCAATGGCATTGCAAAGCAAAATCCACATAACCCTCCAGGTTAATATTCCAATTCGCTTCATACTTGATCCCATAGTCAACTGTACCCTTTAGGTACCTCACTTCATGCTTTTCAACCATTATTTGAACATGTCTCGGATCCGTCAAGAACCGGCTCAATGCGTTGACATCAAAGAAAATATACGGTCTCGTATTTGTCAGGTACATTATGGACCCAATCATCTGATGATACATTGTGGAATCAACCGTCTATGATGAAGCATCACTCAATAACTTCAGGTTTGATGCCATAGGTGTGGCCATGGCTTTGCAGTCCATCATCCCGAACCTCTTCAGGATCTCCACTGCATACTTCCCTTGTCCAAGGGATATTTCATCTGCACTCTACCACACCTCCATGCCTAGAAAGTAGTGCATCATGGCCAAGTCCTTTATCTTGAACTCAATAGCAAGTCACCTTCTTACATCTCTAATGAGTTCCTCTTTTCCTATCAGGAACAGATCATCGACATATAATAGGAGCATCACTGGTCTTCCACCTTCAACCTTTAAGTAAAGGTTGGAATTAGATTTACTCTCAGTAATTCCTAGATCCATTAGTAAGTTATCCATATTGTCTAACCTTAGGATCTTCTGCAGTCACTACCTCTGAAGTGGAGCATCATTCTGTCTCTACCTTTCACACTCTATGTATTGAAACATTATATATTGGAGTAACAAGTAGCTTCCTCTGCTACTAATAATCTATGTATCCATCTAGGGTCATTGGATACCAAGATCCTCATTCTTCTCGCACCCATCTATGAGATTTTCATCCTCTATAGGCTTTCATCTTTGACCTTGTAGCAAAGGTTAAGATATTCATCACTCTAGGTGATCTTCAAGCTCCTCATGTATGTGTTAGCCCATGGGTGTCTTTTGAGCTCGTACACGACCTTCTTTAATTTGCACACATGAGTCTACCTATCATGTTTCTTAACTGCTAGTGGCTGCAAATGTATTTTCATAGTCTATGCCTTGTTTCCATGAGAATCCTCGTGCTACGAATCTTGCCTTGTATCCCACGATGTTTCCATTTGCTGCATGATGGAACTTGCAGATACCACATCCTAGACATCATTGTTCTTGAAATGGTACTCTCCTTCCCTTTCTTCTTGACTACTTCTTCATAGCTGGAAGAATCTACATCAATTATGCCATTCAATAGTGTCACATAAATAGAGTGTGTCTGAGGCCCCTTGAAGTCTTGTCATACTATTCCTCATTTTGTATTATTTCTTGAACAGTCGTCACTTGTTCCTCAGAACAAGTCTCATCCTTCTTTTCTTGTAGGTTATTATACACGATCTTTCCTACAAGTCAAATGCATTAATTGTATGGTTAGAAACATTTCATAAATAATATTCATAATGGAAAATCATTATGCATAAATATATAATCATGCAACTATTTTAGCTAATACAACATTCATTTGTATCTCATAGAAACTTTCTATATGCCTTCCATCTCTATCATGGCATCATTGAGATTGTGCACTAATCCAATATGTCAGCAAAGATGTTTCATTCTATATAAGTAGCAATGGATATTTGTATAGCACCATGGGCTACTTACCCATCACATGCATATTAGTAGTATATTGTCATTAATGCAAAACTTCAATCAATCATAACACATCAACTGAATATAAAAAAATGCATAACAAAATAATGACAATTGAATACTTATCTTTATTCGTTTCGTGGGTAGACTCCTTCTTGAGCCTTCAACTTCATCATCTTCTTCATTCATAACAACATCATTTCTTATCCAAATGCTAAGATGGATAAGAGGTTCTTCAATAATTGAGTCCTTCATATTCCTTGTCGCTTGAGGGATCTTCTTAGAATCATGATATATTGATCTTCAGTTGCTCCCATCTTCTCTTTCTCTTCTTATGAGCCAAGCTTCTTTTTGTGTGCACTCTTCCCAGATTCTACTGAAACTAATCACTTCCTTCTGGCACACATTCCTTAAATGAATGAATCCCATGATCCTAGGAGGCCATTCAAGGTGGTTATCACAATTTCTATATTCTCTACTTCTTCATCCATTGTTTCAAGTTGTTCTTTCATTTGAGAGATTCTTGTAAAGTATGACTGTATGGTCTCTGCATTCGAGATCTTTACATTCTTCAACTGGTTTCTCAAAGTCATCTTTTGATTTATGTTCTTCTGTTCAAATATCTTGTTTAAGGAATCAAACATCTCTTTAGGTGTCTTTAGGGAAGAAACTTGTGGTATAAGGTGATCCTTGATTGAATCAACAATGATCTTCATGGCCTTGACCAAGTTCTTCTTGTGTAAGGCTTTAGCCTCATCTCCCTCTGGAACTGGAACTTCTCCACTTATGTAGGAATCCAATTGATTTTCTTCAAGAACAAGTGAAATCCTATACATCCATGCTCTGAATTTTTCAGCTTCACCAAGCTTGTCATCAAGCTAGTGTGATAGGTCATTTTGAAATTAGAACCTCAAATATAAATAGCAAAAGATTAGATCTTACCGATTTGAGGTGTCCATCTTGGTTTTGGATCTGGCTGATCTAGGGTTTGTCAGAGAAACCCTAATTTTCAAATATTGGAATCTTTCATATCTGATTGGATAGAAATATGTTTCTCTTGAAGGCGAGCTAAGCAGCATACTCATTTTCCCAAAACTGTGATCATAACTGCAAAATATATGATGCCCTAGTTTTCTTCAATTTCTTCTACAGAATTGACTGATATTGTTTATGCCATATATCCAAAATTACTATTCCTCTATGTATGAAACTTTCTACTGCGATAGTTTCTTCTGTCCTCTTTCCAACACTGCAGTTTTGAGTAGAATTGGTTTCACCAATTGGGACTTATGAGAGTTTTCCCAAGGTGACTTATTTCAGTACTGTTCAGCATAGCGAACTTGTATGGACTTCCACGTGTCACTATTTTACCTTCGTGTTCTGAAAAATTTAAAAAATAAATTATAGTCCATTACCTATCTAGAACATCTTGCACAATTTAATTTGGACCTTCATAGCGTGAGATATAGAAATATTCCCTAGGTGTCTTGTTTAGGGATGAATCTTGGGAGAGGCTGGAACCCTGATTTGGAGGTATCATATCTCCCAGAATATAGCGAATCTGAAGCTGAAATGTTTAAAACAATTTAACCATGAATTTTTCTTTGTCCTGTAAAAATTTCAACTTCTTATCCTTCTCCAATCTCGAGATATAGAGAATGTACCAAAAATACTAGTTTTAGTATTTTAGGGTTTTCTAGTCCGGGGTCAAATTAGGGTTTGACTTTCCCAGAGTTTTACCCAACCAAAAATTTTGATCTTGGTCTCTAAACTTATATTTTGAGGAGGATAGAAATCCTATGCTTGGCTCACTCAAAAAATATTCTTCTATGAAAAGCTCTAATTTCCCATAGTAGTGACAGGTCAAAAACTGTAAATGCCCGGAATCAAATTCTGCTTCGATAGAAAGATGTTCCCTTCAATGGAGAGTTAGCATAGCCTTCTTTTGATGATGATTTGTGTAGAGAGACCCAAAAACAAGGAAGCCATAGCTTCTGTAGCTGCATAGTGTCTTCTTCTCAGGTTAGCTCTGATACCATGTTAAATTTTTATCATTTAATCAATATGATCTAGGATCTTATCTAAGAGAATAACATGCACAACAATAATCACAAGAGACAAGAGACATAAATAGTTTTCCTCAGGGAAACCATAAAGGATAAAACCCCGCAACTTCCTTAGATATAGAATGAGCACCAATAGAAAAAGTAAATCCCAAAAACACAAAGATGATCTTCGAAAGCTGACCGCTCTCTCACTTGTGTGAGCTCCTCCTCTGTCACTCATGTGCTATAGTTGAGTGAGTGCGTGTCTCAAATAAAGAGGCTCACTCTCTATTTATACTAGTTTTTGACTTGATAGTTACTTACCAGGGCTGACTTTTGTAGGAGAGTCTAATAAACTTAGTACCCCGAAAATGTGGGGACTATTGCCCCGACTTACAACGGAGGGTTAACCTATATGACTTTACATGACTTGATTACATTAATGATTCACCGAATAGGAACATCGAGGTACAAAGAAATACATTATATAAAATATACAAGTGAATACATTCCAAAGTTACAAATACATCAACATCAATTTGGCACTCCATAATTATCTTCCACAAAGAATATATGCACCCTCCATTAATTCACTAATTTTAATTGTCTGTAACTGATTTGTTAGCTTAATGAACTAAACTACACTGAATGGAACTGCATGAAACTGAATGTAGCTGAGTTGAACTGAATGTAACTTAACAGAACTGAATGTAACTTACCAGAACTGAATGTAAGTGAACTCAACTAAATGTAACTGGACATAATTGAATGTAACTAGTGCTTCTCCATTAGTTTCATCTTCAACAACCACTTGCATAAATTAAGGAGTTGAATTACGTAACCAACTAAACTTATTTTATCACAACTAAGACTCAACTAATGTCTTATTAATTAAATTTTACTTAGATGCATACATGGAAAATTTGAATTCTCTCTCTATCTCAGTGCTCGTATTGATTTTCTCTGCATGGTCCATATGTCTTTTCATTATTTTTATATCATATCATACTCATAAGAATTGTTCCAAACCTATGATCATATGTATTATCCTAGGTCATATAGTCACATGCTAAAGTAAATCACTCTAGTGGTATATAATCCCAAAAGGAGACTTGTAGCACCTTTTGACCATGACTAGCCATACATCACATAGTATATCCTTGAGAATTAATACAAAATAAGTCATGTGAACTTAATACACCATATGTTATGGAATCGATATAGAAAAATCCGTATACCTTAACATACGGTTATGATATTAACCATAGTATCCTAGTACAATCATCTCTCCCGAATAGGAATTGATCAATATCCTAGCTTGATTCAACACAAGATCTTTAACTTAACACAATAAGTTAGTGAACTTAATACAACATAAGTTTGGAATTGAAACAAAAAGTCTCATGGAGAGGATATGAACTTAATACAACATAATTTTTGGACTTGATACAATAGGTCTCATGGAGGATTTCTCTCGACGATGTACATATAAAATCAAGAAGAATGAAAGAAATTGATTATATTCATACTTTCAAAGCTAGGGAATGAATCTTCAATGTTTGTTTCTACATTTTGCTTGGGCTGGCTAACAATTCGAAACTGGAAAATGCCATCTTTCACAGAATTGATGGAGTCTCTGAGTCAAGAACAATACAAGTTTGTTCAAATGGGTACCATCAATCTTGGTAAGGTTAAATATATTGCATCAAGAGATTCAAAGCAAGCAAAGGGAAAGAAGAATATCAAAGATTTGAAGATGCAAGGGAGGAAGAAGGACAAAGAGAAACCCAAAATATTTTGATGGGGGTTCAAATCCCATCAAGGAAAAAGGAAAGAAGAAAGAGAAGTTGAAATGAACGTACAGTCACAAGGGTTGGCTCCCTAAGAGTGCATGCATGAAGAAAACCATTGGCTTGATGGCGCAACTCCTTGAGAATAACAATATCCATCTTCCATATGGAGGAAAGAACAAGGATGGAGGTTTGAATTCTGAAAAAAAAGAGAGATGAAATGCATTAGTGGCTAGCACTTCTGGATATTCCTCCTTCATCATAGATTCAGGTGCCTCAAGGAATATTTATTCGACAGAAGAATACTTCTCTACCCTTCATCCATATAGTGGTCCATCCATCCTCATGGGACATGACTAGGATATCCCATCAAAATGGATTGGTAGGATAAATATAGACAATGGATACTTTAACAATGAGTTGTGTGTGTTAGATATTGCATCAAATCCATTGAATTTCTACCAAATGACCCACATTGATTTGCAAAAGATAGTGACATTCAATGAATAATATGTGGAAATTTTTTAAATTTCCACTGGAAAAGTGGTTGTAGTGGCTGTTGCAGATCATGAGTCAAGGATGTACAAGTTTTCAAATTGTCTTCTTTACCCATCAGGAAATGCACTTTTGTCGCATGCCAATTAGATCAGTAAGCTATGTCATGAGATGTTTAGACACCTCAACTATAGAATTTGATGCTTGAAATTCCTTTGACCATCTACTCTTTATTGAAAGATTGAAT
>LPNX010860199.1:318992-498329 GCA_001517045.1 Pseudotsuga menziesii
GTTCGGAAGCATGCAGAGCGCAAGTATGACAAGGGGAAGGTAGGAAGGGTTGTTTAAGTCCTCAAATTGATCATATCTATTAGGACCTCTTCTCAAACCCTCCTATCGAAACTCAAGGTATGTCCTAACATTCATTGATGATTTTTCAAGATACTATTACGTGTTCTTCCCCAAGTTGAAATCTTAAGTGTTCAAAATCTTCAAAGCTTTCGAAGCTTCAGTTGAGAACTTCGGTGGGAACAAGATAAAGGGATTAAGGATATATAATGGAAAGAAATATGTCAATAACAACATACAAAATATATGTGAATATAATGACATTCAAATGTAATATTTAGTACCCTACACACCACAACAAAATGGTGTGGCAGAATGCAAAAATAGAGCGTTGAAGGAGATGGCTACTTTCATGTTGGAGGATATGTATTTGTTTCCTAAGCTATGGGATGAGGTCATAAATTGTGTTTCATTTGGTCAGAATAGATTTCCATAGAAATCATTGGAAGGAAAAAATGTATTCGAGGCTTGGAGAGGACACAAGCTTGATGTGTCTCATCTCAGGGTGTTTGGTTCAAAAGCACGGGCTAGGATACCTCCGTAGAAGAGAAAAGAATTGCAGCCCCAAATAAAGGAGTCCATAATGGTTGGATATGAGGAATATGCAAAGGGATATAATATATTTTACTCCTAATTTAATAAAAAGTTCATTTATATAAGTTCCAATTTCGAAGAAGAACTATGCAAGAGGTTGAACTAGTAGAGGGGGATTGCTCACACCCTCTATTGAATGATGATGTAAGTGATGTTTCCATTTCTGATTTTTTTTATTCTAATATGAAAGATAAGGAAAATGATATGCATGCATATCATGAATCTCCCACAAGGCCAAAATGGGTTGAGAAAACCATACAATCAATTGATGATCTTGAAAGAGATCCACTAGACACTAGGAAGACTAGATCCCAGTTTAACAAGACATTCTCCACTTGTAATTCACATATTCGTTAGAGGTTTTTTTTAATGGTTGTATCTGATCCACATTCATATGAATAAGAATCACATGACACAATATGGAAATAATCCATGCAAGGAGAGTTCACTTCTTTGCAATACAATGAAATTTGGGAGTTGGTTCATCTACCTTCCAAGAGAAAACTAGTGCAATGTAAGTGGGTATATAGGACCAAAATGGAAGTTGATGGTTCTGATGTGAAGTATAAGGATAGAATGGTTTCCATTGGGTTATTTCAATTCCATGGAGTGTACTATAATGATACATTTGCACCAATGGAAAATATGGACTCAATCAGGATATTTTTTTCCATTGTTTCATCCAAATGATGGGAAGTGTACCATATGGATGTGAATAATGATTTTATTCATGGTGGCCTTCATAAGGAGATTTATATGCATCAATATAAAGGTTTCATTCATGATCCTTCACTTTTTTGTAGGTTGAACAAGTTTTTCTATGGCCTCAAACAATCTCCCAGAGACTAGTATGCAAAAATGGATAGCTTTCTTCTCTCACAAGGTTTAGTTAAGTCTTCATTGCACAATGCATTTTCCATTACTAACCTAGGATTCTTGAAACAATTTCTTATCTTGGAGATTGGGAAATCCAATGTAGGTACCAAGTTCAAAAAATAAAATTTTGCTTCAAACATGTTACAAAAGTTCAAAATGGACGAATGTAAAGTTGCTAAGGGTCCCTTCCTTTCAAGAGTCAAACTAGGTGATTTTGGCTCATCTCCTTTGGTGGATAGCTCGTTATATAGGAAACTAGTTGGATCTTATTCTATCTCACACACTCTCAATTTGATTTGTATTATGTAGTAGGTGTTGTTTATAGATATATGCAGGACCCTCATGATATATGAAGGATGGAAAAAGGATCTTGGATTATGTGCAAGGAACCAAACATTTCAGGATACATGATGCAACTAGTTCTCCACTAGAAATAGTAGGCTTTACTGATTCTAATTGGGTTGGAGATAGAACTAATAGAAATCCCACTTTAGGTTATGCATTTGTGCTTTCACATTGTCCTATTTGTTGGTCAAGTAAGAAAAAACACATTATTTCCTTTTCTTCAGTTGAGGCTGAGTACAGAGGGGTAGTGAATGGAGCTACACAATGTGTGTGGTTGCAAGGAATTCTTGGAGAACTTTGTTTTTCATTTTATTCACCCATTGTCATTTGATGTGACAATCAAAGTGCAATAAATATATCCACATATCCAGTACAGAGAAAGAGGACTGATCACATTGAGATTCACATGCACTACATCAGGAGCTTGGTGCATGACTAGGTGATATCATTCCAATATTTCTCATATGCTGAGAAAATTACTGACATCTTCACCAAGAGACTCAATAAAAAGAAATTCACCTATATTAGATCACTCCTTGGGGTGGGTGACACATGGTGATGACTAATATGCACTCAATATTTTGATTCATGTCCATTTTAGAGGGGATTTTTTATTCCCATGAGGTTTTCCTCCATACTTTAGTTACATGGACTAATAAAATTTGTAAGAGGTAACTTGAGCCTTACTTTCCAAGGGCTCAATTTTTATTTGGTTACACTAATTCAGGATTAAGGGCTAGTGTTAGAACATTATAACTCCTAGGGCCACAGTCACATTCATTTTTACCTATGTTAGATGGTCCAAACCATGGTTTATGATGTTTTACTAAGGTTGTTGGGGGCTTTTTGGATCATTAATGACACCCAACAACATCACTTTGGTAAACTGGGAGATAATTCACCCTCATTTATTACCATTTGGCCCCTTGGGGTTCTCCCAAACCTTAAATCATGGATTTGAGTTTACTAGGGGTGCTCATGCATTGTATTTGGTTTTTTTGTCCTTTTGGCCCTTTGGGACCGAACACCTAGAGCCACTCCCACTCCACCATACATTCCAACATTCTTGGGATACCTTTATTTATGACAACACATGCCATCCCAATGTTCACATTAGGAATTTGTGATTGTTTGAGGTTATTTGAGAAATTATTTGACAACCTAGGGGGTTTCTAGTGTTAACAAAGTAATACACCACTTAGTATATAACCTTAGTCAATTTCATTTTCTTCTTAGCATTAAATTGTTATGGTTTAGACTTATGGAATGTGTCTAGGAGGTGAATTGGTAATTTTCAGGCCCTTCACACATGTACCAATGCTATATTTGTTCAACCTATCACATGTGGTCCCTCATTTAATTTCTTGGAGCACTACATCCTTGATTTGGGTAATATGGATTTGACTAGGGGCATGCTTGGGTGTATTTTTGTCCATTTTGGCACTCCTAGGAGCATTTATTTTCACCCAGAGCCTCCCACACACCTCTACTTGCTCACCCACACATGCTTTGGAGCCATTATTGCCCCATCACACTTTAACCACGTCCACACCATTATTCGTGAATGTTTGGGCTAAGTTGGAGATTGTTTGGTCCAACTAGGGGGCATTGAGGCCAATTTTGGGCATTTCAAATGTACACACAGATTTGTCTTCCTAATTCTCACAAAGTGTTCCATATGTAATATATACCTATTCTTAACACATTCAAATGTTAGACATTTCAATAATATCAAGTTTCTGTTCACTTGTGTATGCAAATTTGTTCTTCTTTCAAGCTTTTTTGTTGGTTTTTGCAAGTAATTCAAATTGTGAGAGTCTCTTGGGATCCCAGATCATGTTGTAGATAAAATTATCACATGGTATAAGAGCTGATTGGAGTTGCAGATCAATCTCAAGTGTTTGAGATGCATTTTGAGATATTTTCCATATAAAATTTGAGTGTGTTTGCAGGTACTTTGAACAAATATCACCACTAGCGCAAGCAGAGATGGAGGAAAACCACATATTTCTCACTCTATTAAATTACTTCAAATGGAAGGAAAAGATGGTTATCCAACTGAGATATAAGGGTCTCTATAGGGTCACCATGGGTATAGAAATGGAACCAAACTCTACAGTAGAGAAGTTGAAATACTTCAATAGACTTGATGAGGCCTTTGGATTGTTGTGTCTAAGAATTTCAAGAGAGATCCTATTTCATGTTGACAGTTTGACAACCCCAAATGAGGTGTGCTAGAAGCTTGAATCTCTCTTTGGGAAATTTAATGATTTGAGGGGACACCAGCTTGAAAACAAGCTCATTACCTTGAGCCCAGCGCATTTTGACACTATCTAGGAGTTCTTCACCAAAATCAAGTCCCTAGTACTTCAACTCAAGTAGTGTGGAATTTAGAAGAATAATAGTTAATAATTTCAATCCTTTTGAATTTGGGTCCATAATACTCAATGTTTGTTAGCACATTCCTTTTTTTCCAAGCTAGTCATTCGAAATTGGAAAATTCCAACACTAGTTATCTTCATGGAGTCCCTGACCTAGGAGAAACATAATCTAGTTCAGATGGGAACCATCAAAGAAATTAAGGATCAAGACTTGGATGCAGGTGTTTTGAATTCTTGCAAAGGAAAGAAGAAGGTCAAGAGTTCAAAACAACCAGAGAAGAAGAAGACAAACATACCCAAGAATCTTGATGGGGGTTCGAATCCTTCAAAGGGTAAGGACAAGAAAGGAAAGGATAAAACCAAATGAACCTATTTCCACAAGGGATGGAATCCAAAAATATCCTACATGAAAAATACCATTGACATGATGGCACAGCTGCTGGAGAAAAGCAACATCCCTGTCCCAAATGGTGCAAGGAAGAAAGATGGCAGCTCAGATTCTGAGAACAAAGAGAAATGGCATTCCTTGGTAGCATGTTATTCTGATCCCTCCACCATCATTATTGATTCATGAGCATCCATGCATATGTCCTCTATCATAGAGCTCTTCTCTTCCATGCATTCGAATAGTGGCCCATATGTTCAAATGGGATATGACTGTGAGATCCAGAATAAGGGAGTTGGCAGGATCGACTTTAACCATAGATATTTCAATGATGTCCTTTATGTTCCTGATTTCAAATCAAATTTGTTATCAGTATATCAAATGAAACATAATGGAGAATCCAAGAGAGTAAAATTTACTCCTAACTTTTTCGAGATATCATAAATCTCCTCCATCAAAGTTGTGGCATTGGGGTATGCAGACCACCAAGCTAGAATGTATAAGTTCTCAAAATTTCTTCCTAATTCCAGAGGGAAATCACTCCTATATCATGCCAATGAGACCTCCAAGATATGGCATGAGATATTTGGACATATGAGCTACAAATATATTCAAGCACTAAATGAGGATGATATGGTGGAAGGGATTCCTTCAACAAAATCTTCCAATGCATCATGCATTGGTTGTGTAGTGGGAAAGCGTCTAGAGTGCAAATATGAGAAGGGGAAGGAAATTAGAGCCACATGAACACTTGGATTGGTACATTCATACCTCATTGGTACTCTTCCCACTCCCTCCTATGTAGGATCAAGGTATGTTCTCACTTTTATAGATGAATACTCGAGGTTTTGTTGGGTATACTTCCTTAAGTTAAAATCCGAATTCTTTGAGACATTGAAGACTTGGAATGCCCTAGTGGAGAACTAAAGTGGGAATAAGATAAAAATACTTAGGAATAATAATGGTAAATAATATGTCAATCAAAATATGTAGAATCTTTATGAGGAATGTGGCATCCAAATTCAGCAATCGGTCCCCTACACACCATAGCAAAATGGTGTGGCAGTGAGGAAAAATAGGGATCTCAAAGAGATGGTCACATGCATGATTGACGCAAAGGATCTAAGTCCCAAGATATGGGATGAGGCCATAAATTGTGATGCATGTGTTCATAAAAGGTATTTACATAAATCTAAATTAGTGAAAGGGAAAACACCCTACGAGGCTTGGTTTGACCAGAAATCAAATGTCTCACATTTCAGAATTTTTGGCTCACAGGCATAAGCTTGAATTCCATCAGAAAAGAAGACGGAATTGCAACCACAAAGAAAAGAATGTATCATGTTTTGTTATGGTTGAGAAAAAAAGGTTTATAAGCTCTTTGATACATCTAGACACAAAACTTTCATTGAGAGGAGTGTGCAATTCAAAGAGGAGATCATACCATATTTTGAGCTAGCACCGGGGGAATTCTCTTCTTCCTAACACCATGATGATGTAAGTAATGATTAAAGGTCTGATTTTTCTTATAATTATGATAATTACATGGATGAAGATGGCATTTCTGTACATGACTCACCTTCAAGGCCCAAATGGGATCAGAAAACCATACAAGCTATTGGGGATCTAGTAGATAATCCTCTAGATCCTACGAAGGCAAGATCCCAATTTCACAATGCCTCTTATGCAAGTGAATTTCTCTTGTTGAGAATTGTTATATGATAATTGGATATGATCCACAGTCATATCAGGAAGCTTTCCATGATCCAAGGTGGAAATCATCTATGCAATATGTATTCAATTCTCTCCAAGAGAGTGAGACATGGGAATTGGTTCCCTTGCCTCCCAAGAGGAAGCTTGTGCAATGTAAGTGGGTATTTCGAAACAAAATTTCTACAGATGGTTCTGATGTTATGTTACAATGCCATATTAGTTTCTAATGGCTACTCTCAAGTCCAAGGAATAGACTACACCATGTTGCTTCCTTTCACACACCTGGGGGGGGGTGTGGCAGAAATCTTCAAGCCACTCGCTGTGTACTTGGGGGAAAGTCTCGAGTCAAGGATGTCACCTTGTTCTTGAATCCTCTGTTTAGGCTCAACTCCTAACAAAGCTAAGGGCGGTAGACCCTATTAAGTTACTAAGGCAAATTAATTTAGTATGATGATGTTAAATTGAGATAGTTGCTTAGGAGTTTGAAATTAACCATACATAACCATAGATGACAAGATGAAAAATGAGCACAATAAAGCACAATGTTGACACAATATATATATATATATTTAAACACAGGACCAGTGCTGAGTCATAAAATAATCAAATGTACTTTCATGTGCTTGGAGTGAATGTTTTTCAATTGCCTCTTGGTACGTTTTAAGTTAATATGAAATATGAGTGGATTAAATTAGGTGAGGGGGGAATCCAAATATACCCGAGGGGTACTTGGAGTATGTCCAAAATATAAACCTTCATGGCTACCCACAAGGAATTCATGGGCTAAATGGAGTCTCTTAGAATGTGTTCATAATACACCCAAGGGTGTAATAGAGATCGACACCTCGAGGTCACTATCCAGGATTTCCCACTTCCTTTGGGTATTTTTCCACCATTTACGGTTTGATCAAGGCATTGGATTTTCGCCTAATGGTGGTTAATTAGGGAAGGTGAATCCTAATTAATCTAGTCACTCATATTGCTTTTGATGCATCTTGACTGATCGGATGAACCACAGCCAAGTGTCGAGCATACACATGGGGTTCTTTGTAATTTTTAGTAAATTTTAAAGGATGTGTTTTTAGAAAGAAAAACCTTCTAGGAACCTCTTTCGGTCCAAGTGGACCTCAATCAAGGAATCAAGGAGCGGATTGATTTTAGAAATATTGTTTGTAGAAATTAATGACAAGTAGAAAAAAACAAGCAAAACACTGGTTTTTTAATTAGTCCTACCACGCATCTTTTTCCCATTTCGGGTCAATCGGGAAGTCGTGGGGTAAGTATTAAAGTTAATTTGATACTAAAATATGGAATATATGATAAATTAGTTAAATTATATTATTATTCCCAAATGAAACTAATCTAGAGAGAAAAAATAAGAAAATGCAAAAAACAAAAAAAGGACACGAATCCCCCCAGGGGGGATGCGGAATGGGCTCGAAAGATCCTATTCAGAGAAATTTTTTATTATCGGCAGTTACAAAATCATATAAATTATATTATTCCTCTTGGTTCTTATACATAATGAAACCAATATCTTACAAAGTGCCAAAATTAAAGATTACAGTCAAAACGGGAGACCCCTGGGGGGATTCGGATGGCCCAAAATTTACTTTCGAACATCAGATTGTCCTATTTATGTTATACCTGATAAAAAACACCAATTTTATTAAAATTAAATATTCCAAAAATCACTTTGAAAGTACCTTTGGGTCAGCCTACTTTGAACCAACAAAAAGCTAAGTTAAAACTAGTAAAAAAGGTCAAAAAGGAACTAAGAAAAACAAGCTTTCCTTGGGATATTGGCTTGATTTTTGGGAATCCAAGAATATGTGCATTGATTTCTGGATTTTATCTTTTAAAACAGAAAAAATAAATCTAATGCATGCAATCTACGGATTCTCTTTAAAGTGCCATGCAAAAAGGACGATTTCCCTAAAAATAGATCTAGAATGCTTATGAAACTTTTAAGGAGCAAGATCTAGATTGTGAGACTTGAGGAAATATATCTATGTTAATTTTTAATTTAATATAATATATTTAAATAATATAAAATCTTGTAAACAAAGTAACCAGGTAAAATTTTCATTTTAGAAGGAGGCAGAGATAGAAAGAGTGCCGGAAGCCTGGGAATGTTGGGCTTTGGAGTATGCTTTGGTGGAATGCCGAGGGAATATGTCCTCCAAAATATCCTGAATATGAGGAAGATGAAAACTATATCAACCCCTTCTACAATTGAGATCACCTGTAACTTAGAAATCCTTGCACAAACAGATGGTTAAAACATAGGTGTTTCTGGAAAAAGACCATTAGAAAGCATGCAATTAAACTTAAAATACATGCAACTCCAAGATATCGAAAACAAGTGAACAGTAAGAAAATAAATAAAACTAGAATGATCTCTTACCCCAATGGGAGGGAGCTCTCCTTCAAGGCCAACAATTAACCAACAAAAGAAAAGATCAATAATACAGATTATACCTCATAAGCACTTGACAATCACCATCCACACATGAAAAACATTACATCATAGATATTTCCTCCAAAGCTTTATTTATTCAGAAATAGTAAACAATACAATAAAAAAAACTCTTCAATCTAGATATAACTAGCTTGGAAGAGGAAAACCGAGCTTTATTTATAACAAAAACTGGAAATCTAGCTCGGGGGGGCAAAATTCCCAAGGAGAGAGAGACTGCAGCTATATGTGGAGTCAATCTGAGCTTGATCTGAGTCTTACTAAGTTTGATCTAAGTCTCACTGAGTCTGATCTGTCAATCGGAGAGCTGATCGAACTAACACCTCAACCTGTTAACTAAAACATCCACCAAAACTCATCCAAGTGGGCCCACACATGTGGAGGAGAGAGACAGGGTACAATTCCCAACATGGCATGCTATGGTGCACTCCCAGTTCAGCCCAGATCACCTCGTTCTATCAAGGGATGGTTAGCTTCAGTAAATCTCAAGCCGATGAGACTGATTTCAGTCAAATCAGAGCAAATCCCATTGATTTAGGATTTGGGGTTTTCTCCATTATTTAATTAATTTATTAATTAAATTAATCAATATTTGATTTTTAGGGTTTTCTGACCTGAGTGATGGGAAAATCACTCAAAACATAGGAAAAGTGAGTTTATGGGTTTACATGGTGCTTTGAGTTTGAAAATGAGCACCCCCATGACTGAAATTGATTTTCGAGCCCACTTTTATTACAAAACCATTTTTTCCATTTAGACTATTAAAAAATAGCCTAAGTTTTGGAATAATTAAAACTAAAAAAAAAAAAAAAAAAAAAAATAAAACCTACGGTGACTTAGACATGTTCATATGACTCGACCATAATGCCTAGCATGTTTATACATTGACACATAGACTCTAATAACCTCAATATGCCTAAATTCCAAGTTGGCCACCCCAACTTTTGAGGTATTACGTGAAAAACTCAGAAATTATCAGTTGTTTATTCAACAACCAATAATAACCAAGGGAAAAAAACACCCTGGGCTAATCAAATTGACAAATAAAGTCTAAGAGACCAAGTATTTTACAGACACTATCATGCTAGACCATTTTATTACAACTCCCCTATGGGGTATGAACATGTGATATAGTACAACAAGCACTTCCGAAGGTCTTTTCAAGTCCGAACAAATCATCTTTGTCAGGTTCACCAGGCTCACTTGATAAAAAACCACTAAGTACAACTTAGGTGGTAACATCTAGCTGCAACTATGGGACATGTGCTTGATCTGGTCAAAGGGCAAGGAGAAGATACGAGAACGCCAGAATCTCTGGTTTATACACCCTATAAAAACATTTCAACTTGACAAGAAAACCTTAGTAACATAAGCTTTATATAAAAACCAAATGAACCATTAAGCTGATTTATTTGAACAAAATAAATGTAACTAACTAATGAAAAAAAAAAGTTTTATTATAGCTAAGTACAAAACATAAATGAAAAAAGTAAATGCTCACTTTTAAGGAGATTATTTTCCTACTCTAATCATGATATAAAAAATGTTAGGTGTAATAAAAAATCCAATGTAACCTCCTAAGCATTTTATTAAAATAAGAAAAATTTTCCTTATTTGGGTTACCAGCCAAAGTAAGGATACTTTATTTAGAAAATACAAACTTGCGTGATGATCTAGAATGGGCAGGTTGGATAGGAAATAATAGGCATGAATAAAGTTATTAAAGTTCTTCCCAAAATAGTATGTGCTCACGCAGGTTGCTTCTATCCATGACTGGATAGGACTCATATACCAATCAGCAAGATGAGGCAGGCTAACTACATCATCATACCAATCATCAGGGATTGTCAAATGATAACTCGTTGCATAAGACCCAAGTAGCTCCAAATCATAAGGAACCTCTATATGTGAAGAAGATGGTTGAGACTGATATTCCACTGACTACATCACATCTAACTTTTCACAACACTACTTCTCAATGTATTCATTACTATTGACTTTGTGCGGCTCTGCATGATATGACTCTGAATTATCATTTGAATATTTTTAATGATCGTCTTCCATACTAAGATTTTCCCAGGTATCCAGATCTAGGATCCCCTCTATGGACATATCATAGATTGGAATTCCACAAATTTTTTAATAGACACTCTCCTTGCTGGATATATCATGAATGGAATTCTCAATAAGATTTTCACTAGTTGGATTATCTATGAAATTCCAATAGTCATCACCCCCATCCATGTCATAGGTGAGAGAGTCTTCCTTGCTGCTATCACAACCTGAGATATAACTATCCTCCTCATGTTCATAATAATCATCCTTCAAAGTTTTGGTTTCAAAGATATTATGAGAATTTAAACTTTCCAAAACTTCATCCCTAAGTGATGAACATAGAGGAGTGTCATCATACACATCATAAACTTCTTCATAAGTGTTGATATCTATAATGGTTTCTCATAAGGGTTTTCTGGAAAAATATTAGCATTACAACAAACTTGAGAATACCTCAAGTCTTCAATGCTTTCAGTTATGGTGTCATGAGGAGAGTCTTCAACAATGTGTTCAATCATGGGTTCCTCATGAAGCTCTTCAATAGGATCATCCTGAGTGTCCTCATCTATAATGGAAGTCATGGGCTCCTTTAGCTCATTTAGGTAGGTGAGGGTCCTTTCTACAACCGTCATCATATCTCCCTCAACATCATGCCACCCCTCAAATAACATAGCACATAAGTATTCATGGGAGGCAATGCATTTATCAAAAAGACCACAAAACCATATCCATGCCTTCTTTTTCAAAGAATGAGCAAAAATTATCATCACATTATCCCTATGAAGTATGTTGAGTTTAGTCACAAATGAAAAAACAAATATGATGTGACAGATAGTTGAATCACCATTTCCATAAAAAGTTGGAGCCTGAGAATATGTTTCATCCTGGAGATATGGTTCATAGTTAGGAAAACCCGGGATGCCCGAGAAATCAATGGGAGGATATGCACTAGAAGTTAGAGCACCATAATATACATCATCCATAACATCTTATCAGTAGCATATATCAACCATGTATTTTGTACTGAACCAGAGAACCCAAATAATGAGCATTTAAAGTTTTACTATGTCGTATGAGCTCATCTACACACAACTAGTCTCAACAAAATTATGAGAAAGTAGGGTTTTATACCTTCAATGGAGTTTCCATGTGAAAAAGAAAAATAAGCATTTATAAATATTTCACAAAAAATATTTTTTCCTTTTTTTGTAAAAATAAAAACTGAAAAAAGTCAGCAGAGTCGCCAGATGAAAATTAAAGATCTACTCTAAGCATTCATCAAACAAAGCAAAAACAAAAGAGAAGAAAACAAAAGTACTCCGAGAATAAAAAGATTTATCCCCAGCAATGATGCCAAAAAGTGTTTCTTCCTTTCACAGACCTGGGGGGGGACATGGCATAAATCTTCAAGCCACTCGGTCTGTCCTTGGGGGCAAGTCTTGATTCAAGGATGTCACCTTGTTCTTGACTCCTCCGTTTAGGCTCAACTCCTAATGAAGCCAAGGGGGGTAGACCCTATTAAGTTACTAAGGAATATTACTTTAGTATGATGATGTTAAATTGAGATAGTTTCTTAGGTGTTTAAAATTATCCATACATAACCATAGATGACAAGATGAAAAATGAGCACAATAAAGCACAATGTTGACACACAATATATATATATATATATATATATATATATATATATCTCAAAAGATTTAAACATAGGACCAGTGCCTTAAAAATGGAGTCATAAAATAATCAAATGTACTTTCATGTGTTTGGAGTGAATGTTTTGCAATTGCTTCTTGGTATGTCTTAAGTTAATATGAAATATGAGTGGATTAAATTAGGTGAGGGGGGACTCCAGATATACCTGAGGGGTACTTGGGGTATGCCCAAAAAATAAACCTTCATGGCTACCCGCAAGGAATGTGTTGGCTGAATGGAGTCTCTAAGACTGTGTTCATAATACACTTGAGGGTGTAAAAGAGATCAGCACCTCGAGGTCACTTTCCAGGAGTTCCCACTTCCTTTGGGTATTTTTCCACCGTTTATGGTTTGATCGAGGTGTTGTATTTTCTCCTGATGGTGGTTAATTGGGGAAGGTGAATCCTAATTAATATAGTCACTTACGTTGCTTTTGATGGAGCTTGACAGATTGGATGAACCGCAGCCAAGTGCAGAGCACACACACCGGAGTTTTGTAATTTTTAGTAAATTTTAAAGGATGTGTTTTTAGAAAGAAAAGCCCTCCAGGAACCTCTTTCGGTCCAAGTGGAACTCAATCAGGGAATCAAGGCTCGGATTTATTTTAGAAATATTTTTTGCATAAATTAATGACAAACAACAAAAAACAATCAAACCACAGGTTTTCTAACTAATTAGTCCTACCATGCATCTCTTTCCCCTTTCGGGTCAATCCGGAAGTCATGGGGTAAGTATTAAAGTTACTTTGATACTGCAATATGGAATATATGATAAAGTAATGAAAGTATATTATTCTGCATAAATGAAACTAATCTAGAGAAAAAACATAATAAAATGAAAAAAATGAAAAAAGGACGTGAATCCCCCTAGGGGGGATGGGGAATGGGCTCGAAAGAGCCTATTCAAAGAAATGTTTATTATCAGCGGTTACAATACCAGAGAAATTATATGATTACTCTTGGTTCTTATACATAATGAAACCAATATCTTACAAAGTTCCAAAATTAAATATTACAGTCAAAACGGGAGACCCCTTGGGGGATTCGAATGGCCCGAAAGTCACTTTCAAACAACATATTATCCTCTTTATGTTATACCTGATAAAAATAAGTGAGTGTATTCAAATTAAATATGCCCAAAATCACTTTGAAACTACCTTTGGGTCAGACTAGTTTGAACCAACAAAAGGCTAAGTTAAAACTAGTAAAAAAGGTGAAAAAGAAACCAAGGAAAGCAAGCTTTCCTTGGGATCTTGGATTTCTGTTTGGGAAGCCAATAAGATGTGCAATTATTGATTTATTTTATATTTTAAAACAGAAAATATAAATCTAATGCATGCAAACTACGGATTCTCTTTAAAGTGCCATGCAAAAAGGACGATTTCCCTAAAACTAGATCTAGAATGCTTATGAAACTTTTAAGGAGCAAGATATATATTTTGAGCCTTGAAACAATAGATACATGTTAAGTTTTAATTGAATATAATAGATATAAATAATATCAAATCTTGTAAACAAATTAACCAAGTAAAATTTTCATTTTAGAAGGAGCAAGAGATAGAAATAGTGCTAGAAGCCTGGGAATGTTGGGCTTTGGAGTCTGCTTTGGTGAAACACCGAGGGACTATGTCCTCCAAAATATACTGAATATGAGGAATATACAAACTATATCAACCCCTTCTACAAATGAGATCAATTGCAACTTATAAATCCTTGCACAAATAGATGGTTAAAACATAGGTGTTGCTGGAAAAAGACCATTAGAAAGCATGCAATTAAACTTAAAATACATGCAACTCCAAGAGATCTGAAACAAGAAAACAATAAGAGCATAATCAAAATATAATCATCTCTTACCCCAATGGGAGGGATCTCTCCTTCAGGGAAAACAATTAACCAGCAAAAGAAAAGATCAATAATACAAATTATACCTCATAAGCACTTGACAATCACCATCCACACATGAAAAGTATTACACCATGGATCTTGCCTCCAAATCTTTATTTATTCCAAAATAGTAAAAAATAAAATAACAACAGCTCTTCAATCCAACTCTAACTAGATTGGAAGAGGAAAATCGAACTTTATTTATAACAAAAACTAGAAATCTAGCCCGGGGGGGTGAAATTCCCAAGGAGAGAGAGACTGCAGCTGTAAGTGGAGTCGATCTGAGCTTAATCTGAGTCTCACTGAGTCTGATCTATCAACCAGAGAGCTGATTGAACTGACACATCAACCTGTTAACTGAAACATCCACTAAAACTTATCCAGGTGGGCCCACACATGTGGAGGATAGAGAGAGGGTGCAATTCCCAAGATGGCATGCTGTGGTGCACTCCAAGTTCAGCTTAGATCACCTCCTTCTATCAAAGGATGGTCAGCTCCAGTCAATCTCAATCCGATGAGACTGATTTCAGTCAAATCGAAGCAAATCCCACTGATTTAGGATTTGGGGTTTTCTCCATTATTTAATTAATTTATTAATTAAAATAATCAATATTTGATTTTTAGGGTTTTCTGACCTGAGTGATGGGAAAATCACTCAAAAATTAGGAAAAGTGGGTTTATGGGTTTACATGGTGCTCTGATTTTGAAATGAGAACCCCCATGACTGAAACTGATTTTCGAGCCCATTTTTATTACAAAACCAATTTTTCCATTTAGACTATTAAAAAATAGCCTAAGTTTTGGAAAAATTAAAACTAAAAAAAAACTTAAAAAAAAAAACCTAGCGGGACTTAGACATGTTCATATGACTTGACCATAATTACTAACATGTTTATACATTGACACATAGACTCTAATAACCCCAATAGGCCTAAATTCCAAGCCGACCACCCCAACTTTGGAGGTATTGAGTGAAAAACTCAGAAATTATCAGTCATTTATTCAACAACCAATAATAACCAAGGGAAAGAACACCCTAGGCTGATTGGATTGACAAATAAATTCTAAGATACCAAGTCTTTTACAGACAATATCATGCTAGAACATTTTATTACAACTCCCCTATGGGGTATGAAAATGTGATATAGTACAACAAGCACTTCCCAAAAGCACATCTGAAGGTCTTCTGAAATCCGAACAAATCATATTTGTTCCGTTCACCATGCTCACTTGATAAAAAACCACTAAGTACAACTTAGGTGGTAACACACCGAGACCTTTGCACCGATTCGAAAGATGGATTCAACTAGGCTAGTTCTATCCATTACTGCTAGTAGATTTTGGGAGGTTCACCACATGGATGTAAAGAGTGCGTTCCTCCATGGTGAAATACAGGAAGATATCTACATGCAGAAGCCTGAAGGTTTCCAAGTGGATCCTTCACTTGTTTGTAGGTTAAATAAATCACTATATGGGATCAAGCAAGCCCCAAGGGATTTGTATGCAAAAATGGATAGTTTTTTTCTCTCATTTGGTTTCATTTGATGCAAAATATGATCCAAATGTGTATTTGCTAAAAATACTATGATGTATTTCAGGTTATTGTACTGTATGTAGATGGCCTTTTAATTACAGGGATCTGTACCAAACAAATTGGATCAATTAATGCATCTCTACGTAGTGAGTTTGCAATGACTAATCTAGGATTGCTAAAACAATTTCTAGGATTGGAAATTGAGAAATATGAAAGATGAATAATTCTCATCCAACATAAGTATGCTTCAGACCTACTAATAAATTTCAATATGTATGATTGTAAGGCAGCCAAGTTCCCATTTCTTTTTGGAATAAACCTAGGTGAATTTAATGATTCTCCTTTGGTAGATTGCTCAATGTACATGCAACTAGTTGGTATTTTGTTGTACCTTACACATACCAAACCTGATTTAGCTTATGATGTTAGTGTTGTAGAAAGGAATATGTAGCAAACACATGAGTTCCATTGGAAGGAAGCCAAAAATATCCTTCAATATGTCCAGGGAACAAAGAGTTTCGGGGTACACTATGCAACTAGTTCTTCACTAGAACTAGTTGGATTTTCTGATTCAGATTGGGATAGATATACCAATGACAAAAAGTACACTTCAGGTTTTGTTTTTATGCTTGCTGATGGTCCCATTTTCTGGTATAGTAAGAAACAACACACAATTTCTCTTTCTTCAGTAGAGACCGAATATAGGGGAGAAGTGAATGCAGCCACACAATGTGTGTGGTTGAAAGGTATTCTTCGGGAGCTTGATGTTGCATTTGATTCACCCACTACCATTTGGTGTGATAATAAAATTTCCATCAAGATATATTTAGATCTAGTACAAAGGCATAGAACAAAGCACATATAGATCCACATTCACTACATTCGGGGCTTAGTGCATGACCAGGTGATTGCCTTGCAGTATTTCCCATCCATTGAGGAAACTGCTGACATATTAACCACGAGTTTTACCGAGAATAACTTGAATTACTTGAGATCATTTCTTGAAGTGAGTGATGGATGTTTATGGATTCCATTCTCTTACAGGTTTTCATCCCCATGTCCATTTTTTGAGGGGATGTTTTGTCCCATGAGGTTTTCCTCTTTTCCTCATTTTACATGGACAAATAATTTTTTTTTTGTAATGAGCTGACTTGAGCCTTTGTGAAGGAGCCTCATTTCATTTAATTGATTATTTAATGATTAATTAATAAACTGGAGTCAATAGGGGTTCCTCCAGCAACTTATGATGTTCATTTCAACTTCAGTTAACCTCATCGGGGTTCATTGGAGTCATTGAAGCACTAGCACTTGATGGTTGGCTTGCTATGACATGTGTCTGATCTCTTGCAGTTGAGACTCAATCATTTATTGCACTCTAACTTTAGTTAGGGCTCAGTTGAGTCAATTATGGTTTTGATCAGTGGTTAACTGGAGTGTTGACTATGGCTTACATTCAGTTAAGATAGACTCACTCATTCAATTCAAATGACCTCCTTGAGGATTTAAATTGCTCAGTCATTCATGCTTGTAGCATGACATTGTATTGTATTATCATTCTTTCATCTAATTATATAGAGCGGCTACTCGTTCTGTAGATCGATTACACCATTTCATGAGTTATTTGTTGATTAATATTTGATGAGACTGATGTTTAGTCCCTATATCAATGTGCAATATTAATATGGTATCAGAGCTCATGACGGGATGAAGCTCTATCTCTCAAAAACAAGCTTTTTGACAGATTTCTGCATGAAAATTGAGCAATAGCTCAAAAATCCAGCACTGCACCAGAAGCCAAGGCTTACCATTTAATACCCCAAGTAAAGAACTTGTTGATCAAGCTTGATTGATTGACTATGCTGGTTGTGATGAAAGCCTAAAACGTGCAGGCTGTCCGATCTTACATTGCCCTTTCTATTTTTATTTTCAGGTTTTCTACAGGTGAATCATTCGCTCCAGCAGTTCCAGATGGCCTCCTTAGTATATCTATTGAATCTATACAATTTCCACTCATGGAAAGGTGATATGGTGATTCAACTATGCTCCAGAGGAATTTTTAGAGTCACCATGGAAACTGAAGATGAGCCTAGTTTTGCCATAGAAAAATCAAGATTCTTGAACAAGAAGGATGAAGCCTTCGGTTTCTTGTGCCTCTCTATTTCCCAGGATCTTCTTTTCCATCTTGTAGGATTGAAGACTCCAAAATAAATATTGGACAAATTGGAAACCCTATATGGAAAGCATGATGACTTGAGGGTTTACTAGCTTGAAAATGAATTAATGTCTCTCTAGCCCTCCAATTTCGAGATTCTGAATGACTTTTTCACAAAGTTCAAGCATACTATTTTACTCTTGAAGCAATGCAAAGTGGAGAAGGAGGATGGTCAGCTCATCCTCACCATACTCTCCAAGATTGGGGTTGATTATTCAGTTTTTGTTTCTACATTCCGTGCGGGGAAGCTCACAACTCTTGGACGGAAGATGCCTACACTCAATGCCTTCATTGAGTCCCTAACAAGTGAACATGACAAGCTTGTCTAGATGGGGATCATCATATATTCCCATGATCAAGTCCTCCATGTCTTGGGGCCCAAGTATTTGAAGGGTAAAGGAAAGTAGTATAAGAACCCAAAAACTAAATTTTATGCTCCTAAACCTAGAGTTGAAAACTAGCAGCATGATGAGTCTTCTAGCTCAAGGAAGAACAAAGGAAAATGGTACCATGGCAAGGAAAAAGTCAAGTGTTCTTATTGTAGGAATGGCTTCCACCCTAAACATGCCTACATGAAGAATAAGCTTGATGAAGCAACCTCTCTCCTCAAGAGAAATCACATCAATCTTCCGGAGAGCTTTTGGAGGAGAGATCAGTAAGATCGGGAACCACAACATGAAAAAGCTCATGCCCTCATGGAAAGCACTTCGAAGTCCAAAGAAATATTGATTGATTCTGGAGCTTCAAACCACATGATGGATAAAAGAGACTCCTTTTAATTCTTGGATACCAGAAAATCCATCCCCATCCACATGGGAGATGACTCCACCATCATTTCAGAAGGACAAGGTACTGTTGATCTTGAAAATGGATTTTTTTCAAATTTTTTGTATGTATCATATCCGGAATGAAATCTCCATAGTGTCTATCAAATGACACATATAGGAGTTCCTAAGAGAGTTTCTTTCATCCCAAATGATGTTGAGATAACAGAAATTGCATCTAGAAAACTCATTGGTAAAGGCCTTGCAAACCATCATGCAAAAGCCTATGAGTTCTCTCACTTTGTTGCGGATGGAAATCCCACCGCTCTGCTAACTCATGGAAATTAGGTTAGTAGGCTGTGGCATGAGAGGTTTGGACATATTAATTTCAAATATTTGCAGCAATTACACAAAAAATCCATGGTTGAAGGCCTCCCAGTCATCAAGGAAAGCACGAGAATTTGCAAGGGCCGTGTGATTGGAAAACACCCTGAGCACAAGTTCGATCGGGGGAAGGCAAACCGAGCTACATGCATATTGGGGCTGATACATTCCGATATCAGTGGTATGATGCATATCACATCCATGAATGGATCAACGTATCTTATTTTTTTTATTGATGATTTTTCAAGGTACACATGGGTCTTCTTTCTCAAAAAGAAGTCTGAAGTATGTGAAATTTTTTCTGAATTGAAGGCCTTGATCGAAAATGCCTCTGGGCTTAAGATAAAGATATTGAGATATGATAATGGAGGGGAGTATGTTAGTAATTATTTTCTGCACTTATGCTCCCAAAGTGTTATTCAAGTCCAACATTCAATTCCCTACACTCCCCAGTAGAACGGAGTAGCGGAAAGGAAGAATCGGTCTCTCAAGGAGATGACCACCTGCATGTTGGAATCCAAGAAGATTGCTACAAATTTGTGGGCTAAGGCCATGCATGCTGTAGCATACATTCAGAACAGGGTTCCACACTCATCCATGAAATGGAAAACCCCTTTCAAAGAATAATTTGGACGCAAGCCGGATGTGTCGAACTTGCGGGTGTTTGGGTCCGCTGCATGGGCCCGGATTCTGCTTGATAAAAGGAGGGCTTTGCAACTGCAAAGCATATAATGTATGTTCATTGGGTATCCTAATGAATCAAAGGATTCAATATTCTAGATATCAAAACAAAACATATCATCATTGAGAGAAGTGTCAAGTTCGATGATCCTCTTCAAGAGGTGGAACTAGTGAAGGAGAAAACTTCTGAATTTCCTTCCTATTCTACTGAATATTTGGATGATGAAATTGGGGGTGATGACCCTGATTTGGATCCTATGATTTCTGATATCAGTGTGTAGCAATCATCAGATGTTGAATCAGAACCTGAAGTGAAAAATCATTTTCCTACATGGGCCCGACAGACACTCTCTTCTGCAAGAGACAACATTGGAAATCCGGATGATCCAAGGAGAACCCGGTCTGATTTCCAAAGAGAAGGTATTGCACTCTCTTGTCCTGATAATTTGCTATCCAAAACTTGATATTTGATGATTATTTAATATCCAAAATCCTACTATCATTCTCGGAAGGATCCAAGATGGCGAGTTGCCATGGATGAAGAGATGAATTCTCTTCAGAAAAACACTACTTGGGAGCTAGTTTCTCTTCCTCCGAAAAGGAAATTGGTTCAATGCAAGTGGGTGTTTTGGACCAAGGTTGCTGCTGATGGAAGCACCTGAAAATATAAGTCAAGGATGGTGGCAAAATGTTTCTCTTAGGTCCAAGGTGTGGACTTCCATGAGACCTTTGCACTGGTTGCAAAAATGGACTCGATCCGCCTTGTTTTGGCAATTTGAGCATCCAAGCACTGGGAAGTGCATCACATGGATGTTAAGTAAGCCTTTATGCATGGATATATTCATTAGGAGATATACATGAAGTATCCTAAGGGCTACATCACTGATCCATATTTGGTTTGCAAGCTAAAGAAGTCACTATACGGGTTAAAACGGGCCCCAAGAGAGTGGTATTCCAAGATGAATGCCTTCCTTCTCTCGCAAAACTTTAAAAGGTGTAGATCAGATCCAAATATTTATAGTAGTATTATGGTCATATAATTATAATTGTTTTATATTTTTATGACCTACTGATCATAGGTAGCACAGTTTCCTCCATTTCAGCCATCAAAGCTGCTCTCCACAATGCCTTTGAAATGAGTGATTTGGGGCTTCTAAAACAATTTTTGGGGCTCGAAATTGAGCAAAATTCTGATGGGATTATGGTCACTCAGTACAAATACATTTAAAACCTATTATTCAAGTTTAACATGGATGATTATAGTCCTGCACCATTCCCTTTCCTTTGAGGGATCACCCTTGAAGAAGGAAAAAGCACACCTCCCATGGACTGCACTACCTATCGACAACTGATTGGTAGCTTCTTATACTTGACACATTCTCACCTGATATTTGTTATTCTATGAATACTGTATCAATATATCTGCAGCATCCTCATGATATTCATTGGAAGTAATCCAAGAGGATCCTCCAGTATATTCAGGGAACCAGGACCTACGACATTCACTATGCTGCAGACTCCGAGCTAGAGCTGGTTGGATACACAGATTCCGATTGGGTGGGTGATTCTATTAATCAAAAGTATACTTCTGGATATGTATTCATGTTTGGTGGTGGACCCATTTTCTGGTCAAGTAAAAATAAGGCTTCCATAGAACTTTCTTCAGCAGAGGCCGAGTATCGAGGAGCGGTGAATGCTTTCACCCAAGTAGTTTGGTTGCAAGGCATTCTTTCAGAGTTTGATCTTGGTAGTACTTTGTCCACTGTCCTCTTTTGTGACAATGAAATTTCTATTAATATTTCCATAGATCCAGTTACCAGGTAGAGGACCAAGCATGTAGAGATCCACATGCACTACATCAAGGAGCTAGTGCATGACAGGACCATCATTCTGCAATACTACCCGACTAATGAGCAGATTGCAGACATATTCACCAAGATATTTTCAGAAAATAAGTTCACTTACCTCCGTTCACTATTGGGGGTGAGTTCATCAGGGTGATTTAGACTACTTTCAGTGTTCATCTTGAGGGGGGTTTTTTCCCACTGGGTTTTCCCTCTTTTCCTCACTTAGTTTGTTTTGAGCATTGTTTCAATTTCAACATTGTATAGGGTGACCTATGGCCTTATTTTCTGGGGCCTATCATTTTTATGCATTTGTGTTTTTCTAGCTCCTCCTGAGTATAGCTTAAGGGGGGGTGTTGGAGACATTTACCACCATACACACTCTTTTTGGTCAAATTGGCCTAGTTAAACCACTATCCTAAGTATTATTGACATAAATTGACATCAGTGGAGCATTAATTGACATCATCTAGTCACACCCACACCTACCTTCAGTCAAGGAGGCTAACTTAGCCTTCTCCTACATTCAGGGAGGCTAACTGGAGCACTCCGGGGGTGATCTGAGTGATATTAATGCACCTAATTGCTAACTGATGGTTAAAATCAGGTAACAAGGAAATGAAGGCACCTCCTTTCATTTAATTGATTATTTAATGATTAATTAATGAATTGGAGTCAACAGGGGCACTTCCACCAACTTTTGATGTTTAGTTCAACTTCAATTAACCTCATCGGGGTTCATTGGAGTCATTGAAGTGCTAGCACTTGATGGTTGGCTTACTATGACATGTGTCTGATCTCTTTCAGTTGAGACTCAATCATTTATTGCACTCCGACTTCAGTTAGGGCTTAGTTGAGTCAATTAGGGTTTTGATCAGTGGTTAACTGGAGTGTTGACTATGGCTTACATTCAGTTAAGCTAGACTCACTCATTCAATTCGAATGACCTCCTTGAGGATTCGAATTTCTCATTCATTCATGCTTACAGAATGACATTGTATTGTATTATCATTCTTTCATCTGATTATACAGAGCAACTACTCATTCTGTAGACCGATTACACGATTTCATGAGTTATTTGTTGATTAATATTTGATGAGACTGATGTTTAGTCCCTAGATCAATGTGCAAGATTAATAATATCATGATGTATATGAAATTCTCACATTGAGGTCCAATTTAATCCTTCCATATGTATGACATTTGACTACCTCCAAAGGATAATATTTCTTTCCTATTGTAATATAATGATGTTGCATAAATGCTTACATGTTGAACTATAATAGAAACTTAAGTTATTGGCATCATTTGTTTGTGTCAATCTTTCCTCTTTTCACACTTTTTCTCATGCATTGTCAAAAATTATTTTATTTTGAGGATTTTCTTAGATAGTAGATCTTGCTATGAATCAAAATTTAACAAAATAAACATCAATCTAAATTATCTCAAACATTAAAAATATCGTTTCCTAGGTAGATAATGCCTTGTCCAAAATTAATCTCGAGCAATTAATGAAGTTTCCTCTTAATCAACTCAAATTGGGAATTTGTATATATCCATCTGGCCCACATTAATCCAATTCATATTTAATTACACCCTTGGACATCTTACTGTTGGAGCAGGGTCCCATAGCTACAGAAGAAGCTGCCAGTTTTGGCGGATAGACAAGATAGAGCTACGACGCCGTAGCAGGTTTCCAGTTGCAGAGTAGAACCAGAAACCATGACTTTTAAGATAGAGAAGTCAAGGAAGACGACGGTACTTGAGCGGACGAGACGAGAGAGCTCACCCACTGCATTGAAGGCAGCGGCAGAAGACAGGAGGGCTCAGCTACACCCATAAAGAAAAAGGTGCAACGAGGCTGAGGCACTGAAGACAAAGGACAGCCAGGGAAGCAGCGTTGGTACCCATGGTCAGCACTGAGAAGCATGTAAGATTGCAGGAAGCTGTGGTAAAGGGAAGCGGTGCATAGTACCCATGGTCAGCGCCGGGAAGCATGGAAGACCGCAGAGAGTTGTGGTGTGACAAATAGTGGCTACCTCAAAGTACAGATACATCGACTGTCACTAGTTAGGGTTTGGGTTACTATTGGGACAGGCCCACAGTGTTGTAATGGCGAGACCTATGGGCCGCCTATAAAGGGATGTATTTTGTATTGTAAAGGGTTGGTGAGTTGGCATTTTGAGCAGTGTAAGCCATCCAGTTAGCTAGTCAGCCATTGAGTCTGTTAGCTCACAACTACCTTGTATTGTAATAGAGTCGAGCTCTAGTTCTGTTATTAGCTGTAGTATCTTACTGTAACCAGTAGCTGGCTCATAGAGAATGCATGTAATGATCCGCAGGGATTGATAGAGAGGGAAGAGTATATTGTAAGAGAGACAATATAGAGATAGAAAAGGGATCTAAGAGAGAGGATCTCAAGCTGCATATGCAGTGCAGCAGAACTGTGTTTACCTTCCCCTGAGCTATAATAGAAACACAGTTCTGTGGATGTAACTTCCATCCTGGAGGTGAACCACGTTAAAATCGAGTGTCATGTGATTGAGTTATGTGCTGTGTTTACTTGTTGCATCTAACAGTTAGTATATAAGACTTTGCTTACAGTTTAATGTATGAATGCGTTATTCAGTTCACAATAATATAGAAGGATAGATATAAATTGAAGTCTTTGGCATGTTATATGTGTGTTCATTTATGCTTTGCTTGAAACAGTCACTAGTCACAGTGTTAAACAGCCTGTCATGTTGAGTCCTGCAAGTCGACAGGAACAACGCTAAGTGTGCTGAGTTGTGGGAGTAGGATATCGCAGGGAGGCGATACCGCATCGACAGAGGAGCTATGGTGCGCGATACCGTAGGCCGAGGACTTAGCGTTGGGAAGAAGTTACATGTTGACTTGTGCGTGGAGATGCGATAAGGTTGGAGTCATCGCGAGTCAGTGGAGGTTGCACGACATGGAAAGGAAACCGTGCGACGGGAAGAGAGAGAGAACTCGCAGTTAGAAGGGATGCAAGACGAGGAGATCATGCGACGCGAGCAGAGGGTCACGCAACACGTAGAGAAAGATACTTCACGGCTAGCAGAGCTGCGAATCGCAAGTAGGATGCAGCAGAACCTGGTCCAAGACGCTTGAGTCCTTGGCCAACCCATTAGAATCACTTCGAGTGAAACTTCATGCCACTTCACGGTCTGTTGCCGAAAGGGCCAGTGAGCTAGGGGTGTTGTTGGTTAAACACAGTAAACCTGGGTCTACCCATGATAGCCAACAAATGGTTCCATTGTCGGTTTTTAACAAACTAAGCACTAATGTTCTGGTGGCGCTCTACTAGAGATGAACTCAATGAGTGGGTTTGGTCTAACCTGAAAGAGTTTTCCAAACGAGAGAACAGGAGTCCTAAACTAAACACAGAGGCCTGGTTACAGAAATGTGTCCTTACAGACATCCATGCGATATTTTTTACGACCTTTGGAAACGAGCTTTACGACTGGTTATCAAAGTTGACCGATACAGGCATATTCAAAAAGAAAAGAGACATTGTCTGGACACCGGAGCTGATTCATACCGTGGAAAACCTTGATAATCCCCTCATGAGAGCAGTGGACTTCTGGCTTGCAAGTGTGCTAGGAGGCTTCGTCACAGAGTTTGCAGCTGACCAAACGAAAAGCTTCAGTGAGGCTGAGCGCTTCTTCTTCAAACAATATCGTGGTAAGTACCTAAGATCTTTAAACTTGTCCATTAAGATGCTATTACATGAAAAATGGATCTAGTTTCAGATGAATAAGTAGAAATAGTAATGTCACAAGAGTTTGAAAGTGATTTTGATGACATTGGAAGAACACGAAGTGGAAAGAAGTATAAAGTAGATTTCAGATCTCCAATATTTGAAGACAGTTCAGATAGTACTAGACAACAGAGTCATAACACCACAGAAGGAATAGAGGGGGGTATCCCTTACCACCCTTACACCCCACAAAAACAGACCAGGACTCAGAACAATCCTATAGGAACTCCATCCAGTAGCTCACAGGCAGCACCTACCACCGCTACATCACCTCCACCTACACTGTCGAGTGGTAGTAACACAGTGAATCAACATCCACCACGTAGAAATAGAATGGGGGATGATATGAAGCTACCTATCTTTAAGGGAACAGGGGTAGAAGACCCAGAGCAGCATTGGTTTCTATGTAGAGCCATGTGGACCATTAAAACAATCAATGACGATAACCTTAAACTTGTATAGTTGGTCACCACACTAAGAGACCGAGCATTAACATGGTACATAAAGTATACCACAGTACCCAGGACACTTGACCAGGTCAAGACCACCATGATTAAAGAGTTTAAGAAACCTAAGTCTGAGTCACAATGTATTACAGAACTCAAAGACATCAAGAAGCTACCTACAGAGTCAGTGTGGGACTTTGATCAGAAATTCAAAGCCCTTATCGACCAAGTCAGTTTTGAGTTCACACCGGAGCAGCACAAGGAATGGTTTATTACAGCACTGCTCCCTCACATTAGACTGCTATTAATGCAGCAGAAACTCCAGACACAGGATGACGCGTTGGAGATGGTGATGAAATTGGAGGCTTCACCTCTAGCTGAGAGCAGTACAGGCATGGGAACCTTACAAAACCAGTTGGCTAATCTCACATTACAGTTGCATGAACTTAAGAAAGGGAAAGAGGTTGTGCAAGACATATGGTGCATAAAATGTAAAGCACAAGGCCATAGTAAAGACAATTATCCGGTCTTTGTAGAATATATAGCAACAGGGGCTCCTAACCCCTTACCACAGACCCACGGACCGTGGTGTGAAATATGCAAAATTAGAGGACATCTACCTCATCAGTGCCCTCTACTTCATAAGTGCACGCAGATACCTAAGAACTTATACTGTGTCTTCTGTAAGTCTATAGGCCATGATGAACATGATTGCAGAGCCTATGATCTCATGGTTGGAGCAAAGCAAGACTTGTACAGAGTCCAGTCAGAGACATAGGGTCCAACAGCAGGACCACAGCCTGATCCGGCTTATGGTGGTCATGGAGGAGGATTCAGAGGACGAGGCCGTGGAGAAGGCTTTGCACGAGGAGAAGGTTTTGGCCGTGGTCGCGGACCAGTTACTTGCTATAACTGCAGAGTTGTAGGACACTATGCTAGGGGCTGTCAGAGCCCCAATACCACTTGTAACTACTGCAAATATTATGATCATACTATAGAGGAGTGCCCTACCTTGATAGATAAGATCAGAGAACCTAAGCCAGCAATACACCAGAACATCCAGCTTATTGCTGCTGAGCAGAAAGAACCAGAACCAAGAGTCAATATTGTGACTCGTAGCGGTGTTTCTACCAGTGGGACATCGCAGGAGATGGAAAAGAACACAGGGCAGGAGTGGGTGCGCAGAGCTCCTAGTAAAGCTACAGGAAGTGTACATTCCTTCCTGCGGAGTTGTTTAAAACTTGTAAGAAATGAGCAAGCTATCACAGAACTTCAGCACATCATAGATCAGTATCAGCCATCCTCTTCTGTGAGCAGTACACCGCGTGCTATTCATAATATTACAGGACATACAATAACAGGAAGAGAGATGCGACTCACAACGCAGGTTGGAGAGTTTGAAATGGATGAAGTGATCCTATATCTAGGATCAGACGTGAATGTTCTGACTAAGCAGACATGGGAACAGATGGGTAGCCCTAAGTTAATCAGATCGCCTATCCATCTGAGATTAGCTAATCAACAGAGAGTATCACCTCTGGGTCGGTTACCATAGGTACCAGTTGACATTGATGGAGTTCACAGCTTTGCAGACTTTGAAGTTATAGAAATCATTGGCGATAATAGACTGTATCCAGCACTACTAGGCATCGATTTGGCGATCGGTAACATGGCTGTTATCGACCTAAAGAGAAGACAAATGACCTTTGAGGATGCACATATCTGGGTCATCGCGCCGTTGGACCCCTTTCAGGGTCCTAGATATATCGAACCTATCCGAGAAGAGGAGGAGGCACGTAACATGGAAAGTCTCTATCAGATGACCACAAACCAGAGCGACTACGTCAATCTGACTGAAGAAGGGAACATTAGTTGGCGATGCGATAGCTCATGCGCATCGGATTCAGATGTTGGTCTAGAGAACTGGAAGAACAGACTTCACGGAGTCTCAGCGCGTAGATGCACGTACTTGACTAAGTCACTGTGATGGATTGGCGCAGAGATCAATGATATTCCATCATTTCATGGTCTAACAGATATCCAGGACTTCCTTGAGCAATTTGAACAACAGATTCCTCACGAGCAGAGGATCGCAGCTATGGACCTTGCAGTACGAGCCACACCTGCAAGATGGTGGTATGCACATAAAGAGAACATCGCATCATGGTATGATATTAAAAGATTGACGGCGATCAGATTTTCTATCGACAGGGAGTATGTCCAGTAAAAATACACAGGAGAGAGTGACCCCAGAGCACATATTCAGAAATGCGAACAGAGCTGGTCAGACATTCCCGAGAATGAATGGGTTCACCGATTCATTCATACTTTGGATACAGTTCCAAGGAATTGGTATACAGAGACTGAACTGTGCAAAGGAACAACTACATGGCCATTAATTATAGACAGCTTCCTACTCACCTTCACTTTTGAATATGAGTATCCAAGTGTCAATCAGGCCCTACAAGTAATAAAGAGTAAGATATTTGAGGATTGTACCATATCAGAGTTAGCTCAACCTGAGTGGGCTATCCAGCTAAAAGAGGCGTTAGAGTGTTATAATTTTGCATCTGAACCAGGGGAGGAGGATGAAGATCCTCGCAACACCAACATTCCGGAGTCAGAAGGGACTCGCGATGTTGAGGGACCACAGTTAGAAATTCTAGCAATTACAGAGCCCATCAAGATAAAAAAAATGAATATTGGCACAGACACAGAACCTAAGTTTGCCTCTATTGGAGACTATTGGAATGATGAAAAAGTCAGACATATTGCAGACTTGTTACATGACTATTAGGACCTATTTCCCACCAAGTTCACAGAGATGAAGGGAATAGTTGGAGACCTAGAAGTCATGAGGATACCATTGAAGGAGGATGCTCGACCAGTCAAGCAGCGTCCATATAGATTAAATCCACGCTACAAAGAAAAATTCAACGATGAGATCGATAAGATGCTATTAGTAGGCATCATTGAGCCAGTAGAATAAAGCGAATGGGCTAGCCCCATGGTCATACAAGAGAAAAAAACCAAAGGAGACATCAGGATCTGTGTCGATCTGCACAAGCTCAACGATGCATCACTTTACGATCCATTTTCGACACCGTTCACTGATGAGGTATTAGACAACGTGGGAGGACAGGAGGTCTACTCCTTCACTGATGGCTTTTCAGGCTACCATCAGATAAGAATACATCCAGAAAATCGATCCAAGACCACCTTTGCAACAGAATGGGGCTCCTTCTAGTATACGGTAATGCCCTTTGGTCTTAAGAATGCACCAGCTATATTTTCTAGAGTAGTAGTTGCTGTATTTAAAGAATACATCCATAAATTCCTAGAAGTATATTTTTATGATTGGACTATATTCGGTCTAATTGACAAGCATATAGGAGATTTAAGACTGATGTTAGAGAAATGTAGGCAGTACCATATTTCTCTAAACTTGAAGAAATGTATATTTTGTGCACCATTTGGTATTTTGTTGGGTCACATTGTTTGCAGACAAGGCTTGATGGTAGATCCCGCAAAGATTGCCATCATCGTAAATATTCTAGCACCCAACTCAGTCAAGCAACTGAGGACAGTACTTGGTCATACCGAGTATTACAGAAAGTTCATCAAGGGCTACGCAAAGATTACAACACCAATGGAGAAATTGCTAAAGAAAGATGTAAAATTCCTATGGAATGAGGAATGTCAGCAGAGCCTAGACACACTTAAAGAGAAGATGGTTACAACGCCCATCCTAGTATTTCCAGATTGGACTAAGACATTTCATGTACATGTGGATGCATCTGGCATTGCACTAGGGGTTGTTTTAACGCAACCAGGAGAAGGGGATATTGATCATCCTATCGTATATTCCAGTATAAAGCTGTCAATAGCAGAAAAGAACTACACCACAACAGAAAGAGAAGGCCTAGCTATGGTGTATGCGCTGCAGAAGTTCAAGCACTACCTATTGGGTGCCTCGTTCAAGATGTTTACGGACCATTCCGCATTGAAGTATCTAGTCAATAAGCCAGTGTTAGGGGGGAGAATCTGCAGATGGTTACTACTCTTTCAGGAGTATGATTTTGAAATCATTGTTAAACCAGGAAGATTGAACGCTGGACCTGATCATCTGTCGCGGATAGACTCAGGGGAAGAGCCAAGTAACCTAGAGGACAATTTTCCAGATGAGCAGTTGATTTCTATCCAGATCACAAACGACTACTATGTTGATATTATTCACTTTCTCACCATAGGATCAGCACCTGATGAGTTCACTAAGCAACAAAAGAAGCAGTTGGTTGTTAAAGCAGCAGACTTCACCCTGATCGCAGAACACCTATACAAGTTAGGACCAGATGAAGTTTTGCGCAAATGTGTGATGCTGCATGAAAAATATGCTATTATCAGAGAGGCACATTTAGGAACCGTAGGAGGTCATTTCGCAGGAAAGCCGACTACGCAGAAAATCCTATCCGCAGGTTTATGGTGGCCTACGTTGCATAAGGATACCAAGGAATTGTGCAGATGCTGTGATATCTTCCAGAGGGTGGGAAAACCCTCGCGACGCGATGAAATGTCGCTGCGACCGCAGGCTACGCTACGCGCATTTGAAAAATGGGCTATAGACTTTATGGGTCCTATTGACCCACCAGGAAAGCGCACTAGAGCGAGATATATTATCATTGGAACAGAGTACCTGACCAGATGGGCAGAGGTCAAAGCAGTAAGAAATTGTGATGCTGCTACAGCCGCACAGTTCCTTTTTGAGAATATCATAACTAGATTTGGATGCCCAGTAATTTTGATGAGCAATCAAGGCAAACATTTCTTGAACCACACCATTGAGGCCTTGACAGAAGAATTCCATATTCAGCACCATAAGAGCACTCCCTACCACCCACAGGCTAACGGTACGGTGGAGGCCTTTAACAAGATTTTAGAAAATTCTCTTACTAAGATCTGCAACAGCCAAAGGAATGATTGGGACCTCCGAGTTAATGCTGTATTATGGGCGTATAGGACCACATGCAAGAAACTTATAGGACACACACCTTTCAACTTGGTCTATGGACAGGAGGCTGTTATGCCTATGGAGTATACTCTTCCTAGCTTACAAATCACTCAGATCACCGGGATGACTGATACAGACACAGTGGAGGAAAGGCTAGCGCAACTGCTTGCCTTAGAGGAAGACAGATTCATTGCTGGATTCCATCAGAAAGTGCAGAAGGCACGAGAAAAAGCTTGGCATGACAGACACATTAAGAGTAAGACTTTCCATATCGGAGACCTAGTACTCCTCTATGACAGTAAATTCATTAAGTTTCCAGGGAAGTTCAAGATGCATTGGCTGGGGCCATATCAGATACAACAAGTTATAGAGGGAGGTGCCGTTCAGCTCATCCAGTTGAATGGGGAGCTTCTTCCCACATTGATTAATGGCAGTAGGATTAAGCTCTATAGTGATAGCCACCCCACCTCTCAGCCCTAGCTTAGCCAGTTTATGGTGGTGCAGATGTATAGTGTAGTTGAAAGGAGGCATCGCACTGGGAACTAGTCTACACCGGCAGGTATCATAAGTATCAGGAATCACATAAGGACGGTTCATTTTGTGCAAGTCATGAGTGGCTTGAAAAAAAAAACCGCTTGTTTGTTTGTGCAGGTGATGCGGTGTTCAGCGTAGCAGTGCGATGTTTCCCCGTGCCACATATCCAGTTTTGCAACCGACAGAGGGCCTGTCACGTCGCCCTCTGACAAGATGTTAATGAGGAAATGACCGGTATCCCTTACCGTAGATTTGGCTACAGCATAATTAAGTTTCCATATTTGGAAAATCTTTGACGAGACCGATGCCTATACACACACGCTTCGAGGGAAACGTGATCAGATTTCACCATTTATTGAGGATCGGATGACGGGTGTGGTCTCGTCCATGCAATTATGATGACCTACGGGTCCAGTTAAGATGACCGTTGCATCTGGGATTGCTGCCTTCGGCATAAAAGTAGAAAATGATCATTCGAGAGGGTTACACTTGAAAAAACCCGAGAGCTATAGAGTAAGCTGTTTAGAGTTTCCTATGTAGAGTTCACCCAGTTACAGAGTGCTGTGATTCCCAGAGTTCAAAGCCATTGCATGCCCAAGACATTCCACCAAGTGGGTTCTGTCCAAGGAGGAACCTTTAGGAGACATGCTGAGACATTTCGACCCCGGTGGCCGTATGTCCGCTAGGACGACGCCGCCCAGGGTTGTGAAATTAGGAATATCATAGGTAAGACAATTTCCAAGGCTGAGGAATCAAGCGCAGGATGTAGAAGATGTCATCAAATCCTCTGCTAACGAGAAGAAGAAAGATGAGCCGATCACTGAAGATAAGAAAGCAGAGCATAAGAATGAAGAGAAGAAATCTCCCGCAAGGAAGAAAGTAAAAACGAGGAAAAGACAGCAATGGGAGAAGGAAGCCGACCCATCTGATCAGCTAAGAGAAGAACAAGAGATTGCTGAGGCAAAGAAGCGAAACTCTGGTGATTAGAGGGAGCATGAATACCTGGAGCGACTCACTAAGAAGGAAAGTGGAAGAGGACAGCAAACCCAGCAAATGGTAGAATTCCAGCATGCACACAAAGGCTTGTTCTCAGAACGGAATTCATGGTTTGTATCTCTTTCATATAGGAGGCTCTAGGCCAAGAGGTATGTGTTGAGAAGCATGGAAGATACATATTTATATCTTCCTTATAGCACGAGATCTAACCCAGATAGAAAAGAGTTCTCGTGATACCAGGGATTTGAATCCTTATGATGGGCACAACGACAGTAGGTCTTGCAGTGGCAAGACTCGGAGCATAACAATAAGGAAAGGTAAGAGAGACCTACGAACTAAGTTAACAAAATACGCCAGTATTAGTCAAGCTTTGCTTGACTCAGCACAAGAGTGTGTCAAGGTAATGCAGAAGGAAGTCGCAGGACTTCGCGATAGGTTGCAACAGACTTCGTAGGAAGCCAAGGAGAAGCTACAGCAGGAGAAGCCCGCTGGTAGTGGCTCGGGGATGAGCCACAAGTAAGTGTTAGGGGACTGTTGGAGCAGGGTCCCGCAGCTATAGAAGAAGCTGCCAGTTTTGGCGGATAGACAAGATAGAGCTACGACACCGTAGCAAGTTTCCAGCTGCAGAGCAGAGCTGGAAACCATGACTTTTAAGATAGAGAAGTCAAGGAAGACGATGGTACTTGAGCGACCAAGATGAGAGAGATCACCCACTGCATTGAAGGCAGCAGCTGAAGACAGGAGGGCTCAGCTACCCTAATAAAGGAAAAGGAGCAACGAGGCTGAGGCATTGAAGACAAAGGACAGCCAGGGAAGCATCACCGGTACCCATGGTTAGCGCTGGGAAGCATGGAAGACTGCAGGAAGCTGTGGTAAAGGGAAGCGGTGCATAGTACCCATGGTCAGCACCGGGAAGCATGGAAGACCGCAGAGAGCTGTGGTGTGGTGGATAGCAGCTACCTCAAAGTACAGATACGCCGACTGTCACTAGTTAGGGTTTGGGTTACTGTTGGGATAGGCGCACAGTGTTGTAATAGCGATACCTACGGGCCGCCTATAAAGGGATGTATTTTGTATTGTAAAGGGTTGGCGAGTTGGCATTTTGAGCATTGTAAGCCATCCAGTTAGCTAGTCAGCCATTGAGTCTGTTAGCTCACAACTACCTTGTATTGTAATAGAGTCGAGCTCTGGTTCTGTTATTAGCTGTAGTATCTTACTGTAACCAGTAGCTGGATCATAGAGCATGCATGTAATGATCCACAGGAATCGATAGGGAGGGAAGAGTATATTGTAAGAGAGACAATATAGAGATAGAAAAGGGATCTAAGAGAGAGGATCTCAAGCTGCATATGCGGTGCAGCAGAACTGTGTTTACCTTCCCCTGAGCTATAATAGAAACACAGTTCTGTGGATGTAACTTCCATCCTGGAGGTGAACCACGTTAAAATCGAGTGTCATGTGATTGAGTTATGTGCTGTGTTTACTTGTTGCATCTAACAGTTAGTATATAAGACTTTGCTTACAGTTTAATGTATGAATGTGTTATTCAGTTCACAATAATATAGAAGGATAGATATAAATTGAAGTCTTTGGCATGTTGTATGCGGGTTCATTTATGCTTTGCTTGAAACAGTAACTAGTCGCAGTGTTAAACAGCCTGTCATGTTGTGTCCTGTAAGTCGACACGAACAATGCTAAGTGCGTTGAGCCGCGGGAGTAGGATATCGCAGGGAGGCGATACTGCATCGACAGAGGAGCTGTGGTGAGTGATACCGTAGGCCGAGGACTTAGCGTTGGGAAGAAGTTACGTGTTGACTGGTGCACGGAGATGCGATAAGGTTGGAGTCATCGCGAGTCGGTGGATGTTGCGCGATGTGGAAAGGAAACCGTGTGACGAGAAGAGAGAGATCTCGCGGTTAGAAGGGCTGCAAGACGAGGAGATCGTGCGACGTGAGCAGAGGGTCACACAACGCGCAGAGAAAGAGAATTCGTGGCTAGCAGAGCTGCGAGTCGCAATTAGGACGCCACAGAACCTGGTCCAAGATGCTTGAGTCCTTGGCCAACCCATTAGAATCACTTCGGGTGAGACTTCAGGCTGCTTCGCGGTCTATCGCCGAAAGGGTCAGTGAGCTAGGGGTGTTGTTGGTTAAACACATTAAACCCGGGTTTGCCCATGATAGCCAACACTTACCTAGGATAATCCCCCCTTATCCATCAATTTAATAATTTTAACCTAGGTGACTTAGTCTATGATTATGTCTTGGACCATAGAAAAAATTTGGAACATGACACAATCCTAGCTAGGTAGAGAATATGATTTAACCTTTGTAGTTTGATTTTCCCTTCGCTTAGAGGAAACATTCCCTCAAGTGTCCTTATACTTCACATGTTCCCTTGCAATTATCATAGGTATGTTCCGCTGCATGGAACTAGTTTTCCTTCTCACAACACTCATTTCCTCTCATTTGTACTAGAATAACTCTTATTATTTTTATGATTCTATAATATGGAAAAAAACATAAAAATTTGGATGGGAAAATAATATTGTCTTATATTGGCAGCAATCATCTTTCCTTTGAACATGGCACCAATTTTTTAGTCTATCCATCAAATTTTTTGGTTTAGTATGGCGTTAGGAATATGAACTCATTAATTAGAGTTACTCCTCTGAATGGTTAACCTTGAAGTCCCTATGGATAATTTGTGGATTGCATTTTCATCACATATTTATGCCAGTATTACATCTTGAGTCTATGCTTCCTAAGTTTATCCATCTGTCTCATGTACTTGTTCAGAAGAAGTCTATAAACTTGAGTCATCCATTCCTCAAATTTCTTGACTTTAACCCTTTATAAGTGCGTTCTAGAATCACATGAGGTTGTTGTCTCAACTAGCACCCTAGGAATAATTTCATTAATGGTAGGTGAGCTTGAACTCAACAAATGACACCTCATCATTGGTCTCTAACTGAGTGTCTTCCCTTTTGTTGATGACAAGAAATATATTTACACATTGGGATTTGTGTCATTTTTTGGATTCTGTTACAACTCATTGGATTCCATTTGTTTCATGTCCTAGATTCCAATTGTGTCATGTCCTAGCTTCCATATGATGCAACCATTTTCATGGTTTTGGGAGCTGTGGAGACCAATCCTTATAATTTAGGAACCCACATTGATTCATGGGAGTCCCACTGTCAATTCACCCTAGTATGTGTTGAGTAATGCTTCAATGGGCACCAATTAGTTCATATTCAGTTATCCTAATACCACATTTGTATGATTTAAGGGAGTTACATGTGTTTTCTCACCTACCTTGTTCAGTTAACTAATTATGAACTAATTCAATTGTTTGTAGCTGCAATAGTGAGTCTCCAGTGCTGATTTTCCCATAGTTGGTGATCTCTAGAGTCATTCCAAGTCAAGATTTGAATCACTCCTAGAGGATTCTAATTTCCTTTATTGTATCATGATTGTATTACATACAGATTAATGATTATGCAATTTATGTTATGTTGAAAAATCTTTTCCTATTTTCTATTTAATTTCGTCATGATTGTTTTATCAATGTACATTAAATTTCTTCTTCCTCGTTCAATATTCTTTCATAGTGAGGTTCAATCCAGCCTGAATATCCTAAATATTTCCTAAATTAAAAATGGTACCAGAGAAGGTAATTAGGACAAATTCAATGCTTGGAAACTTCCATTGATGCACCAGAAGTAACTGGGCTCCACATAATTCATGTTATATGTTCCTTGCTCCCTCTGGAATTTATCTAAAGAAGTCTAGCCATGTGTGAAGCACACTGATAATGCACACATGTCGAAGTAGAGAGTGTTTGAATTGGTATTGCTTTTAATTAAAGTGTTTTCTGCAAGTAAATTGAATAAGTCAGGAGAATTGTGCTACCCATGAAGCTACAACATGTAAAATTTAACAACCTTGACACCTAGGATCCTCACACCCTTCAACTATCTTGATTGGAGGGCTGACATGCAGAATGTGTTATGCAACAAAGTTTTGTACAGGGTCACTATCAAGAAGTAGTTTGAACCCCAACAAACTTTAGAGAAGTTGAAGTATCTGAACAAATTAGATGAATCATTTATTTTCATGTGAATTCATATTTCCAGCGAGTTACTCTTCCACCTTAATGGATTGAATACTCTAAGAGAAGTATGGTAGAAGACTGAATCACTGTTTCGAAAGAAGGATTATCTAAGAGGTCATATTATGGAGAATTAATTGATTTCTATTCAACCCAATAATTTTGAGACCATCTATCAATTCTTCACCAAGTTCAAATCCTTAGTCATGTAGTGCAAGTAGTGTGGGATTGACAAGAAGGATGATAAATTGGTTCTCTCTATTATAAGAAAACTTGGCTCTAAATTCTCAGTATTTGTATACACCTTTGATTCTGGGATACTGAAAAATCCAAACTAGTGAATTCCCTCTATTGATCCATTCACATAATCTCTTATTCAGGAACAAGATAAGATGATACAGACGCGATCCCTCAGAGCCTCCAAAAATCAATCTTTGTTGGATGGGGAGCCTGAGAATTCACAAGCCAAAGGAAAAAATAAAGGCACGAATAAAAGAAAAATTGAACTCAAACCAAACAATGAGTTTGATCCATCATATGGAGCCTCAAGATCTAAGGAGGACAAAAATCATATGTTTGATCAGGGAAAGTGCTCCTACTATAAGAAAGGAAACCATACATAGAAAGGTTGTATGAATAAAACCATATATGAGATGTCAAGCCTTCTTGAAGAAAATATTATTTACCACCCTAAAGGTGCAATGAAGTATGATTTTGGAGACAATACTGAACATCATGAGAGATTCCATGCACTAAATCCTGGATTTTCAAAATATCAAGCTTTTCTTATTGATTCAGGAGCCTCCAACGACATGCTTTCCTCCGAAGAAGAATTTTATTCATTAAATATTGTTGATGGTCCAAGTATTCACATGGGAGATGAAACTAATATCCAAATTTAATGGAAGGGTAAAATAAAATTAGAACATGTAATGTTCAAAAATGTCTTATGTGTGCCATTTTTAGCAACAAATTTGTTGTATGTATATTAAATGACTTAGATAAGCTCACCAAAGCGAATTGTAGTTTAACTTGAATCAGTGGAGATATTAGATATCTCTACTGGGAATATGATAGTGAAATTTTTTGCAAACCATTCCTCCAATGCATATGATTTCTCACATTATTTTCCATACTCAGATTGAGCGCAATATTTGAAGCCATTTAAAAGGGAAGGTAAATTCATTTTACCTAAATAAATTGCATATGAAGATGTTTCTATTGATGTTTCAGATTCGGATACCAAAGACGATGACCAAGTTGAATCAGATATTGGTATTGGAGATGAAGCTCAAATAGATCCAGATCCAGATTCAGTCCCTACTCCCAATTGTTAAAGTAGTGTAGCTTTGGAAGATATTCTATTGCACTTTTGTTGTATTCTTCTTTAGAGATTTTATTCCTCCATTCAGATATGTCCATGATGTAATTGGTCATGTAAATTTCATGAGGTAAACCCTCCATTGTAAGTCGGGACAATAGTACCCAACAAAGTAATTTATAAAGTGTACTTTGAGTCTCCTTAGGTAGGCCATCCCTAATTAAAAAACATGGATGACCTAGTTAGTTACTTGAGTCACTCACCTAATGAATATAAATAGGTGAGGTACCTCTCTCATTCTTACACATCTTACACTCAAGCATTATGCAAGAGAGATAGAGAGAGAGAGAGCATTGTGGAAGAGGAGAAACTATTCTTGTTATTGGGTTTTTACACTATACTTGGTCGAATTCTATATATATTATCTTTTGATGGTTCTTCTCTCCCATGAGGGTTTCCTAGGATAAATATCTTTGTTCTTTTGTGTTGTTATACTTGTCTTTCTTTCATTAATCCCTTTGTTATGGTTATGATGCTATGATTCTAAATGCTTTAGATATTGTATAACCATTAAAAATCTAACATGGTATCAAAGCCACCCTCAAAGAAGTCTTTTGCAGCTGAAACATAGCTACAACTACAACTACTGGAGATTAGGGTTTCATGCTTAAAAACCGTAGAAGGAAAAATATAGTCGTATTGGAATTTTCTTTATAGATAAAGTTTTAAGAAGGATCAGGAGATGAAACTTTGACAACCCAAATATTAAATATTGATGTACCTTGTGTGAACTTTTTAGCCTCATATTTTCTTTAATAAAGGATATATGCTTCCTCCAGCTCAATGTTCCAGCCCCACCCATAATTCATCCTTAAGCAGGTGACCTAGGGAAAATTTCCATATCTAAAGCTAGTAAGTTCCAAGTGAAATTTATCAATATGTTGAAAATAGGGTGTGGAATTTAGTTTCTATGGTCCAAGTTTTAGACCCTGACTGTGAAATAGTGACACGTGGTAGTCCATACAAGTTCTCAATGTTGAACAGTCATTAAATAAGTCACCTTAGGAAACTTCACATAAGTCCTACCTAGTGAATACAATTATGCTCTAACCTGTGGGTTTTGAAAGAAGGAAGACCAAGATAAGTTAGGATGGATTTTTAGACGTTCAGAAGTAGAAAATTTGAATCTATAGCAGAAACAAAATCAGTCAATTTTGTAGAACAAACTAGATAAAAACTAGGGCTTGTTATTCTGGGAACTTCCCTCCACCGATCAGTTGAGAAAGGAGGAATATAAAAATCACGCTAAGAGTGAGCATCTCTCTATTTAATAAGTTTTTTATTTTGTGTATTTTCAATTTTTGACCTAAAACTACTTTTGGGGAAAACTAGGGCATCAAATATCCTGCAGTTATTTCCACAGTTTTGGAAAAATAATTATGTTTCTCAACTCACCGTGAGGAGGAACATATTTCTATGCATTCATATTTGAAAGATACCTAAATTGAAAAATTAGGGTTTCTCTGTTGAACCCTAGGTCCACCGGAAGCATCCTTCCAGAAGAGCCTTTAAGCAAGTATTAAGTTGAAGAAATATCACTGGTAAGTTCTATCCTCTCTATTTCCATTTGAGGTTCTCATTTTTATCATGATGACAAATAGTACCAAGATTGAGGACAAGCTTGAAATATTTCAGAACTTCTAAGCATAGAAGTATAGAGTGCTTGTCATACTTAAAGAAGCATGACATGGAGAACTATGCCAAAGAAGAAGTTGTAAATCCAGAGGGAGATGAAGTCGAAGCAAAGAAAAAGGACCTAGTAAAAAAAAATATGAGTACTTTTGTCTCCATTGGATATCACATGTATCATCCTTAAATACTCCCAAGAGTATGTTCTATGCAATGAAAATATTGTACGAATATGACCTTGAGAGCTCAAATCAAGGATGTGAAGGTGAAAATGTTTGAAAACATTGAATGTTATTTCACAAGGAGATCTCAACTCAAGGAGAAATTAGAATCAACTGGAGATAATGTAAAAGAAGAAGAAGCATATATTACAACTTTGAATGGTCTTACAAGTTCAGTCAAGGGAGTTGTTTTAGAAGGAAGATTGGTTATGGATGAATGGATGTAAGAAGAAGATTAATTGATGGAAAAATAAGAAGAGGTGGAATAATCCTAACAACTCATTCAAATAAGAGAAAGAAAAAATTGGAAGAACATTCCCACAAAGAATAAAAGGACTTCAGAAGAAGGGCATTTCACAACTCAATTGTTCAATTGTGATGTGAAAGGACACTTTACGAAATAATGTCCAAAGAATGAATAATGGAAGGATAATATGATCTAGAAGTACCAATTGATCATATCGAATGATATTTGGATATGAGTTCAAGCAATGAAGGGAATTTTTGCAAAGTCTTCTGACTAGATCTACAAGATCAAGTATACATCAGATCGAAGTATCAAAAGATACAAAGAAGGGTCTTTGATTTATATAAGAAAGAGAGAATCGATTATGGAAAGACACTTCTATAGGGGCTATATACACCTCTTTAGTGGAGGATATTACACTAGAAAGATGGTGTAATCAAAATAGAAAAACAGATTAAGGAACCTATATGGTTTGAGATTATCTACAGAGAACCACCTATGTTCAAAAATATTTGTGCAAGCTCAGTAGGCACCCATGGGATAGCAAATATAGTTACATGAGTAGCTTGAGGATCAACTAGAGGTATGGAAATCCCAAAATTTACTACAAGGTTAAAGATAGAATCCTACAAAGGACGAGAAGCTCATAGATGGGTGTAAGAGAAAACTTGCAACAAAGTTCGAGATGGAGGATCTTGATATCCAGTGACCTTGACAGGTGACATAGATGGATACTAAGAAAATTAGTAGCATAGGAGGATACATGTCACACCAATGTCGTGATGAAGAGAGTACAATATGTAGAGGGAGGATAGAACTCCACCTTAGAGGGAGTGACTACAATATATATCAAAGTTTGAGAATCTTATCATGATGACAAAATCCAGAGGATGTTTTCCTTATCCAATAAAAGAAAACAACAGAATATTTCTCAAGTGATGTATGACGTAGAATAATTATACCTATGAAGATTAAGATCATACTCTTATCCATTTCATCATTGATAAGAAGGGATGCATTGGTAGGACACCCATATTCAACACCAATACACAATTCTATGTGATATGTGGTGTAAGAAGACTTGCTGAGTATTTCTGATCACGAGCAAGATAGATATAGGTCCTCAGAATCAGACGATGAAGTTTAACTCATTGACAAAGAATATACTAATTCAAAGAAGATAGAGATCAAGATGGAGTCTACCAAACAAATAAACATAATTATTTGAATTTCCATTTCCTATATATCTAGTTGTTCAGTTGTATATATGTTTCTAGATTCATGAAATGTATTATTCATATTAGAATATTTGTAGTTTACTACTAATATGAAGATGACAAGTAAGTGGATTATGTTTCTACTTATCTAGAATGAAACCTCCTTGCTGACATAATGTCTTGGATAGATGGAAAGCATCCAGAAAGTTATCGTATGTATATGGGATATAGATGATTTTTTGTGTTAGAGAAAAATAGTTGCATGATTATATGGAATCTACCTTTATGTATACGAATTTGTCAGTATATTCTATGAAATGTTTCTAATAGAAGAATGCTGCAGTTGCAGATGCACAAAGTAATACTGATGCAAGGTGTGGTTTTATGATGTAGTTATGGAAGTACAAGAGAAGAATGATAAATAGAAAGTTGCAGAAGGGAGTTTTAAGGATCAAGTATGTTCCTACAGAGGAACATGTAGCAAATGTGTTGAGTAATCCTTTGTATTTTGTAAAGTTTGAATATTTTTGATACAAGCTTGGTGTAGTCTAAAATGACCTCCCTCGAAAGAGGGAGTGAAGAAATATGGTAGAGGATGTAGTGGTGGTAGATCATACTATAGTAGGGTAGGCCTGGTTAGGCTTGTTGACCCAAATTTTTTATTAAGTCGGATGAGACTTGTTGATCCTAGGGTTATTAGTATGTCTAGATAGGCTTGTTTAGTCGAAAGGGGTTAGTAATCTAGACATGAATTGTTGGTCCCCAGGAGATCCATATGCATGACTAGGCTTGTTGACTCGAATGCTTTATTAAGTTAGATAAAATTCTTTGATGGATGTACCATAGAACTCACCAAGATACTACTCTAAGATGGTTAGAGGGAAAGAAGTGGTTTTAGAACATCTAGCTAGGCTTGGTCACCCAGAAGGGTTAGTAAGCCATACAAGGATTTCTTGGTCCCTAGGGAGATCAATCTGTTTGACTAGGCTTGTCATCGCAAAAGGGTTAGTAATTTAGACAAGATGTTCTTGTAGTGGTTTCAGTATTTTCATACTGATGTTGTTGAGATAGTTTTAGTATTCCTATACTAATATTGCAGTTTTAGTATTTTCATATTGATGTTGACATGGTAATTTCAGTATTTTCATACTGGTATTGATGTGGCAAGTTCAATATTTTTCATACTAATATTGATGTGGAAAGTTTAGTATTTTCATACTGATATTTATGTGGCAATTTTAGTATTTTCATATTGATGTTGATGTAGCAAGTTCAGTATTTTCATGTTGAAGTTGATGTGGAAAGTTCAATATTTTTCATACTGATGTTGATGTGGCAAGTTCAATATTTTCATATTCATATTGATGTGGCAAGTTTAGTATTTTCAAATTGATGTTGGTGTACCTAGTTTAGTATTTTCATATTGATGTTGATGTGGCAAGTTCACTGTTTTCATACTAATGTTCATGTGGAAGGTTTAGTATTTTGTATTGATGATATGACAAGTTTAGTATTTCTATACTCATATTGATAAGACAATTTCAATATTTCTATATTGATATTTATGATGCCTATGTTGCTTCAAAATTTGTATGTTGATGTTGATGATATAGTTTTGGTCCCAACACCTTGTGTTGATGATGATGATGATGTTTCAACATCTCTATGTTGATAATGCAGATGATGATATAGCATTTATTGATGATTTTGATTTAGCACTAATATGCTAATGATGTTAATTTTTTCAGTATTTACATATTGATTATACAGATGATGACGTTTCTGTATTTACATATTGATGATGTAGATGATGATGTTTCAGTATTCACATACTGATGTTGAAGAAGATTCAGTATTCACATATTAATGTTATAGAAGAAGGTTTAGTATTCAAAATATGATTTTGCATTCAGATACTGATATGGAAGAAGATGATTAAGTATCCACATAATGATATTGTAGAATATGATTTAGTATCCACATACCGATGTTGCGGAAGATGATCCATTATGCATAGAAGATGATTTAGTATCCACATACTGATGTTATATTAGATGATCCAGTAATCATAGAAAATGATTCAGTATCCACATAATGATGTTGTACAATATGATCCAGTACTCATAGATGATTCATTATTTACATACTAAGGTTACAGAAGATGATCTAGTACTCATAGATGATTCAGTATTTACATACTGAGGTTGCAGAAGATGATCCAGTATTCTCATATTGAGATTAATGATGAAGATGCATGATTTTGTTCCAAAATTTCGTATGACCTATAGAGATTCACCAGTAAGTTGTACAGCTATAATAATAGTTGTTGTTTACATAGAATACCTTCCTAGTTAAGAGGGAGTGTTAAAGTATTGTAACTTCAAGAGATATTTTATTGTACTTTTGTTGTATTCTCCTTCAGAGATGTTACTCCTCCATTCGGATATTTCCTTGATGTAATTGGATATGTAAAATTCATGAGGTAAAACCTTCGTTGTAATTCAGGGAAATAGTACCCACACAAGTAATATATAAAATGTTTTTTGAGTCTCCCTCGGTAGTTCGTCCCTAATTAAAGAATTTGGCTGAACTAGTTAGTTATTTCAGTCACTCACCTAATGAATATAAATAGATGAGGCACCTCTCTCATTCTTACACATCTTACACTCAAGAATTGTGCAAGAGAGAGAGAGAGAGAGAGACTATACTGTTGAAGAGGAGTCACTATTCTTGTTCTTGGGGTTTTACACTATACTAGGTCAAATTCTATATAGAGAAATGTTTTCTAGGTTTTATCCCCCATGAGGGTTTCCCAGGATAAATCTCTATGTTCTTTTTTGTTTTTGTACTTTTCTTTCTTTCAATGATCATTTGCTTATGGTTATGATGTTATTATGCTAAATGTTTTAGATCTATTATAACCATTAAAAATATAACACCAACGCTAGTCCTAAATGGGATCAAAACACGATTGAGGATGTTGGGAACATGGTTGGAGATTCATCTAACAAAAGGAGAACCAGATCTCAGTTTCAAGATGAGAATATTGCACTATGTCATGAAAATCCAATTCTCCCAGAGAGGTGCTATAAACTCCCAGAGAGATGCTACATGATGGTGAGGTATGATCAACATTTCTACAAAGTGTCTTGCCGTGATTCACCAAAACATGCAACCATGGATAAGTAATATGAGTACTAAAGAAAAATGAGACATTAGATCATGACTCTCTACCTATAGAAAGAAGTGGCAAAATTACCTCTCTACATGGTAAATTCAAAAATAAATCTACATGGAAAAGGCTTGTTGCTGCCTTACACACACCTGGGTCATGTGGCAGAAATATTCAAGCCACTTGGTGTGTCCCTGGGGGCAAGTATCGAGTAAAGGCTTTCACCTTATTCTTGACTCCTCCGTTTAGGCTCAACTCCTAACGGAGCCAAGGGGGGTAGACCCTATTAAGTTACTATGGATAAAATACTTAGTACGATGATGTTAAACTAAATGAGTTACTTAGGAGTTTGAAATTTAACCATAAACAATCATAGATGACAAGATACAAAAAATGAGCGCATGAAAGCACAATACTGAGACACAATATAAATATATGGCAAGAAAATAACCAGTGCCTTAGAATGGAGTCAAAATAAAATCAATGTACTTGCATGTGCTTGGAGTGAATGTTTTGCAATTGCCTCTTGGTACATTTTAAGTTAATGTGAAAATATGAGTTGATTAAAATTAGGCGAAGGGGTGGACTCTAGATATACCCGAGAGTACTTGGAGTATGTCCAAAACTAAACCTTCACAGCTACCCGCAAGGAATATGTGGGATGAATGGAGTCTCTGGGGCTATTGTTCATAATGCACCCGTTAGGGTGTGATAGAGATCAGCGCCCTGAGGTCACTTTTGAGAAGTTCCCGCTTCCTTTGGGTATTTTTCCACCGTAATGGTTTGATCTAGGTGTTGGATTTTCACCTGATGGTTTGTCAATTTTGGAGAGTGAGTCCTAATTATTATAGCCACTCAAATGCTTTTGATATAGCTTGACTGATCAGATGAACCATATCCAAGTGCAGAGCATACACACTGGATTCTTGCCAATTTTAGTAGATTTAAAAATGGGTGTTCTTGTTAAAAATAAAACCCTCCAAGATCCTCTTTCGATCCAAGTGGATATCAATCGGGGAATCAAGGAGGGGTTAATTTTATAAAATATGAAGAGACAAATGATGAAAAGGAAAACAAATATACACAATTCTGGTTTTCTAATTATTCCTACCACGCATCTCTTTCCCCTTTCGGGTCAATCGGGAAGTCATGGGGTAAGTATTAAGATTACTTTGAAATATCAAATATGGAGTATGAAATTGATAATGAATCAAAGTATACTACCCTACATATTAGAGCTATGCTAGTTTGAAAATATATGAACAAAAAGTAAAAAATCGACACCGACGCAAATCCCCCCAGGGGGGATGGGGAATGGGCTCGAAAGAGCCTATTCAAAAAATTATTTTTATTAATAGTGGTTAAAATATCACAGAACTGATATAATTCCTCTTTATCCTTATATAGAGTGAAATCAAGATCTTACAAAGTGCAAAAATTAAAGGTTTTAGTCAAATGGGAGACCCCTGGGGGGATTTGAACGCTCCGGAGGCCACTTTCGAACAGCAGATTCCTTTATTTTCTGTCACACCTGCTAAAAGATAGAAATCATATGAGACTAAAATATGGCCAAAAGCACTCTGAAATTACCTTTGGGTAGGCTTATTTTTAACCAAAAAAACTAAGTCAAAACTAGTTAAAAAGGTAAAAAAGGAACCAAGGAAAGCAGGATTTCCTTGGGATCTTGGATTTCCTTTTGGGAAGACAATAAGATGTGCAATTTTATTGCACAATATGAAATTTTAATCTACATCAAAGGAAACTACCTTAAAAGCAAGCTACAAATTTTTATTAAAATGCTTGCAAAAAGAGGGTAATTTCAGCTAGATCTCTTAAAATGTAACTTTATATGCAAAAAGAAACTGAGATATAGAATTAGGAAGGGTCCTTAATAAATAGATATATATGCAATTTTTTTAATGAGATAGATCTGAGCAATAAGATTCCTTAATAGTAACCAGTTTGAGGAAAATTCAAGATTTTTAAAGAAGGAAAAGGAGAAGAGAAGTGCTTGTTGCTGAAGCAGATCTGCAAAGGAAACTTGGTAGTGAAGCACCGAGGGGGATGATCTTAGCAATATCTATTGGAAACCAATGGAATCAAACCTGAACCATAGATCTTCCAATCACAGCAAACCTGTAAGCTACACAACAAATCCTGCAAAGAGAACCATTAAATTTGAAGATACATATGAGAAGTAGATGATACATCATGCAAATAATCTTATTTAGCATATGGATATTAGCTCATTCAAACATATGCAGAAAAATAGAAGTAAGTAAGATTACTTACAATGATCTATCCCTATGATTCCAATAAACATTCAGGCAGACAACAGTTAAGTGCAGAAAATTGAAAAATAGCAGTTTCACCTCAAATGCAACATGATAATGATGATCCACAAATGAAAGGTACTCCACAATTGAGCCTCCAAAGCTTCTCTTTATTTCAACAAATGATGATCAATACACAATTACAATAGCAATCCCTTCAATCCATCTCTAACTAGCTTGGAAGAGGGAGCTTGTGCGTGGATATATACAAAAGCCAGGAGATCGAACCCTAGGGGGGGCACAAATCCGAAGAGGATAGATCAAATCAGCTGAAGTAGAGTCCATCAATGCCTAATCTATGTCTAGCTGAGCCAAATCTAAGTCTCACTAAGTGAAACTATCAATCAGGGGGCTGATCTGACTGACACCTCAACCTGTTGACTGAAGCATCCACCGTAAACTCTTCCAGATGAGCCAAAAACGTGTGGAGGAGAGAGGGAGGGAAAAATTCCCGATAAAGGATGTTGAAGATCAACTCTGGATCTGATTTGATCACCTCCTTCAGTCAAAGATTTGTCAGATCTAGTCAATCTGGTTCAGATCTGACTGATTTCAATCAAATCAGTTGAGAATCCACTAATCTATGATTCTGGATTTGCTTCATTATTCATCAATTTATTAATTAAAATAATCAATAATTGATTTTTGGGGCTTTCTGACCTGAGTGATGGAAAATCACTCAAAACTAGGAAATAGTGGGCCCATGGGTTTACATGGTGCTCTTAGCTTGAAAATGAGAACCTACATAGCTGAAACTGATTATTTGGCCCATTTTTATTACAAAATCAATTTTTCCAATTAAACTATTAAAAAATAGCCTAAGTTTTGGAAAAATTAAATTTTAATAAAAAACACTGAAAAAATAAAAAAATTGAAAAATTGAAAAAACCTAGGGGGACTTAGACATGTTCATATGACTCAACCATGATGTCTAGCATGTTTATACATTGACACATAGACTCTAATAACCTCAATAGGCCTAAATTCCAAGCTGGCCACCCCAACTTTGGAGGTATGGAGTGAAAAACTCTGAAATTATCAGTCATTTATTCAACAACCAATAATAACCAAGGGAAAAAACACCCTACGCTGATTGGATTGACAAATAAAGTCTAAGAGACCGAGTCTTTTATAGACACTATCATGCTAGAACATTTATTACAATTCCCCCATGGGGTATGAACATGTGATATAGTACAACAAAGCTTCCCATAAGCAAGACTGAAGGTTCTTTGAAGTTCGAACAAGTTATCCTTGTCCAATTCACCAGGCTCACTTGATAAAAAACCACTAAGTACAACATAGTGGTAACATTCTGGCTCCAATTGTGGGACATGTGCTCGATCTGGTCATAGGGCAAGGAGAGGATACAAGAACACCAGAATCTCTATTTTATACACCCTATAAAAACATATCAACTTGACAAGAAAACCTTAGTAGGACAAGCTTTACATAAAAAAACCAAATGAACAATTAAGCTGATTTATTTAAACAAAATAAATGTAACTAACTAATGAAAACATAAATGTTTGATTATAGCTAAGTACAAAACAAAAAATGCGGAAAGTAAATGCTCTTTTTCAAGGAGCTTATTTTCCTACTCTAAGCATGATATAAAAAGGGTTAAGTGTAATCAGAAATCCAATGTAACCACCTAAGAACATAAAGAACATAAGAAAAAATTTCCTTGTCTTTGGTTACTAGACAAAGTAAGGATACTTTAATTAGAAAATGAAAACCTACGTGATGATCCGGAAGGGGCGGGATGGATGGGAAATCATAGGCATGAATAATGTCGTCAAACTTCCTCCCAAACTGGTAAGTGTTTGTGCAGGCTGCTTCTATCCATGACTGGACAAGGTTGATGTACAAATCAAAATGATGAGGCAGATTGACTACACCATCATACTGATCATCAAGGCTTATCGGATGATAATTCACTGTATAAGCCCCAAGTGGCCCCAAGTCATGAGGAAAGTCTATATGTGAAGATGATAGTTGAGACTGATATTCTAATAACTGCATCACATCTGCATTTTCACAACACTGCTTCTCCATGTCTTCATTATTGATACTGATATATGGATCAGACTGATCATGTGGATAAAATACATGCTCCTTTTTCATATCAAAGTTTTCCAAGGCCACATGGTCCATGCTCTCTCCTTTAGATAAGCCATAGACAGAAAAATCAACAAAACCATCAAAAGTTTCCAGTTCATTATTTTCCTCTTTATTCATGTCATATACTGGATTTTCCATGAATTTCCAGGACTCCTCATCAACATCTTTGTCAGGGATAAGGGAGTCTTCATCACTTGTATCATGCTCCAAGCTATACTTGTCCTCATTCTCATACTCATCTTCTTTAGAGAAAAGGCCACAAGGTAGTAAACCTTCCAGACTGTCATCATTATATGGAGAACACATAGGAGTCCCATCATGTATATTACAGTTTTCATCATAAGTTTCACTATAAGATTCTGCAATGGTTTCATCCTCAGGCTTGTATTGTTTAGATGGTGACAAAGGGTAGGCCTGGCCTACCATGTATATATGATCATACTCGCTTGCATTTGTTTCCTGATTACTGACCTCGGGAAGTCCATGTTCCATGACTTGATTTGCAACATAACAAGTGCTTTCTTGGTGGAATTGTTCACAGGGTCTACACCATGGAATTACTTCTTCTACCATGTTAGCTAAGTCTAACTAGTTTGGAATCCTAGGCTCTTGTTGAGGAAACTTATTTTGATACATCTGATTCTTCCTAGGCTGAAAGTTCCTAGGTCCATTATTTCTTTCCATTGTGATTATTCTATTGTGCATAAGATTCAATTGTGCAGATTGATCTGCCATAAGTTGGTTTTGACTAGTAACCAAGTCTTTTATCATGTCTGTTACCTTTTCCATGGGATCTTTAGAGGCTCCCTTTGCTTCTGATTCAAAGGCTTTTCCCTTTTCTTCGTTGTATGAAGTGTTTCCCCTAGTGTAACCTAGAATGTTGGATTTGGCTGAAGACTGCATATTCTTTTCTATTTTCTCAACCAATTCCTGAGCAGTTTTTAGATCGGTCGGCTCTTTGTCCCTTAACTGGTACCTCAAATCACCAGTGAAAGCTTTGATGTAAGATATAAGGATGGAGGCATCCCTTGACTTGATTTCTCTAGGGAGGTCCCCAACCACACGTCTGAACTAAGTATTAAATTCATCAATGGTTTCATTCTCCGTCTTCTTTATGTTATGGAGGGCAGCAAGCAAATGTCTTCGTTCTTTCTTTTCCCCCCATTTCTTCTTAAAACCCTCTAGGAATTCACTAAGAGTTTTATATGAATCATCATCTAGGTCGAAGTACCATTCTTCAGCATCATCTTCCAAGGATAAAGCAAAGAGTGTCATTTTGACATCGTCATGGTCATGGGCAGCATCATTGCAATAACTGACTAGGTGCTTTTCAAACTTTAGAAGGTGAGACTTGGCAGTGATGGCATTATTGCCCTGAAATATGGGGAGCTTTTTGATAGCATCTTTTGGAATGGCATGGGGAGCACCTGCTATCTGAGAAAAGTCAAGGGGTTTGAATAATTCCGTCATTTCTTGAGATTGATGAACATGACTCTCTACAAATATGTGATGGATATCTGAGAGGGATTGGTCTCCTAAATCTTCAAGGTTTCTACGAGAAGTCTGCTTATTCAATATTTCCCTAAAAAAAATTTCGGGATCATGGAGAGGATTGAATAATTGTCAGTGGTTTCTTCGGGTAGAAATTCCTGAAGGGATGTTAGACAGTGGAGTCGCTAGATGGATCGAGTTTTAATTTTTATGTTTTTTAAAGACTAGATCAATCAATTTTTTTTTATCTTTTTAGTTGTTTAGAAAAAATTTAAGCTAAGTCGTACTCGAGAATAAAAATATTTATCCCCAGCAACGGTGCCAATACATGTTGCCACCTTACACACACCTGGGTCATGTGGCAAAAATCTTCAAGCCACTTAGTGTGTCCTTGGGGGCAAGTCTCGAGTCAATGCTGTCACCTTGTTCTTGACTCCTCCGTTTAGGCTCAACTCCTAATGGAGCCAAGGGGGGTAGACCCTATTAAGTTACTAAGGATAAAATACTTAGTATGGTGATGTTAAACTGAATGAGTTACTTAGGAGTTTGAAATTTAACCATAAACAATCATAGATGACAAGATACAAAAAATGAGTGTACGAAAGCACAATGCTGAGACACAATATAAATATATAGCAAGTAAATAACCAGTGCCTTGGAATGGAGTCAAAATAAAATCAATGTACTTGCATGTGCTTGGAGTGAATGTTTTGCAATTGCCTCTTGGTACGTTTTAAGTTAATGTGAAAATATGAGTTGATTAAAATTAGGCGAAGGGGTGGAATCCAGATATACCTGAGAGTACTTGGAGTATGTCCAAAACTAAACCTTCACGGCTGCCCGCAAGGAATATGTGGGATGAATGGAGTCTTTGGGGCTATTTTTCATAATTCACCCATTAGGGTGTGACAAATATCAACGCCCTGAGGTCACTTTTCAGAGCTTCCCGCTTCCTTTGGGTATTTTGCCACTGTAATGGTTTGATCTAGGTGTTGGATTTTCACCTTATGGTTTGTCAATTTTGGAGAGTGATTACTAATAATTCTAGTCACTCAAATTCTTTTGATACAGCTTGACTGATTGGACGAGGCGCAGCCAAGTGCAGAGCATACACACCGGTGTCTTGTCAATTTTAGTAGATTTTAAAATGGGTGTTCTTGTTAAAAATAAAACCCTCCAAGAACCTCTTTCAATCAAGGAGGGGTTAATTTTATAAAATCTGAAGAAACAAATGGTGAAAAGGAAAACACGAATACACAATTCCGGTTTTCTAATTAGTCCTACCACGCATCTCTTTCCCCTTTCGGGTCAATCAGGAAGTCGTGGGGTAAGTATTAAGATTACTTTGAAATATCAAAGATGGAGTATGAAATTGATAATGAATCAAATTATACTTCCCTACAGATTAGAGCTATGCTACTTTGAAAAGATATGAACAAAAATAAAAAATCGACACCGACACAAATCCCCCCAGGGGGGATGGGGAATGGGCTCAAAAGAGCCTATTCAAAAAAATATTTTTATTAACAGCGGTTACAATATCAGAGAAATGATATATTACCTCTTGATCCCTATACAAAGTGAAATCAAGATCTTACAAAGTGCAAAAATTAAAGGTTTTAGTCAAATGGGAGACCCCTGGGGGATTTGAACGCTCCTGAGGCCACTTTCGAACAGAAGCTTCCTTTATTTTATGTCACACATGCTAAAAAACAGCAAGAATATTAGACTAAAATATTCCCAAAATCACTTTGAAAGCACCTTTGAGTCGGCTTATTTTTAACCAAAAAAAACTAAGTCAAAACTAGTGAAAAAGGTAAAAAAGGAACCAAGGAAAGCAGGATTTTCTTGGGATATTGGCTTGCATTTTGGTCAGCCGATAAGATGTGCTATTTTATTGCATAATATGAAATTTTAATGTATAGCAAAGGAAACTACCTTAAAAGCAAGCTACAAATTTTCATTAAAATGCTTGCAAAAAGAGGGTAATTTCAGCTAGATCTCTTAGAATGTAACTTTATATGCAAAATGAAACTGATATCTAGAATTAGGAAGGGACCTTATTGAATAGATATATATTTAATTTTCTTAATGAGACATATTTGAGCAATAAGATTCCTTAATAGTAACCAGTTTGAGGAAAATTTAAGATTTTTAAAGGAGGAAAAGGAGAAGAGAAGTGCTTGTTGCTGAAGCAGATCTGCAAAGGAAAATTAGTAGTGAAGCACTGAGGGGCATGATATTATAAATATATATTGGAAACCAATGGAATCAAACATGAACCATAGATCTTCCAATCATGGAAAACCTGTAAGCTACACAACAAATCCTGCAAATAGAACCATTAAATCTGAAGATACATTTGAGAAGTAGATGATACAGCATGCAAATAATATTATTTAGCATACAGGTATTATCCCATTCAAACATATGCAGAAAAATAGAAGTAAGTAAGCTTACTTACAATGATCTATCCCTATGATTCCAATAACCATTCAGGCAGACAACAGTTAAGTGCAGAAAATTGAAAAAATAGCAGTTTCACCTTAAATGCAGCATGATAATGATGATCCACACATGAAAGGTAATCAACAATTGAGCCTCCAAATATTTTATTTATTTCAACAAATGATGATCAATAGACAATTACAATAGCAAGCCCTTCAATCCAGCTCTAACTATCTTGGAAGAGGGAGCTTGTGCCTGGATATATACAAAAACCAGGAGATCCATCCCAGGGGGGGTGCAAATCCCAGGGAGATAGATCAAATCAACTGAAGTAGAGTCCATCAATGCCTGATCTGTGTCTAGCTGAGCCAGATCTGAGTCTCACTGAGTGCAACTGTTAATCAGGGGGCTAATCTAACTGACACCTCAACCTGTTGACTGAAGCATCCACCAAAACTCTTCCAGATGAGCCAAAAACCTGTGGAGGAGAGAGGGAGGGTGAAATTCCCTATAAGGGATGCTGAATATCAACTCTGGATCTGATTTGATCACCTCCTTTCAGTCAAGGATTTGTCAGATCTAGTTGATCTGGTTCAGATCTGACTGATTTCAATCAAATCGGCTGAGAATCCACTAATCTATGATTCTGGATTTGCTCCATTATTCATCAATTTATTAATTAAAATAATCAATAATTGATTTTTGGGGCTTTCTGACCTGAGTGATGGAAAATCACTAAAAACTAGGAAATAGTGGGCCCATGGGTTTACATGGTGCTCTTAGCTTGAAAATGAGCACCTACATGATTGAAACTGATTATTTGGCCCACTTTTATTACAAAATCAATTTTTCCAATTAAACTATTAAAAAATAGCCTCAGTTTTGGAAAAATTAAATTTTAATAAAAAACACTGAAAAAATTAAAAAATTGAGAAATTGAGAAAACCTAGGGGGACTTAGAGATGTTCATATGACTCGACCATGATGTCTAACATGTTTATACATTGACACATAGACTCTAATAACCTCAATAGGCCTAAATGCCAAGCTGACCACCCCAACTTTGGAGGTATGGAGTGGAAAACTCTGAAATTATCAGTCGTTTATTCAACAACTAATAATAACCAAGGGAAAAAACACCCTAGGATGATCAGATTGATAAATAAATTCTAAGAGACCGAGTCTTTTACAGACACTATCATGCTAGAACATTTATTACAATTCCCCCATGGGGTATGAACATGTGATATAGTACAACAAAGCTTCCCAGAAGCAAGACTAAAGGTTCTCTGAAGTTTGAAGAAGTTATCCTTGTCCAGTTCACCAAGCTCACTTGATAAAAAACCACTAAGTACAACCTAGGTGGTAAAAAGGCTAAGGTGTACACTGATGATTCTCTCTTGACATGCAAGTTGAGGAATCCATTGTATGGGATCAGGTAATCCCCCAGGGCATGGTATCCCAACTTGAACTCTTCTATACTATCATAGAGGTTTGAAAGATGCAAGTTTGGATACAAAAGAAATACTGTTCAAGTGCTCAGATTTAGACCAAGTTAACTACATTCATGATTTTTCATTTCACTAGAGAAACCAGAGAAAACCATTGACATGGATGCATTGACAATTTGGCTTGTAGATTGAGGGTTTAGAACTCACAATTTAAGCAACCCATTAACCACTGCATAACCATAAAAAATGGAAGGTTTGCTCAAGTTCAAGACAACATTTTGTATTCTAACCAACGATTCTAATTAACATTCTTGTTTTGATTTTTCTTCCTTGGCTTCAATTCTACACACACCACATCATGTCTCTATACGTTCTCTATTATGTGTACTGGTATCTAGGAATTTTTTTCCCAAGCCCAACTCCACTTGTGCATAAGAACTCCTTCTTCCATGAACTATTTGTTAAATTCATTAACCCCCCCTTAATCACCCTTTAACCCATAGTTAAACCTTAAGTTGGTTTCAGGTTAATTAAATATGTTTAGGTTCACTTAAGGTCATAATTTCTCCTTTTTGGTACTTAAAGATAAACAAGGTTATAACATATACCCCTAGTCCATCTATAATGCCATTATTGTATTTGGTACATGAGTCCCTGATCTTTTTAGCTTTATACCTCAGCCACAACTAGTTGTAGATTTTTTTATTAATAATTACAAAATATCCAACATGTTTCATCCTCTTGGGAATTCATAACCAATTAATTACATTTGGACCCAATCATGCTAGGGGTTCAGTCTAGGTGTGTTACACTCCCCTCCCCCTAACAGTCTACATTGTCCTCAGTGTTTCATTGTCCAAAAATGTATGAACAAAAGATTCATATTTATTTACATATGTACGATATTCAAAATATATGGGGATACTCTTCCCACATATTCTATTCTACTTCCAAGGTTTCTTCTTTGGGACCATAATGGGCCCATTGCATTTTTACTTGTTCTATGACCGTGTTCCTGAGAGTATTGATTCTTTTGTCCAATATTTAGATTGGTTGTACTTGGATTTTCCCTTTGTGTTCCACCTGTATCATAGACCAATCAAGTATATGATTATAAACATAAACATAATTTTTCAATAATGAAACATGAAAAACATTATTTACTTTAACCATAGGAGGTATAGATAGCGTGTCATCCACTTGTCCAATTATGCTCAAGACCTCAAATGATCGACAAAATCTAGTAGCCAACTTTTTATAGTTACCTAGTCTTAATGAAATTTTTCTTCCTTTAACATTTCAGAAAAGTTTTTCCACAACCTAGAACTCTCTATGCATTCTATATTTATCTACGTAGCTCTTCTTTCGGTCTCATGCTATCTTCAAGGTCTACTTGATCTTGATACCTACTATTCCATGTCCTGAAGCATTTATGGTCCAACTATCAGCCTATCCAATGGATTGTCCCAATTTACTGGAACATTACTTCCTTCCATAGCATACTTCAAATGGAATTATCTTTGATGATGTCCATTAACCATTGTTGTAGTCAAATTCCACTATGTAAAAGCAACCTTCCCATTTATTGGCATTGTCCATTACATATATTTAGAGCATGTCTTCAATAATTTGATTCACTCGCTCAAATTTTCCATTTGTCTATGGATAATAATTTGTATTGAGGTTGAATTTAGTTCTAAATTATTTAAATAGTCCTTTCCAAAAATCAAAGTGATCTTTGGATCCTGATACGAAACAATTGCTTCAGGAATACCATGCAACCTGGGATTTCCCTCGTATATATTTCTGCAATATTAGTTGGTTTAAATGTTGGTTTAATTGGTATAAAATAATATGAATTTTTAAACTTGTCAACCATTACCGTAATAGAGTCATGTTGCTTTAGTGTTATTTGTAATAAAATCAATAGTCACTACATCCCACTTCCATTCCAGTACATGCAATGGATGGAGTAGACCAACAAGATGTTTATGTTCTACTTTCATTCTTTGAAATTCTAGGCACTAAGAAATATACTTGGATGCTTATTTGTTCATGCATACCCAATAGTATTCTTTATTAAATGTTCTCAAAGTATTTTGATAACCAAGGTTACCTGCATAAGGTACATTATACATTTCATGTAATATGATTTTATTTATTTCACTTTCAGTTGGTATATAAAATATCCCATTAAATTGGAGAGTCTCATCTTCAACTAATCCATAAATGGAAAATTTTAATGTCCTACTATTTTCCTACAACACTACCACAACTTGTACATAATGATGATCTTCTTACAACACCTCTTCCGACTTAATTTTTAAAATTTGACTTTCAATTTATTATGGTTGAAAGCTACATTATTTAAGTTATTTTGTTGAGTGCATCAACCACTCTATTCTCTTTTCCTTTTATTTATTTGATTTCAAGTTTTAATTCACTCAGGAATTGAATCCATCTAACTTGTCTTCCATTCAAATTAGGTTGTTGAAACAAATATTTTAGGATGCAATGATCTATCTTTAAATCAAACTTGCTTCCCATACGATAAATCCTCCACATCTAGAGTGCATGAACTATGGAATATAACTCTAGGTCATGATCAACATAGTTATTTTCATGATGCTTTATATTCAATGATTCATAGAAAATCACGTCCCCATCTTACAACAGAACTCCACTGATTCCTTATAAATATGCATTTGTGTATACCAAATACCCTTTGTCTAGATCCAAAATTTTTAATATTGGAGCACATGTGAGTAACTCCTTAAAGAGTCTAAAGTTGTCTTCACACTTCTAATTTTGATCAAATTCCACACTATTCTTCTGTCAATATGTAGTTCGATTTTCAATACGAGAGAAGGATTATATAAACCTTATGTAATATCTAGAAAAACCCATAAATGATCTAACATCTAACACATTTCTTGTAGTAGGTCATTCCTGAATATATTTTATTTTAGCAGGGTCCACTACTACACCCTCCTTAGGAATGTTGTGACCCAAATACAATAGCAACTTCTGATAGAATGAACATTTTCTAAGCTTACCATACAGTTTATTTTTCCTCGAGATCTGCAAAGTAATATGGATATGCTCTTCATGTTGTTCTTTAGATTTGGAAAATACCAAAATATCATCTAAAAACACTATAATTAATGTATCAAAGTATTCACTGAACACTCAATTCATCAAACACATGAATGTAGATAGTGTATTTTTCAATCCAAAGGGTGGTATTGTATACTCATAATTCCGATACCTATTTCTAAAATTTGTTTTGTTTATGTCCCCATCATTTATGCGCACTTGGTGATGTTCAAATACAAAATCAATATTGGAAAATAAATTTTCTCCTCTCAACTGATCTAAGAAGTCATCAATCCTTGGTAATGGATATTATTCAGTTTTGTTGTAATCCCCACACAACCTCAGTGTGGCACCTTTTTTCCTTACAAATAGATATGGAGCTCCACAAGGTGAAACGTTAGGGTGTATATATCCCTTATTTAACAACTATTCCAATTGCATTTGAAATTCCCTTAATTGTGGGGTGCTCATTCTATAATGATATTTTCACACTAGCAGATCAAGGCACCAAATCCATTGTAAATTTAATATCCCTCTTTGGTGGTAACCCGAGTACATCTTGGAACACATCCTCAAATTCTTGTCACACCATAATTTCTTCAATTCATGGCTCCATATTAGATGGTGACTTCTTCCACATGGATCACATATAATTGGCATACCTTCCCGATATATGTTTTATTTATATGACTAAGATCTGTCTTACCAATATCTTCCTTCGAATTCCTTTAACCTAAATGGTTTTACCATCCTCATCCAAGAACATCATACCTTTATTAGGGAAGTCAAGAATTGCACGATGCAATTCTATCCAATCCATTACAATCAACACATTGTATGAACTGAGAGAAATAATATCCAATTCCGCTTTGGTATGAAACCCATTCATCTCCAAAAATCAATTTCTAACCATAGAAGTAGTCTTGGTTTCATCCTAGTATCCAATTGTACTATTCTATGCTTAAGAAATTCAATATTTTATAAATTACATCTTTCAACCATATTAGTATTTGTATATCTATAAGAAGCTCCAGAATGAACCAAATTTGAAATTATCAAATCATTTACTTTACCCTCAATTTCAATAATTGAAGATTGGTGGTCTTCCCGAAAATTGTCGAATAATGCATATGTTATCACTCAGAATATACCCAGGTTGTAGAAATGTAGCTCCCGATGTAACATCAAAACCAATTTAGACTGTATTTTTGACCTAATACAATCACAGAGGGATCTCTCACTATTTACAAAGTTTTCATACTCAAGATATTTAATCAAAGGCAGTCAGAAGGTCATATTTCTGAATAGAACAAGTTTGGTTTTTATGGATTTTGGTGGGACAATCATGGAGGAGACCATTGGGAAATGGAGTCAACAATAAGATCCAAAATAGGTTGTAGGAGGTAGGGTTTTGAAAAGGTTTACGGAGAGAGGCAAGGTAGACACTGTTTCCTCAGTCTTAAGGTATTAGCAGGTTGATTAGCAAATAGAGGGAGGCATCCCATCAAGCAGAGCACCAAACATGGGCGAGTTCTACAATACTTTAGAAGAAAACTATTTAAAAATGATTGAACACTGAACCTAGATCATACACAATGAATTATGGTTCATGAACCTATTTCTCAAGCATGAAAGCAGATACAAAATGGAGTGATATACCAGAAAAAAAATCACATAAAGAAATTACTTACTGAAGAAAAATATGGCTCAGGAATCTCTGCCATGAAAAGGTTTAACATTCCTCCTCTACAATTTTATTCATATCTAGAATATAAAAACCTATTACAATGAAGAGCCTCTCTGCTCTTTGAAATACCCCCCTCTTTCCTCTGTGGGGAGCCAGTTTATAATGTATTAGATCCCCTAGACCGAACTCAGGGTTTAAATCAGTTACAAACTAAAGAAAAAACTTATAACAAACTCTAACATGGCATATTTACCATGATTTACATAAAACAAAAATAAAATGTTGACTACTGAAAAATAGGCTTAAAATTCCCTCCTACATATCTATAATGGTGACATATGTGAAAACACTGAAAGATGTTTTTATAATTGGCCATGTTACCGACAAAAGAAATGTCTTATTTTCCCTTGATCAAGCTCCAGCTCCTCAAGATCTGATTTTGAAACTGATGACTAAGATATTAAACTTGTAAATTTTTGGAAAAATACCCTGTGAAGATATTTTAAATTATCTCAACCTGTGATACCTGTGTAAACACTGAAGGAGGATTTTGAATATAGGCCTGTGATGAAGAAGAACATCTCTCATTTTCCTAAAATTCAACTCCATTTGGATGAAACAATTCTTGGACTTTGATGGCTAAAACAATCTTTTAAAAAACTGAACATTTCCCTCTGAATATGACTTTGACTCTCCCAAACCGTCATACCTGTGTAAAAATTGAGATAGGTTATTGTATATGGGTATGTTATAAAGATAAAAATCTATTAGTTTCTCAAAATTCCTCTTCATTTGGTAGAAACAGTCGCTTGAAGTTGATGACTAAAATAATCATTTGTAGGGAAAAAACTCGTTGATGACTCAAACAGTCATTTGTAGGGAAACAATCACCAGGTTGCTTCAAGAAATGCATGTAAATGATATTTATGATAATTATGATATATGAAAATTGTCATCACCTGGCACAAACAAAAGTGTAGAACCATGCATGATTAATGGTGAATTGACACCCAGTTTAGCCTTAACATACTGAGTATTCACCTCTAGTGATATAGGTGCCTTTGAGAATACATAACACCATCTGTTAAGTTTCGAAAGGTTCTACTAGAATCAGAATCATATTCCTTGATGGATGTTGTAAACAATATGCCATTCTATAGTTCCTTGAATCAATTCTGAGTAACTTAATTGTTTTAATTACAATTATACCTGCAATAATTGCATTTGTTGCTACTATTGCATGAACAATATTGGCTGCAATGTATTTTGCTTCAAACAAGATATGGATTTTGATGCCAAAATAAAATGATCAAACTTTGGTGCTCGATTTGGTTGGCACTCATAACATTATGTCTGATCATTCAAGTCTAAACACTCTTCATTTTCTCCGAACGAAAACTTTTAGGATCACTAATCTTGTTCTCAAAGAATGGGATAAAAACACATGTTCTTATTTTCTCACTATATAAAATTCCGTCCAATCTTGAAACATTAACTAGATAATACTTTCACCCAGTGGAAATTTCTACAACCATCAATCTACTTTTCCAACTTAACATGTGTCCCAAGCTGCTTGCTATTTAAAATTACGCTAATCTCAAAATGTGATTTCTCCTTGCAAGTTCACAATGCAGAATTTTCATTGAAATCCAAGCTCGCACTGTAACAATGTCACCTTCTTGAATTCCTTCTTCACCTTTAGTCTCATATGTAACATCTATTGTTATGGAAGGAATCATGTCAAGAACTATTTCCACATCATTTTCCTCTATATCAGAAAAACCTGTTTGAGTTAACAAATCCATACGATCGTTGGGAGTCATTTCCCTCCTTAAATGATGAAAAGAAACGAAGCAGAGGAGCAAATTTCTTGTGATTTTCATATCAAAATAAAAAATTCCAGTTGACCATCAAAGTTATATCTATTGCGGCCACAGATAGCATCTTCGGCATCACGTGCATCTTTAAACTCAATGAAAAATATCTAGGAGGTCGTGGAGGAACTTTCAAATCAATGTCAATAATTCTCCCATACTTATAAAATAGATTTTCAATTTCTTCTTCTCGGATGTCAGCAGGAAAATTGCCAACATAGAGAGTTCGGGTCATATAACTACTCATTGTCAGTGTCCTTTAAAATCCTATGCCACTACCTTTTGCATGGTAATCCTCCAAAGTACAACAAGTTATTATCTTTATTTATAATAAGCCCCTATATTTCTTCTTTTTATGGGGATATTATCCCACATGCACAAAATGCAACACTTTTCATAGTTTATATGCATCAACGATTTCACTCTATAACAAGGAACAAAATGATATCACACTCCTTGTGTGCTCGATGCTTGGTTGCTTGGATTGGTATGCATGGGACCCATGTGACTTGATGTTTGGATTTGAGGGCGTGTTTTGTTTAGTAGCTCTCGGTGTTCAACTTTGAGCTTTGATAATAGGAGTTGACCCTTTTGGTGCTTGGAGATGGGTATGACCGACACTTTTCCTTTTTTTCTTTTAATAAAGAGCTTTTGGCTATATTAATATAAACTTTTTAATAAATCTATATTAATATAAACATTTTAATAAAATAAACTTTGAGCCATGTTTATAAATTTTTTATTTTCTGCTCGAGAACACAAATCTTAATACACTGGCCAACCATCGACTTGGAAACCATTCTCAGCTGAAATTATATAGAATTATCTTCCTTTTTACCCAAATAACCATTAAAATGTTTTTTTAGCCAAACTTAGGAAATTTTAATGCTTTACCCAACCGAGCAAAACCTTGAAAGCCACCTGATCGCCATTGAAAAATTGAAATTTTCAAGGCAATAAGACCAACGAAAGTAGAAATAAATAGGTGCTAACATCATATATATGAGGAATGATTATAGAAACCCCTTAAACTATAGATTATTATTGCACATTATACATACTAGCAGCTCTATTTTTCCTCTCGGGACATTTATTGAGGTAGTGGTCACCTCCACAATTCCATGATTTAACTTGTAATGGCTTCTTTTGTCATATAGATTCAGTCACTATTGGATCACTTTTTAGAGTGGGGTATTTGAAAGAGCTATATTTATTATTCTAACAAAAAGAGTTTTAAATCCCTTTTTCTTATGTTCCTGATTAACTTTTCTAGCTTTTATGCAAAACCTTCCTACTCCGACCTTTCTCATTCAGGAATTTATCCTTCTAATATGCATTATTTGAAGGTATGAGGATTGCCATAACCTATTTGGTCCTTCTAGAATGTTGGTAAATCAGTGAGGAACTAATGAATATTAACATTTTCATATTAAATGAATTCCACATAACCTAGCATTCTAAGAATCTTTTCTCATACTCTTCCATCGTCATATTTCCCAATATAAGTTCAAATAATTCTTACATTTTCTTATCATAATAATGATGTGATAAGTATTTATGATTGAAATACCTTTGAAACCATTTCCATGATATTTTCCTCCCATATACATTCTTTTCTACTTCATATGATTCCACCACCTATAATATTTTCCTTGAAGATTGTATATAGCAATACGAGCTTCTCGATTCTCAGAATAATCATATAGTTGCATATATTTCTTCTTTTCCAGTACCCAAATCTCTACAATTTCCCCATATTTTTTTCCATCATAGATAGGAGGTTTGATTTTCTTGAGTTCACCCTGTAATGCATTCCCATCACACTTTATCCTTGGATGTCTTCTATAATAAACATCATGTTGAATTTCAGAAACCTTGTTCCAATGAAGAATTTCAACTGAATGATAGTGGAAACACAACCCCATTTTTCCTACATCCTTATCTTTGGAATGTTGATATATATAAAGAATTAATTTGTTCATTGATTCTTTTCCTTCCCTTCTTATGACAAAAGTTACTTTTTGGACCTTATTTTGTAAGTGTACTAGATTCTACATCATTTGTTAATTATAAATCGGATTGTGTTGTTCCACCCACCACCCACAGAAGAATCTTTCCATTTCCAATCTAAATAACCCTAAAAATTTAGAACACTTCCATGGTTTTGATCTCATAATGATGACCATTAGATTTAGTACTTTGGATACCAATCCTATCTTCTTCAACAAACTTGGACATTGTAGGCTCTTCTTCCATTCGTTTAACACCACTTTCCTACTACATTGGAAATCAACAAGTATAATGGCTTGGAAATTGGGTTGTTACTAACAATCTGAATTCATCCATGATTGGTATTTCAAATCATTATTCATATGCATAATATAATTTACATTGTCCACATACAAGCATTCCATACAAGAAATATTACAAGATCAAATAAACTCAAGAGTTACCACTCTTTGTAAAATCAAAACATTTTCCAAAGGTTAAGTGTCGAAATATTAGATATGATACCAATATATAACATACCCACACATTACACATATACACATATGAAAATATGTAGCTAAAAACAAACATAGAGTACTACAAAAGGCTCTATAACCATTCTATAATACCGAAGCATAATATATGCCCATAGTAAAATATTATCAATTAATACAATGGAATTACATGAGAATTAAGTTGAAATTGTTTATACAATTAATAGTGAGCCCCAATAAATTCACTACTATGGAAGCGTAATTAATTATAATTTATAATTCTTAATTAATGATTAAATTTAGTTAATCAACTAATTAAATAGCATGATTAAAATTTTCGATCGATTATTTTCATTTTCCCGACTTCACCTTTCCTTTTCTGACATTTTCGACATCATGATTCGAAAATCGGAACACCAACGAAACATAACCAAAACACTTTAAGGACACCAAGGTTATAATATCAAAACTCGGTTCTTCCAATGTCAGGCATCGAATTTCATCATGACTTGGAACTCCATCCTCCATGGAGTTGAAATAATGTAACTGAGAAAGATATTCTATTGTCCTTATTATTATATTATTATTGTCCCTCCCTTCCGAAGATGGCGTTCCTCTGATTAGGGATTTCATTGAGGTAATTGGTCATGTAAAAGTATTGAAGTTAAACCTACATTGTTATTTGGGTCAATAGTACAGTTAAAGTTTTTGTAGTGTCTCCATAGGAAATTCATCCCTATTGGAGAGGTGAAGTTGACCCTGTTGAGTTATTAGGATTCATAGTTGACGTGTATAATAGATGAGGTGCCCTCCTCGTTTGGACACACTCACGACTCAAGTAAGTTTTCTATAGAGAGAAAGAGGATTCAATATGCAGGAGAAGAAATTTTTTATCTTAGTCTTGTGGTCTTACACTGTATTTGGTTGGATTCTATATCAAGGAATTTTTTCTAGGTTTTCTCCCCCATGAGGTTTTTCCAATATAAATATTTGTGCCTTCTTTTTCTTATTCTGATTTTCATTCTTTTAGTAATCTTTGTGTTATTGGGCATAAAAGGTTTAAAAATATAACATGGTATCAGATCCAACTTAAAAAAATACATCGTGGAAAAATGACCTGTAGTTGAAGAATCTAGGTTTTTCTATTTCGAAAAAAAACCTTGACATATCATCCAGAAAAGAAGGATAAATCAACTCTCCCTAGGAGGGAGCATCTTTCTATGGTTGTACAATTCAATTTCGAAGATTTTAAAATTTTGTCCTATCACTACTTCGATGAGGAACTAGGGAATCATATTTTCCAGGGTTCCATTCATAGATTCAGGAAAAGTGAGATACATTCTATCTCTCCTTGGAGAGGTGCATATTTTACTCTAATAATCCTTTCAAGTGACCACAATAGAAAAAGTCATGGTTTTCTTATCAAAACCTAGGTCATCCTGAAGCAGGTTCTAGAAGCAGTTCTGAAACTAGTAAGTACTATCTCCTTATTTATTTTTGAGGTTCTCAATCATTGAAGATGGAAAACAATACCAACCTTAATTAAAATCTTGAAGGAGAAGAGAAGTTAAGTGAATGGAAGTACAAAGTCATGCCCATCCTTGAAGAACATGACCTAGAAATCAATGTCAAAGATGAAGTCCTAGAACTTGAAGGAGATGAAGCAAAAACAAAGCATAATAATGTGGGGATATTGGTAGAAATGCATGGTATAACTGTCGCACCTCTAGGAATATAAAAATGTGTACTAACCACCACTCTTGATGATTGGGCCTTGTTCTTGGTTTCAAATGTTCATCAACAATCTACAGATTTTTGGTGTAACGAAAAACCTTACATGGTATCAAAGTAGAGGTCTCAGGTTCAATTCCTTCAAGCTACATTAGAGGAGGGGTGTTCAAGTATCAGTACAACCTCATCATATAACTACTGCACCTCTGGGAATATAAAAATGTGGACAAACTACCACTCCTTATGATAGGTCCTTGTGCTTTGTTTCAAATTTTCATCAACATCTACAAGTTTTGGTGTAAAGGAAAACATTACATGGTATCAAATCACAGGTCTCAGGTTCAATCCCATTAGCTATGCTGGAGGAGGGTGTTGGAGTATAAGTATAATTGCATGGTATAATAGTTTCACTTATGGGAATATAAAAATGTGGAGTAACTGCCACTCTTGATGATAGGGACTTTTGATTCCTTTCAAATGTTCATCAACAATCTATAGGTTTTGGTGTAACGACAAACCTTACATGGTATCAAAGGAGGTATAAGGTTCAATTACCCTGAGCTACACCAGAGGGGGGATGTTGGAGTATTGGTACAACTGCATGGTATAACCTCCACACCTCTAGAAATATAAAAATGTGGACTAACTGCCACTCTTGACAATAAGGCCTTGTGCTTGGTTTCAAATGTTCATCAACATCAGCAGGTTTTGGTGTAATGAAAAAACTTACATGGCCATGTAAGGCTTGTCATTACACCAAAACCTACTGATGTTTATGGACATTTGGAACCAAGCAAAAAGCCCTGTCATCAAGAGTGGGGGTTAGTCCATGTTTTTATATTCCTAGAGGTGCAGTGGTTATACCATGTGAATGTACTGATACTCCAATAAGGAAGGATATCGTCAAGGGTAAAAGGATCATAGTTGACTCTATCAAGGGATCAATTTATTCCTCAATTATCCTCAAAGAAAACTCCAAAAGAATTTTTTGATGTATTGACCAATCTCTTTGAAGGAAAGAAAATCAATAGAAGAATGACCTTGAGAAATTAACTCAAGGGAGTGAATATCTAGAAGGAAGAAACTATGCAGTAATAATTCACCATAATATCTTAGATGAAAAAACAATTGGAGGCTATTGGAGAAATGGTGGAAGAAGGAGAATTCATAATTACCACCTTGAATGGTATCCTAAGATATTCATAATATTTTATCACAAGATTTTTTTCTAGATGAAATATCACCATGTTCAACAGTCTTTGGGAAGAATGTGTGCAGGAAGAAGGAAGGATAGATAACAGATAAGAAAAGCTAAATCATGATGAAGATAAAGCCTTGGAAGCTCATATAAATAAATTATCAAACAAGAGAAAGGTTCATGATCATTCTCCCATAAGAGGTCAAAAGTTTCAAAGGAAATCAAGAAACAAAAGAAACTTCTCATCCTTGTAATGCTTCACATGTCACAATATGGGATACATTGCAAGAAATTGTCCGCTCAAAGCATATCAACTCAAGAAGATGTTACATGTCCATGCAGTTGAGAATGATGACCTAATTGAAGAAAAGAACAATGAAGATGAAGACTCTACTGAATAATATGTTTTGATAGATCAACTCTTATGGGATCAGCCTCACATGGAAGTGACACTTGGCTCGTATAAATGGGAGTTTCTAGACATATGATAGGTTATAAGAACTCTTTTCAATTTCTTATTTAGAAAGACTCTCCTTACAAAATAGATCTTGGAAATGGCTATCAATATCCCATAAAAAAAATGGGAGAATCCTTTTACAAGTTCAAACGAAGAAAGTCTATGAAGATGAAGGAGGTATTATATGTCCCAAGATTGAAAAATAATATGCTTTCTTTCTCAACCCTATATAAGAAAGGTTTCAGAGTTTCTTTTGTAGATGGAAAAGTACTGATGTGGCCAAAGAAAAATAAAATAGATGATGCAGTCATTATTGGTGAAGAAGAAAGAGGACTTTACAAGATAAAGTGACATAGAGACTCAACTCTAACAAAAAGTACCATCAACTCATTTGAACTATGGCATAGGATACTTTCTCATGTGAACTACAAAGCACGACCAATTCTAAGCAAGGTAGTCATAGGTTTACTAGATATTAAATTCAATCATGAAGGATTTTGCAAAGGATATTCTCAAGGAAAGAATACCAAGAACCCATTTCCAAGAACCAACAATAAAGAAAAAATAATCTTGGGAATTTTTCATTCAGATGTATGTAGTCCAATGTTGGCCGCTTCATTAAGTGGGTATGCTTATTATGTTTCTTCTATATATGACTCCTCCCACAAGAATTGTATTTACTTATTGAAATTCAAATATGAAGTATTTGAAAGATTCAAAGAATTCAAGGATATTGTAGAGAATTTATCTGAAAAGGAGATCAATACCTTGATATCCTACAATGGAGGAGAATTCACTTCAAATGAATTCAAGGATTTCTACAAAGAATATGGGATTAAGAGGGACCTCACAACACCCTATAATACTAAACATAATGGTGTAGCATAAATAAAGAATATAATTATCATGGAAGCTATGGAATCTATTATTCACGGTCAAAACCTACCCATGCACCTATGGGTGGAAGTAGATAGAACCATAGTATATGTTCGGAATAGAATCTCCCACAGTTCTCTCAGGAACAAAACCCAAGAATAAATGTTTACCAGAACTAATCCTGAAGTCAACCACCTGAATATATTTGGTTGTGCTATATTTATACATGTTCCCAAGGAGAAAATATCAAAATTGGACACTACATGAAATAAGGAAATAATTTTTGGATATAGTGATTAGTCGAAAGCTTATAGAGTGTACATTCTAGGTTATCACCAAATCTAGATTAGTATATGTGTTATATTTGATGGTAATGCAACTTTAAGTAGGTCCAAAAAGAACCATGTAGATGAAGATCAAGAATAAGAACATGAATCCCCTATATTTGAAGAAACTTGTAGAATGCTAGTTCACAATGTTGAAAAAGAACATATACCAGAAGATCATGACATTAAGACCCAAAATCCAATGGATATACCTTAAGAGATGATCTCATAAAAGAGAATGTTGGCTTGGGATCGAGATGTCATTCAATGTGCAGAAACATAATGAGCTCTAGAAGGAATAAAAACATCAAGAATATATTCCAACTATGTGTCCTTGATATGTGATCTTCTTGATGCAAAAACTACCTGTTTTGAAAAAATTACAAATACTGAGTGGATGGATGTAATGATCGAAGAATATCAATTTATCATAAGGAATGATGTTTGGGATGTAGTAGCAAGACCAAGAGAGAAATAATTTGTTTCTTCAAAGTGTATATTCAAGACAAAACATTCATCAGATGGAAGTATTGAGAAGTACAAGGAAAGATTCGTAGTTTGAGGATTCTCACAGAAAGAAGGAATTGACTATGAAGAGACTTTTGCACTAGTAGAAATATATTCCTCAATAAGAATTGTCCTTGCCTTGGAATCAAAGATCAAATGGAAGCTACACCAAATAGATGTAAAGAAAACATTTCTTAATGGTATGATAGAAGAAAGAGTATACATTGAACAACATTCAGGTTTTGAAACCCATGACAAAAATTAACATGTATGCATATTAAAGAAAGCACTATATGGGTTAAAGAAAGAACCTAGAGCATGGTATGGAATAATTGATGGATTTATTGTGATCTTGGGATTTACAAAAATTAAAGTAGATTCCGACCTTTACTATAAGGTTTTCGATGAAGGTCTTATGAATCTATTTCTATATCTTGATGATCCATTTCTCATAGGTGAAGAGATTTTTATTGATGAATCTAAGAAGAAGATTGCTACTAAATTTGAAATTAAATATCTTGGTATGATGCACTATTTTCTTTTTCTTGAAGTATGCCAGTTCCCGAATGATATTTTCCTAAATCAATGAAAATATGTTGTATTAGATCCTAAGGAGATTTGGTATGTTGGATTGTGAGCAAATGAACACTCCAATTGTGACCAACTTGAAGTTGTTAACTGATGATTCATCATATAAATTTGATGTTACATTATACCAATATATTATTGGATCACTAATGTATATGAGGAATATTAGACTGGATATATGTTTTGTTGTAAACACACTAATTCAATATATTGTATATCCTTGACAAGTTCACCTAGATGCAACAAAATTTTCGATGAGGTACCTCAAGGGTACATTGAATGTTAATTTTTCAATGGTTATATGATACCTAAGGACATTTAACATCATAATATCATAACCATATACAAAAGGATCACTGAAACAAATACAAACATAACCACAAAAAAGAACGCAAAGAATTATCCTGGGAAACCCTCATTGGGGAGAAAACCCAACAAAAATTCCTTGATATAGAATTCAACCAAGTACAATATAAGACCCATAGAATAAGACTTGACACCAAGAATAATACTGGATTGCTTCATCTCTTCCCAGATGGACTTCTTCTCTATCTAGCGCAATTTCTTGAGTGTTCTGAGTGTGTCCAAATGAGAGAGGAGCCTCCCCTATTTATACTAATCAGTGGAGTGGAAAAATAACCCAACATGGCCAACCTATCCTAACAATTATGGTTCACTTACCTTGGGATACTCAATATTACATTTTAATAATACTTTTGTGGGTACTGCTAACTTGACATACAATAGAGGTTTTACCTCAACACTTTACATGAAAAAATACATCAATGACATCCCTAATCAGAGGAACAACATCTAAGGAAAGGATAATAGTAATAATAATAAAAAATATAATATATTCTGTAGTTACATTTCTTTAACAATCCCTCTTAACAAGGAAGGTATTCTACAACAATACATCTGTACAACTAACTGGTAAATATATATGTCATGGGAATTTTTCACAATCACGTCAACATCATCATCATCTGTGGAACATCATCATCATGGAAATCTCTGGCATCATCTCAAGAATCATTATCTTTGGTATCATCTCGAGCATCATAATATTTGGCATCATCTCAAGTATCATCATCTTTGGTAGCATATCGAGAATCATAATCTATGGAATCATCTCTCCCATCATTATCTCTAGTATCATCTCGAGCATATCTCTATCATCATAATCTCTCGCATCATCTTGAGCATAACCTACATTGTCATTAGCATACAATAGTGAGTTGAATCACCCACATCATAAACAAATGATGGAACATCATCATCTGCAACAGAACATAGGAACTCATCCACGAGTGAATGCGGGACCACTCTCCATATGAGAGCAACTATCATCCACAGGACTATACTTAGCTGGTATGTTCTAGGATCACTCTCAACAAGAGAGTGGTCTTGTCTATAGGTATATTCTCAAGTAGGATAGTTTCCTCTGCAAATGAATGCATATCATGTCCGCAAACTAATGAAGCACCACTCTCCATATGAATACTATCATCCGTAGGACCATCTTGAGCTAGTAAGTGCTAGGATGACTTTCAACAAGAGATTTTTATTCTCAATGGGCCCATCCTTAAGTAGGATACTTTTCTCTACAAATGAATCCATATCTCTTCCGCAAATGAATGTAGTACCACTCTTCACATGAGTGTAATATTGTCTGCAGGACCATCCTCAGCTGGGAAGTGCTAGGACCACACTCAACAAGAGAGTGTTCTTATCTGCAGGACCACTCACCATATGAGAGTACCAAAATACGCAGGACTATCCTCAGTCAGTAAGTTCTAGGAGAACTCTCAACAAGAGAGTGTTATTTTTTGCAAGAACATCCTCATGTAGGATACTATCACATGCAAATTAATGCAGGACCACTTTCCATATGAGAGTACTATCATCCGCAAGACCATCCTCAAATGGTAAGTGATAGGACCACTCTCAATCAAGAGAGTTTTCTTGTCTGCAAGATCATCCTCAAGTAGGATGTTGTCATCTACAAATGAATGCAGATATTGTCCACAAATGAATGCAAGAACATTATCCATATGAGAGTACTATCATCCATAGGACCATCCTCATCTAGTAAGTACTAGGAACACTTTCAGCAAGAGAGTGTTCTTGTCTGCATAACTACATCTCATTGGGATCTTCCTATTTGAAGATACAACCAACATTCCTCGGATCATCCTTCTGAGGATACCACCAACCATGATTATATCTACTCTTAGTGATATGATGAGTCACATTGGGATCCACCCTTGGTGATTTCACCAACCATATTGGGATATACCCATGAAGATATGACTAGGATCTCTATACAGTGACCATACCACTAGGTCTCATCATTATTTTCTTGTATATTCACAACTTCATCAATATCTATAAGCATACTAGAAAACATGACCATCCTTCTCTATATTGGAATACCATTACCATCTCATTCTCTTATCATCACTCTATCTTTCCAGGGAGGTCCTTTCAAACTACACCAAGATTTTATTGAAAGTGTTCAAACTTTACACAAGACAGAGGCTTAGTCATCACATCAACAATGGGTTCCTTGGTAGGAACATACTAGATGTTCATGGCTCCTTTTTGCACAATATCTCACACTTTATGAAACATTGGGTTCTCTGCAGCTTTGGTTGTCAAAATAAATATCATTTGCATCTATCTAGGCATCAAACAATCCTACCAATAGTTTGTGAATCCATATTGCTTTGCTACATGCTAAACATGCTACAATATACTCAACCTTGGCTATACTAAGCACAAGCCATGATATCATACCCGATCCGAAACTAAAACATCATCCTAAATTGATCTTTCTAGCACTTTCTCTTTGCATATACAATGAGTTGGTCATCTTGTGTTAGGTCATCATCATATACCACTCTTCCACATTCAACATTAAAGTAAAAGGTTGGAACTTTCTTTACTCTTGGTAAATCCTTAGTCCACCAAGAAGTTTTCCATCCTGTCATACCATGTCGAACTCAGATATCTTTTGTAATTACTTGCTTTGAAGTGGAGCATCATTTTCTTTCTACATTCGTTACTATATCATTGGAGTGATAGGTAGCATCCTCTGCTACTAATATTCTATGTATCCATATCGGGTCACTAGATACCAACATCCTCTATCTTGAACTTTATTCAAAATTTCCTCTTGCACCCATTTGTGAGCATGTCATCCTCTATAGGATTCCATATTCAACCTTGTTGAAAAGGTTATTATGTTCATCACTCTAGTTGAAATTCAAGATCCTGATGTAATTGGATGTTTTTATCCATGGGTACTTTCTGAGCTTGTACAAATCTGTTTGTGCACACATGGTTCTCTATTTGATATACACTTCTACTTCATCAGAGAAGTGTTCATGGTCAATGGAGTGTTGCATGCCATAGTATACTCCCTATTTATGAGAGAAACCATGAACCCTTCTTTGTATCCCTCAATGTTTCCATCTGCTGCATACTTTATCTTGTAGATCCACATGGAAGAGAATATGGACTTCCCTTTAGGTATCAAAACCACATCCTAGACATCATTCCCCATGATCAATTAGTATTATTTTATCATAGTATTATTCCATTTCTCCTTGGCTACTTCTTCAGAGTTGGAAGAACCTGTATCAATGATTTCACTCAATAGTGCCTCATAACTAGAGTGTATGCGAGTCCTCTTACTTTCTTGGAAGTACTATCATAATTTTCTTCATATTTAATTATCTATCGTGCCCAATATGGTCTTCATCTCTCGAGGTGGGTCTACCACTCTATCTAGGTCATATCATGATTCTTATATTCTTTTGAAGCTCTTTCTTATTCCACGGTGTCTCTGACGCTGGGAGCTTCAAGTTCATCTTCATCCATTACTATTGGAGTGAATATTCTAACTTAACTATCGTCACTTGTTCTTCGGAACAAGTCTCGTCCTTCTTTTCTTGTAGGTGATTGTACATGATATTTCCTACAATTCAAATATATCGGGTGCATGGGTAGAAACATTTCATAATATTCAAGACATATTCATAATTACAAATTCTTATGCATAAAGATATAATCTCATATAATCATGCAACTATTTTAGCCAATACAACACTCATACATAGCATGTATACACATTGTAACTTTCTAGATGCCTTCCGTATCTTATCAAGAGTGTGCACTACTCCCAACATGTCAATAAAGAGGTTTCACTCTAGATAATTAGAAATGGAATTTTGTATAGCATCATATGCCACTTACCCATCACATGCATATTAGTATCATATTTTTCATTAATGAAAACATTATAATATGCATAATAAATTTCCTTGAAAATAAATATGTACACAACTAAAATGTCATTTAAGAAACTAGATATATAGGAGATCACAATTCAAATACTTATATTTGTTTCTTTGGTAACTTCTTGTTGATCCTTATGTTCTTGAAAAAATAACTGGAGATTTCTACCATTCATCATCTGATTATGGGAACCTTTGTAGTGGTTATGAGTGTGACTAACTACATTCCTTCTTATCCAATGTTGAAATGGATAAGTGTACTATATTTGGATTCACAAATAGAATTCATATTCCTCTTTACTTGAGGAATCTTCCTTTTCTTGTCAAAATATTTTATTAGTTGGTTCATCATTTTTAGTGGTGTAAGCATGACATATTTTCTTGTTTGACTTCTTGTAGAAGGAGCCTCTATTTCTGGGACAATCTCTGGAGAAGTTTCCCTTCTCATCATAAGTGTAGCATCAAACGTTGGAAGGATATCTTATGAATTCATTTTGTATTATACTATGATGATGGTCCTCCTTGTTTCTATGATTTCTTCTAGAGTGAGCTTGACCTTCAGTTTCTCCCATCTTCTCTTGTTATGAGTCGAGCTTCAAGAGTGTGCATTATTCCCATAGTCTGCTGAAAGAGATCATCTTCTTTCTTGAATGATTGAATCCCATGATATTGGGAGGACATTCAATGTGTTCATAACAATATGTACTTCTTTGACATTCTCTTCGGTTGCTTCAAGTTGTTCCATGATTTCAAAAACCCTTATGAAGTGAGACTTCATGGTCTTTGACTTCTGTATCTTCGTATTTTTCAGCTAGTTCCTCAATTCCATATTCACGTTGAAATGTTGTCATTCGTACAAGTTGTTAATTGTATCAAACATCCACTTGGGAGTATACAAGGATGATACATGTCAAATCCAATGGATATGGAAATAATCCTCTTGGCTTTGACTAAGTCCTTATTGTTCTTTGTCTTCATCTCCCTCTGAATCTGCATCTTCTTCTTTGACATAGTTCTCTAGGTCATGCTTCTTCAAGTATGAGAAGCACTATATACTTCCATGTTCGAGAGTTTTCGGCTCCTTGAATCTTGTCTTCAAGATTGGTACTATTTGTTATAATTATAAAAATGAGAATCTGAAATGAAAATAGAGAGGATAGAACTTAGCAATGAGATCGATTCAACTTGATGCTGGCTTGAAAGCCTTCTTGGAATACTGCTTAGGGTGAACCTAGGGTTTGAAAAAGAAAACCTAATTTCTCAACTTAGGTATATTTCATATATGATTGGATAGAAATATGTGCATCCTCAAGTAGAGTTGAGAAGCATACTTATTTTCCAAAAACTGGGGACAAAACTACAAAATATATGATGCCCTAGTTCTCCATGAAAGTAGTGTTAGGTCAAAAATTGAAAATCCACAAGAATAGAAACTTCTTACATAGAAAGATGCACCCTCTTATGGAGAGTTTGATAGTCCTTGTTAATCAATTTATCGGTGGAGGGAAGTTCCTCGAAGAGGAAGCCATAATTTATTCAATTTCTTCTACAGAATTACCTGATCTTGTTTATGCTATACCAGTGAATTTATTCTCATAAAGGTCTAAAACATATTCCTGAGATATCCTTGTCTATATCCTTTCCAAACCCCTAGTTTATATCATAATTTGATTCTCCAAGTGGGACTTATGCTAAGTTTACCAAGGTGACAAGTTTTAGGACAATTCAGCATAGATAACTTGTACGATATTCCACATTTCACTGTTACACCTTTGGGGTATGAAAATCAGACCACAGAAACTAAAGTTTGTTCCCTATCTGCAACATTTTGTGAAATTGTATTTGGACCTTCCTATCCTGAGATATAGCAATTCTCCCTAGGTCTCTTATTTGATACTGGTTTTTGGAGGAGGATGGAACTGTTATTTGGGTTAACCATATATCCTAAAGTATAGAGAATATGTGGCTTAAAGTCACATCAAAGGTACAACAATATTTCATCTTCGACTTTTCCAATTTCCATCTCCAGATCCTTCACCAATATCGATTTATAGCGAAAGTCTCGAGATGAGTAGATTTTGTCTTCTAGGTTTTTCAAGCATGAAACCCTAATCTCTAGTAGCTGTAGTTGTAGCATTGTTTCCGCTGCACAAAGAATTCTTTTTGGGTGGATCTAATACCTTGTTAATTTTTCAATGGTTATACAAGACCTAAGAACATTTAGCATCATAATATCATAACCATATACAAAAGGATCACTGAAATAATGACAAGCACAACCACACAAAATAACACAAATATTCATCTCGTGAAACCCAACAAAACTTCCTCGATATAGTATTCAACCAAGTATAGTGTAAGAACCAAAAAATAAGACTTGTAATACCCCAATAATAATATTAGACTAATTCCTCTCTTCTTAGATGGATTGATCCTTATCTCTCTAGAGCAACTGCTTGAGTGTTCTGAGTGTTTCCAAATGAGGGAGGTGCCTCCCCTATTTATACTGGTAACTGGAGAGGCCTAATAACCCAAAAAGGCTGGCCCATCCTCCCAACTAGGGCCAAATTACCTTGTTATACTCAAAATTACATTTTAATAATACTTTTGTGGATACTACTGACCCAATTAAAATATAGGTTTTACATCAATACTTTACATGAAAAAATACATCAATGGAATCCCTAATCAGAGGAACAACATCTCTACAAGGGGTACTAATAATAATAATACAAAATAGAATATCTTCCGTAGTTACATTTCTTTAATGTTGAATTCTGGCCTCAGATATGCATCTGATGGAAAGATAAGACCACATGGTTATACAGATTCAAATTGGGATGGGAGCATAGATGATAAGAAGAGTACCTCAAGATGTTGTTTTAGTTTGGGACCAGGTCTGATCTCATCGATTAGCAAAACAAACACTTGCGTGTTTCTCAATATAGAGAAGGTTGAATACATTGTTGCATGTTTAGTATGTACTGAAGTAGTTTGGATTCACAATTTGTTAACATGTTTGTTCGATACAAATATGGGTGTGATTGATATCCACTGTGATAATCAGAGTTGCATCAACCTTGCATAGAACCACGTGTTTCACGACAATTAAAAACAAATAGAGATAAAAGTTCCATTATATTTGAGACATAGTACATAAGGGAGTTGCACAACTCGAATATGTTCCTACAAAGGAACAAGTGGCCAATCTATTGACTAAACCTCTATCTCATGTAAAGTTTGAATACTTTTGAGACAAGATTGGTGTAGTCCATAAGGAAATCCCTCAAAAGAGGGAGTGATGATGTGGATGTGGTTGTGGTTCCTGTTGTAGTGGTGTGGAATCTTAGTCTAGGATTGGTATGTCATCTTGATAAGTCCTAGTAGATCCCATTAGGATTGGTATATTAGTGTTGAAAAGGTTTGTTTGATCCTAGGGGGATTAGTATGTTTGGATATGCTTGTTTGGCCTTAAAGTGTTAGTAATATAGACAAGGATTTTTTGTTCACTCAGGTAGATTGGTATGTATGGTTAGGCTTGTTTGGTCTAAAAGGATTAGCAAGCCAGACAAGGCCAGTTTGGTCTACTAGAGTTCCCATTGTGATGTTTCTTCATATGATTCTAGCACTCTGTGTCGATGATGTGGTTGTGGTCCCAAAACTATGTGCTGATGACATTGATGTGCTTGTGGTCCCACCAATCTTTGTGGATGATGTTGATGTGGTTGAGGTCCCAACACTCTGTGCTAATGATAATTATGATTTTCTTGCTCTAGCATTTCTATGCCGATGATGATGATGTTGTTGCTACATCATTGATATGTTGATGTTGATGATGTTTTCTTATTGTTTTGTGCTAATGATGATACTGTTGTTCTAGAATATCTATGTTGATGATGTGGATGATGATCTATAATTTATTTGATGATGATGTTTTTTTATCACTAACATGCTAATTATATTGTTGTTATTGTTTATGTATTGACATACTGATATTGCAGATGATGATGATGCTCCAGTATTCAGATACTGATGTTGTAGATGATGATGATGATGTTCTAGTATCCACATTCTAATGTTATAGAAGATGATGGTGTCCTAGTATTTGCATATTGATGTTACAGATGATGATGATGTTCTAGTACTCTCATATTGATGTTGTAGATGATGATGATGTTCTATGACGATGATCCAGTATGTGATGAATACGATTCTTATGATGATGTTGTTATAAAATTACCTATGACATATAGATCCACCAGTCATTGTACAATTGTGGTTGTTTTTGTTGTTGATGATGCATAATAACTTACTTGTTAAGAGGGAGTGTTGAAATTAATGTAACTATGGAATATATTATATTGTACTTATCATTATGTTATTATTTTCCCTCCTTTATGGAGATGTTGTTCCTATTATTAGGGATTTCATCGATGTAATTAGTGATGTAAAATTATTGAGGTTAAACCTCTGCTGTAACTCAGGTTAATAGTACCAACAAAGTTGTGGTTAAATTTGGTGGTGTGTCTCCCTAGGCAAGTACACCCTATTGGAGAGTTGAAGTCATCCTTGTTGGGTTATTAGGATTCATAGTTGATGTGTATAAATATAAGAGGATAAATCATCATTTGTACACACTCACAACTCAACTATGTTCGCTAAAGAAAGAAAGAGGATTCCATTTGGAGGAGAAGAAGAATTCTATCTTATCCTTGTGGTGATACATTGTATTTGGTTGGATTCTATATCAAGGAAGTTTTGCTGGGTTTTATCCTCCACGAGGGTTTCCTAGGAAAAATATTTGTGTCTTCTTTTTGTTTTTTCGCTTGTCATTCTTTTATGATTTTCTTGCTATTGGGAATAAAACATTTAAAAATATAACACATGGTCATATCGATATTGACGTTTGTGTTGATTGTACAACATGAGAAGTCATTCTGCGAACTTCTGAGTAACATTAAGTTGGACTTGTGAGTCATATAAAGTCTTTTTTATACTCATATGATTAAGGTGGTGATTTTGTATTGTAATATTGTGAGTGATATAAAGTTAAGTCTTGTGAGTAATATGAAGTCAAGTATTCGCATAGAATGTACCCTATGAGAATGGATCTCCAATTTTGGAGATGACCTTGTGTTGCATCAAGCTTGAAATATTGTGTTGTATCAATATTGTGGAACTCCATTTGTTGAGGTGGTTATACTATCTGATATATTTATAGTCATGGTCACTAAGTGTTATAAGTCTCTTTCAGGGCTTAGCTACCCATACAATGAATTAATTTAGCATACGACTATAGGAATCGAGGTAATATATATTATGATCATCAGTATGTATGGAATAATTATTCTGAGTATGATATGATAAAACAAATAAATAATACACATATGGACCATGTATTAAAGTTTTAATGATAATGAGATGAAAGCATAGAGAAAGTGAAATTTGAATTACCCATCCAAATGTCTAAGTGAACTAAATTTATAATGCTTCAATAACATATGAATGCCTCAAACAAGGCCTCAGTAAAATCATTAGTTGGACCATTAATGAATGTAATCAGTTAAGTAAAGAAGAGCATAATGTTCATCAATCAACATGCATCAGTTGACTAAAGACATCCATGCAAACGTTAATTGTTAGAAAATGGGGCCGCAGAGCAATAATAGATATATGCAAAACACATTAAAACATTACAGAGAAAGACAGATATAATGTGGTTCACCCAAACGATGTGCTACGTCTGCAAAGAGATTGCCAGTCCTTTTATTACAGTCTAGAAAGGTGAAGGGATACAACCTGCAGGAAAACTACTGCACTTCCTCTTCATACGCTCATAGTATCTCGTCCAATACAATACAATACCATAATCAGTCATTTTACAATGCTTTATTTTATAGGGGAAATACAATGGGAAAATTCTAGGGTTAACCCAATACCATGGGTCCGCAAAACTATTGGCTAACACATATCCCCAAAAAATTTCTCAGGGGCTCCACCCTCGAACCCCAAGGTAAGGGGAATGAGTGTACAGTACACCTGTGGTACAAACATGACTGAATAATATCTCTGTATTTGGAAGATCAGGCTCCACAACCAACAATCACCCACTTGGAGACTGATCACATCAACTCCACCACTACTACACTTGTTGGACTATGCTCTGGACCTTGGACTTGGCATATTTCTTATTTTCACCTTCATGCTTGAAGGGCAATAGAAACTGAGCAAGAACTCAGTTTCTCTTTGGTTACTCCCTTTCTGAACATGTCTGTAGGATTGTGGCTAGTATGTATCTTTTCCAGTTTTAACAGTTCTTCATCTAGAACAGATATTATGAAGTGGTACTTGAGTTGTATATGTTTAGTCCTCAAATGAAATTATGAATTCTTTGCAATATGAATGGAACTCTAGATGTCACTTTACATCCTACTATTCTCCTGCTTCTTACCCAATTCTTCCATGAACCTCTACAACCAAATCATCTCCTTACTAGCCTCTATAGCAGCAACATACTCTTCTTCTGTTGTTGAAAGTGCAACAACCTGTTGTAGTTTTGAAATACAACTTATTGTTGTTCCACCCATAGTAAACACATACCCTATGGTGCTCCTCCTTCTATCTTTATCACCAGCCATATCTACATTAACATTTCCCTATAGAACAGTGTCTGAACCTCCAAAACATAATGCATGAGAAGTGGTACCTCTCAAATACCTGAGAATCCACTGTACTTCTTTCCAATGCTTTTTAGCTCAATTACTCATATACCTACTCACAACTCCCATTGCATGTGCAATATCTGGTCTCATGCACACCATGGCATACATCAAGCTTCCAACCGCTAATTAATAGGGAATCTTGGACATGTAATCTATATCTTCCTGTGTCTCTGGACACATATCCTTTCTTAGTTTGAAATGGTTGGCCAAAGGTGTACTGTCTAGTTTTGCAATTTGCATTCTAAACCTCTACAACACCTTTTCTATGTACTCACCTTGAGACAACGTCAATTTTCAATTTTTCCTGTCTCTTGCTATTCTCATACCAATAATTTTCTTTGCACCACCCAAATCCTTCATCGCAAATGATTTATCTAGTTTTATTTTGAGCACATTTATATCCTGCATGTTAGACCCTGCAACAGGCATGTCATCCACATACAATAACAAGATAATATATCTTCCATTATCTAACCTCTTGAAATAAACACAGTGGTCAGATTGACATCTATCATAACCTTGTTTTTTCATAAACTTATCAAATTTTAAATACCATTGCCTTGGAGCTTTCTTCAGGACATACAAGCTCTTATTCAACCTGCAAACCAAATTCTCCTTTCCTTTGACCTCAGACCCTTGTGGTTGCTACATATAAATCTCTTCCTCCAAATCCCCATGGAGAAAGGTTGTTTTTACATATAATTGTTCAAGATGCAAATCTTCTACTGCCACTAGACTTAAAATAGTTCTAATTGAAATCATTTTAACAATAGGAGAAAATATTTCATCAAAGTCTATACCTTTCATTTGTGCAAACCCCTTTACAACAAGTCTAGCCTTGTACCGCTTCTTTCCTCCATCTTCTTCCTTCAACCTGTAAACCCATTTATTCTGCAATTCCCTTTTATCTGCAGGAAATTTAACCGGATCCCAAGTCTAGTTTCTTACCAATGAATCCATCTCCTCATCCATGCCTTGCTCCCACTTCTTTCTAGTTTCTACCTGCATTGCTTCTTCAAAACATTCTGGTTCACCAAAATCAGTCATAAATAAATAATACATTGAATGAGAGAATCGTTCAGGGGTTCTACTCAACATGGTAGATTTTCTTACATTTGCAAGAGTTTCAGGTACCTGTTGTTGCTCTTGATTTTCTGGTGCCTTTGGAACTTAATTTTCTTTGATTTCATCAAGCACTATGTACTCTGTGTTTTCCTTTTCTTCTTTCTTTCCCTACAACTGATCTTTGTACATGACCTTTTCATTGAATACTACATCTCTACTCCTAATGATTTTGTGATTTTAAGATCCCATAAGCAATAACCAAAATCATCAACCCCGTATCCAATAAAGTTACATTTCTTGGATTTATCCTCAAGCTTTGTTCTATCATATTTATCAATATGTACAAATGCTTCACAACCAAAAGTTCTCATAAATGAGTATTTTACCTGTTTACCTGTCCATGCTTCCTCTGAAATGCCACCATCCAAAGCACTTGAAGGCCCTTTGTTTATTAAATAAACAACAGTGTTTACAGCATCAACCAAAATTTGTAAAGGAAACCCTGCATGCAATCTCATACACCTTGCACACTCCATGATTGTTTTGTTCATCCTTTCTGACACACCATTTTCTTATCATGTTCGAGGGACTGTCTTCTCTTTGCGAATCCCATTGTGTGAACAATAACTGTCAAGCACCTTGCTGTAGTACTCGCCTCCATTATTAGATCTGAGACATTTCAACCTTTTCCTATCTCATTCTCAGCCAAAGATTTCCACTTCTTAAAAGTATCAAACACATCATATTTCTATCTAGTGTAATAAACCCAAATTTTTCTAGTTGCATCATCAATAAAAGTAACATTATAATGAGAGACACCAAAAGATTGTACCTGAGATGGTCCCCATACATCTATATGGACAAGCTCTAACTTTTCACCCTTCTTTTGTTTCCCAACCCTAAGAAATCTAAATCTCTTCTATTTTCCATAAACACAGTTCTCACATAATTCCAAACTTACCTACTTCAGATATGGAAGCAATTTCCTTGAGTGGAGAATCTGCATCCCCTTCTCACTCATGTGGCCAAGCCTATGATGCCACAACATCGCACCTATTTCTTTGGAAGCTACATATATAGGATAATCAATATTATGAGGACATAAATATAATGTACCTATCCTATCTCCTTTTGCAATTACCATTGATCCTTTAGTGACCTTCCACCACGTTTCTCCAAATGTAGAAAAGTAGCTTCCATCTCCCAACTGCCCTGTTGAGATCAGATTTATTTTCATATCAATAATGTCCCTTACATCCTTTAGCAACCATTCATTTCCATTATTTAACTTAATCCATACCTTACCCTTTCCAACAATTTTGCATGGTTCATCATTCCCCAATAACACATGCCCAAAATCACCTTGAACTAATCATGAAAGAATTTCCTATAGGGTGTAGCATGACATGAAGCCCCTAAATCTACTACCCAGTAATCACTAGTATTATCTAATGCAAGAATCAAAGCATATTGTAACACATCACCTGCTACATTCACTTCGTGAGTAGTCTCTTGCTGCTTCTCGTGTTTCTTCTTTGGTACTTGGCAGTCTTTCTTTAGATGTCCTTTCTTACCATAGTTCCATCTCTCTATTTTTATGAATCTAGACTTGGATCTACCCTTTTTAGAATTGCCATGATTTCTTGGGCTCCTTTCTCTCTCGTTTTGTCTCCCTCTGCTCTCCATGGTCAATGCATAACCTTATGTCTCACTTGTGATTTTTCTTTGCATTTCCTCGCTAAGAATAACACCAAAGACATCATCAAAATTAAGAGTGTTTGAACTAGGGACACAGTTACTTATAGCCATGACCAAGCTATTCCAACTTTCTGGCAATGAGCACAAGATTAGAAGAGCCCTAACCTCATAATAAAAGTTCAATTTTATAGAAATTAACTAATTGGTAAGTGTATTAAACTCATTTAAATGATCAGCAACAGATCCACCTTCTGACATCTTCATATTAAATAAACGCTTCATTAAAACTACCTTGTTAGAAGCTAAGGGTTTTTCATAGAGCTTACTCAATGTGCTCATCACACCCTCTGTTATTTTTTCTTTTGAAGTATTGAATGCCACCGATGAAGCCAGGAACAACTGTATCATTCCCAGTGTCTTTTTGTCAAGAACCTCCCATTCTTCATCCTTCATAGCCACCAGCTATTTTTATTTTCTTCCCAATGGCAGGTACAGATCCTTCTGGTACATATAGTCCTCCATTTTCATCTTACATAACTGATAGTTTTGGCCATTAAATTTCTCGACCCTAAACTTTCCTTCTTCCACCATTGCTCCCACTTGATTCAGGAACCCTTCTTTCATGCGAGTTTACCAACCAAATAGACCTTTTGGATTTGATACCAATTGTTATAAAACAGGACCACGGAGCAATAATAGATATATAGTTAAATCATAAACAAGATGCAAAACACATTAAAACATTATAGAGGGACATAGATATAACATGGTTTACCCAAACAATGGGCTACGTCCATAAAGAAATTGCCAGTCCTTTTATTATAGTCTAGAAAGGTGAAGTGATACAACCTACAGCAAAACCACTGCACTTCCTCTTCATGCTATCACAGTCTCTCTTCCAATACAATACAATACCATACTTAGTCATTTTACAATGCTTTATTTTATAGGGGAAATACAATGGGAAAATTCTAGGGTTAACCCAATACCATGGGTCCACAAAACTGTTGGCCAACACATATCCCAAGGCAGGGGGACTGAGTGTACAGTACACCTAGGGTACAAACATGACTGAATAATATCTCTAGATCTAGAAGATCAGGCTCCACAACCAAAATTAATAATAGGAATTGTGCATCAATGGCACTAAGAATGAAGAACCGATGACACTTAAGTTAGCATGTTAACTAAGTGATTAGTGGTCAATTAAATATTGAGTTCAGTTCACATTGAGTTAACATTTATCTTAAGATAATTAGCATTTAGTTCAAGTCAGTTAACATTTAGTTCAAGTAAGCTAACATTTAGTTCAAGTCAGTTAATACTCGGTTCAACTAAGTTAACATTTAGTTCAAGTTAGTTAACATCCAGCTCAAGTTAATTCACTTTTAGTTCAAGACAATGAACATTCAATTAATGCTAATTGAGGAAAGGAAGGGTGCTAATGTTTGCATGGCAGGAGTTCTAGTGAGATCCTCCTTGTGAATGCACTATGTGGTGCTCTCAGTTTGTTTACTCAGCCTCCTATGCACTACCTTCCGCATGTTATGGTTTTTGGCGTGTTAAATATGTTAGGTATATCACAAGTTCAATACAATTGCATACACCTATTTTTGCAGGGTTACATTGGATCTCTCTTTTCTACTATTGGGGCGATATCTCTTATCGAGATATGTTATTGTGTGTTGTAAACTATTATATGCAAATCCATATATCATACTTAAATAATTGTTGGGTTAGTCATCCTCCCTATTTGGATGGTTTTCCCATGGTATATCCTGTCTCTCATGGTTGATTGATTTATGTGGTTTATTTATGGAGCTACTTTATATGGATTATATATGGAGCTGATTTATGTGGATAATATATTTATGAAATTTATATGTGTCTAATATATTTATGTGTATGATATACATATTCATATGTGTCTGATATAAATATTCATATGTGGTTGATTTATGAAATTCATAAGTACTGAAATTGTTTGATAAAAGTTTTAAATTTCAAGCCTCTTCGATTTTGACCAAACATCAACATGGTATTAGATCATAGGCCATGAAGGAGACTAGTTTTTTGCAGCAATATAATACTATTTATATCTTGAAGAGTTGATAAAAATATTGGAGTCATGGAATCAATCTCTGTTTGACCAGAAGACCGGCTTGAAGGCATATCAAACTTGAACACATAGAGGGTGTTGAATATTCTTGAAGAGAATTATCTTGATGGTTATGTATATTACAATGGTATAGGAACCTACCACCAATAAAGGGTGAATAAAATTCAATATGAAATAAGAAAATTCCAAGAATATCATCTTTTATTCAGTTAAGGACAATCTCAAGTCCATGATCATTCTGTTGAAGAACTCAAGGGAGTGTTCTGATACACTCACCTATATTTTCAAGAAGAATGCCTCGATTCAAGAAGAGGGGCACATCCAAATAAAGTTTGTGTAAAATAAATAGGAGAATCCTATACTGATGGAAAGATTGAAGAGAGGGATAAATCCTTTCACTACAACGAATCTCTTTCGTTCAAGTGCATAAAGAAGGACTTTGGTATTCTCCACAAGGGTGCATAGATCAAGAGGGATCCCACACAAATCAATAAACTATAAGTATTTTATATTTTTATTATTATATTATTTTATAAATCATATATAAAGGTTTTTTAATATGTTTCATGACTGTCATATAGAGATCTGTGTTCCTGGAATTTGGAATTTTGTTGAGCATATACATCATTGTTTGTCTTTTAATAGCATGTTTTTTATCTCATGCAACCATATTATGTGATATGATATAGGACATATATCATACTTATGTAGGGCTGATATATACTTATATAGGACTTGTATAAATCTAAAATTTTCCTTCATAATACATGAGATAGAGGGTTTCATGATTTCTTCATGAGTTGTGAACATCGAACTGGATGATTGGTCATAATATATTAGATAGAGGGATTCATGCTTGTTTCTTGAGATATGAATATGGGGATGCATATTTCATTCATAAATATGAATTTTTGAAATGATATAGGACTGATATAGTGTTTGAAAACAACACATAATATATGCATGGGGTTATGTCAAAACATTGATTTAGTCTATGTACATAACTATGTGAACCATTGCAAGTATGTTGAAAGTTTTCATGTGATTATATTTCTTGGTCATGTAATGTTATTAGTCATTTGAATAATTTTATTATAGAGAAAAACATATTCCATAACCTACAAAAATATAATTACATGGATTCATTTGGATGGTTGATCTTGAAAGAGAGAATATTGGGAGGATCTTATGTTTAATAGGAATACCACAGAGTAGAAGCCCTAATTCTATTCGAATAAATATAAAGACTCCTGAAGGTAATGTATTTATCCTAATTGTATTCATATATGTGTTATATATAGAGGAAAATGAGTATCTATGATGGAGGACTCAAATTTATGATTCTCACATCATAGACTTTGAGAGGGAGAAGCTAGAATTTCTAGCTCACAGAAAAAAAACCAATGGAACTGGTTAAATTAACCTCCTACTAGGTAGAAACCATGCTATGTAGAAACCATGTATGGTACTCGTATTTAAAATGAATTTGTATGTAAGAATCTGGATGATTCTTAAGTTTATAGGTGTAACCATAATTAGATAATATTTTTCTTCTGTTGAGGAAATTGTTTTAGTAGGGTTCTTATAAGGATTCAAGAACAATCGATTGTAAATTCATGACCACACACATGAAGTTAAATTTGATTCTTTTCATACTTGTAGGATATAATAGATGTTATATATCAATATATAGGTCCCAGGATCAATTATATGCTTTACAGTCAGTACATAGACATATACAAAAAACCATGTGTTGTGTTAACTACTTAGTACACGTATATGTAGATTTATACAAGTCTCGGTTAGTAAAAGTAAGTTTCATGGATATATGGATTATGAACAGTATAATGATCGAGAAAGATGACATCAAAGAAATTGCTCAGATAGATCATATTGTAAAGTAGTAAAACTTTACAAAGTTCCTAGTTAGTATCAGAGACATGGTGTATAAAGGAGTTGTGTAACTCGTGTACATATCCACATATGAGCAGAATTGCTAGCATATTTACTAAGCCTCTATCCAGAACAAGCTTGGTATAGAATAAAAAGAATCCTCTAGTTGAAGAGAGAGTATTGATGTATATTCATTGGAAGCACTAGTTAAAAATACTAAAACTATCAAGTCATGTTACATGACTCAGGAATCCATGGGCTATGATACCTTGTCGAGAAAATACACATGAGCATAGACTTGGTCAAAGTCTCAGAGACTATTGATACTCAAGAAGGGTTATAGTCTAGAATTTCATAGAATAGTTTAACCTATTGGAGAGGTTAGATAGTCATGCAATTGTATATATGGGGTACTATGATATGAAATCACTATGAAAGAGATAAATCCTTGAAGAACATCACAGAGAATGGAAAGATCACTAGGAACTTCTTCAAATGGTAGAAGATTCTTGAAGTCAACAAATGTTGAAAACTGAAATAAAATATATAAGATTTTATTTCTACATAATAATTACACATTTAAAGTGTTATTTATGATAGATATGAAATCCATAGTTTCTAGTTTAGAGAAACTACATTCTGGATCGGATCCAGATGATGATACTTTGAATAAGTAGTTGGTTGGTCTCTTAACGTACGTAACAAACCTGTTGTATTTTTATTCTTGGGGATAAGCATATATTTGAGTACCTTTGAGTTACATTAGAATAGGTTCTTTATTGTATTTTAATACATAGTAGACCTATTATATATCTTGGAATTAGTTATGTCTATTGATTCTAGTACTACAAAAGTTGAGTGTATTGTTGTTATTACTATAGAAAAAAGGTGTATGTCAGAGAGTACTATAGAAGAAAAAGGTGTTTTGCGTATGCTACTACCTCTTTATGACTAATGTAGCTTGGTATGCTACCTACTAGGTTGAAAGACTTGAATCCTACAATTATTAGTTGTTAATACTCAAGATTTTTGAAAAACCCTATGTGTTATGATAGAACACATTGAGATGAAGTTTTACTTTATTGAATTCATGGTCATGTAAAGTAAAATTTCAATACATAGCTATTGATGAGCATATTAAAAATATGTGGAAATACCATTGGCAGTCATGAAGTTGAGATACTTCTAAGATATGCTTGGTATGGAAAGAAATTCCTGGTAAAGGAGAGAATTTCTCCTCGTTCAGAAGGAGTTTTGATTGTACAACATCAAGAGTCATTCTCCAAACTTGTGAGTAATATTAAGTCGGACTTATGAGTCATATAAAGTCCTATGTGTCCTCATATGATTGAGGTGGTGATGTTGTATTGTAAAGCTTATGAGTAATATCAATTTGTCTTGTGAGTAATATCAAGACTAGAATTGTCAGCAATACCAAGTCAAGTATTCTCATAGAAGGTACCCTATCAGAATGGATCTCCAATTGTGGAGATGATCTTGTGTTGTATCAATATTGAATTCTTGTGTTGTATCGAGACTATGGGCCTCCATTTGTTGAGGTGGTTATGCTATGTGATATATTGCTAGTCATGGTCACTAAGTACTATAAATCTATTTTAGGACTTAGCTACCCCTAGAGTTAATTACATTAGCATATGACTATATGACCTGGGTTAATATATATGATTATCAATATGTATGGAGTAATTATTCTAAGTATGATATGATAAGAGAAATAAATAATACACATATGGACCATGCATTAATTATTTAATGATAATGAGATAAATGCATAGGGAAAGAGAAATTCAAATTTCCCATGCAAATATCTAAGTGAACTCAAGTTATAATGATTTAGTAGAATATGAATGCCTCAATCATTGCCTCAGTCAAAGAATCAATTGAACTATTAATGAATTTAATCAGTTAAGTAAAGAAGAGCTTAATGTTCATCAATGGGCATGCATCAGTTAACTAAAGAATTCCATGCAAAAGTTAATAACAGAAATTGTGCATGGATGGCACTAAGAGTGACTCACTGATGACACTTAAGTTATCCTATTAACTAAGTGATCATTGGTCAATTAAATATTGAGTTTAGTTCACATTTAGTTCAAGATAGTTAACATTTAGTTCAAGTAAGTTAACATCCAGTTCAAGTAAATTAACATTCAGATCAAGTAAGTTAACTTTCAGTTCAAGTCGGTTAACATTCAGTTCAAATCAGCTCACTTTCAGTTCAAGATAGTGAACATTCAGTTAAAGCTAATTGAGGAAAGGAAGGGTGCTAATGTTTTTATGGAGGGAGTTCTAGTTAGATCCTTCTTGTGAATGCATTATGCCATTCTCTCAATGTGTTCATTTATCCTCCTATGTGTTGCCTTTTGCATGCTAAGTGTTTTGTCTTGTTAAATATGCTAGGAATATGGTAAGTTCAATATAGTTGTATTAGCCCTAGGAAAAGCTAGATAGAATAATGATAGGAAATATGAATATTCTGGTCGCAGGGTAAGTAGAGACCATGATGGAAGAAGAATAAAGTAAGTTAGAAAGCAAAGTTCGAATTATTTTGGGTAAAGAATTAGTTAGAATAAAATCTTTCTTTTATTAATAAAGAATGACCGTAATTTGGGACGATATTTCCTATTTTTAGATGTAATGAGATGTATTAAATAGAAATATATCATGTTTACTGACATTTTAAATTCAGTCGACGGTTGAATTCAAGAAATGTAAAAGTAGAAAAGAATATAAAAGAATAGACACAAGTTGTGTGTGGGTGGTTCTGGTGTGGATATTTTTTAGGGAAAAAGAAGTTGCCATTAGTGACCATTCAAAGATGAGAGAAGAGAAAGAGAAAAAAATTAGAGAAAATGAGACAAGAGATAATGTATTAATTATAAAGGAGATCCAAAGAAGAGTAAACAAGATGAGTGTGCAGACCAAAGGTGCCAAACCATTTCTCTTTCCATATGAATATAACATTTGGGGTTTTAACCATATGGGTTTCCACATTATATCTTGTCTCTATGTGTGTCTGATATTTATGTTTATGTAGAGCATAATTTTTGTGAAATAACCTATATATATGTGCCGCACATCTATTCACATGATCATATGGAATGTTATTTAATATGTGCCAATTCTTTATGTTATATGTTGTTATTTATGTTGACATATTTGAAGGTTATTGTCTTGAATGTGTAAATGAGAGAAGAATTATAATTCTCAGGTTTTGATCGAGTGACCTGATAAGAGTATTATGAGGAAATGCCCCTCACTAACAGCAAAAACTTGGTTCTGGCAGTTCCGATAAGATATCTCATGTGAGACTTCATTTCTGTCACAAGTGTTACTAACGGAGATCTCCTCTATTGGACCAATATCTTGGGTTTTTTTGATGAAGAAAGGGTCTAAACCTAGGTCGTACAAAAGAAATCCAACAAATGGTTATGTTTCCTAGACCATGAATCATCTTGATGGGGATATGGTTTTGAAACCGATGAAACCTAAAATTCAATATTGGGTTGATTATAATGCACAAGAGTCTGTACAAGAAGAAAGTAAAGGATTGTGACTGCGCTAGAAAGAATGGTTGGAACGATACCTTTACACAGACATCCATGAAATTTTCTTTAGTGAATTTCCTATTGTATTGCATGAGTTTTTGTTGAAGCTAGCGACCCAAAAGAAAACATTTCAAGGAGGATAACCTACATATTGGAGTCATTAGTTGATATAGAAGTTGAGGATATCTAGTAATCCTATATTGAGGGTTTTTGACTTCTGGGTTGATATTATTTTGGAGGCATAAATGACAGAAATTGTAGTCGAAATGATAAATTCATATAGTGAAGAAAAAAGATATTTTTTGCAAGGACCTCAATGTTGTTATCTAAAATATTTAAAGGTGTGAATTAAGATGTTGGTGTGTGAGAAAGAGATCCTGAGAATGCCATCCAATGAGTAAATATTTATGTGTGGAGAACCTGGGGTATGTTGCAATAAATATTGCGAGAAGAATGGACGAGAATAAGTTGAGATGTTTTATGGAAATAGTGAGACTGAGCTAGAAGGTGGACACCTAAGGAGTTGAAGAAGATTTCGATTAGAAAAGAGAAGAAGGACTGTGATAAGGAAATAAATTTGCATTGTGAACAGAGGAGAGGACTATGAAATAGCATTGCACCTTGATGGAGGATCTTGTGATGAAGAAGAGGAGGACCAACTTATATCTAAACAAAATGAAGAAGAATAAGCACCATATCCAGATAAATATTACAAAATACTTTCCACCCCACGTACATCACCTGAGGTAAATTCTAGAAACACGTTAACAAGTTGTTTTTCTACTCAAACTAATAGTAATAATGGAAATAGAAGTCAGAGAACTCCCATTAGCGGAATTTTTAACTAGGAAGTACCATGAGTAAAAAAAATGATTGGAAATGATATAAAGCTACCGATATTTAATGGAAATGGGTTAGAAAACCCTAAAAAACATTGGTTTCTATGTGAAGGCATAGAGACCGTGCTACAAGTACAAAATGAGGCAATAAATAAATCCTAGTGGATCAAGAACCTTAGAGGTCAGGCATTCAACTCATACATGAAATTCTTTGTGGTTTTCACAGGAATCCCTTAGAAGACATTAGATCAAATACATATGGGATTGATAGATGAGTTCAAGAAGCCTAAATCTGAGTCACAATACATTATAAAGACAAAATAAATTAAACAGTTTCCTACAAAGTCTTTTTGGGACTTCCACCAAAGATTCAGAACATTGATGTCTAAAGTAAGCTTTCAGATGTTAAAGCTCCAACACAAAGAATGGTTTATTGTGGACATGCTATAAAATATCTGTGTCCCATTAATGTAGCAAAAAATTGTACAACAGAGCGAAGCTCTTGATCATTCTATGAAATTGGAACCTTCACTAGTTGGTGAAACTGGTGCAGGAATGATGCAAATACAGTCACATATTTCCAACCTTACATTGCAAATTAAGGATATCAAGAAGGGGAAGGAAATACAAGAAGAGATTTGGTGTACCCAATACATAACTAAACACCACCATACAGATTCATGCCCCATGTAAATAAATTATGTCGCATCTGATGCACCAAATCCAATAAATACAAAAGGAATGCCTTGTTGTAGAATTTTTCATAATAGAATACATCGATCAGAATAATGTTTATATTTATAGAAGATAGTAAGTGCATCTACTAGTATATATTGTAAATTGTCTCAATCAATAAGACACAACAATAAATACTATAGATCATATTAGCTACTGCAGGATAAAACAGTCGATATATACCTAATGAAAAATGACAAACAGATGCAGAATAAGCAAGCTTAGTTTCAATACCGACAGACTAAATATGCTTAGGCACAATACCCAAAGGAAAATTACCCTTAACCCAGAGGAGGTGGAATTTTCAGAGCATGAGGAGGAGGAGGGGGAGGATTTGGTCGTGGAAGAGACCAAGTAATATGTTATAATTGTGGACAACATGAACACTTTTCCAGAGAGTGCATCAATCCTACGTCGACATGTTCATAATGTAAAGCACTAGATCACACTATTTAATAATTCCCACAGTTGATTGCGAAGTGGTAGGATAGAAATATGGGAAACCATAACCCACCACAGGATGCTAATCCGAACATCGAAAATATTTTTGTTGAAATGCGGGAGCCACATATTGTCATCGTGACAAGAGGAGATGTTGCGACTGGAGTAGATAAATAAGCACCATATGGAAAACTGAGAGTGTGACTGGAACAACAAAAAAATATTCCATTTAATGTCTAGAAGTAAAAACAAGTATTCTTGGATGCTCGACATGAGTTTGTCAATAGAAACCAAGTGTCGACTTCTTCTATTGAACCAAATGGAGGACCAATATTGGGCATTCCTCACATATTTGAGCATCTATTTCAAAAGAAATAGACATAAAAGTTTAGTAAGATGAAATAATTATTTATGTTTTGTCCAGAATTAATAACAGAAAAAGATGTTGTAGCATAACTGTCACCCTTAATAGAATAATATCAAGAAGATGTGTGACCAGAGAAGAGGGTTAACCACATCAAGAAAAGATTGAAAATTGATCGTGAACTAAGAATGACTGCCGAGATAGGATATTATGAAATGGATTATATTATTTTAGAATTTTGTTTTAATGTTAACATTCTTACTAGAGAAACTGAGGATAGTATGGGAAATATGAGACTAGTATTCTCTCTTGTCCAGCTAAGTTTATCCAATCAGTCGAAGGTGTTGCCTATTGGTCGACTGTAATAGGTTTTGGTCCAGATAGAAATACTTTTCACTTAATCATTCTTTGAGGTGATTGACATTATTGATGATATGAATCTATATCCCACACCTTTAGGGATTGATTGGGCCATTGATAACCAAACTATTATCAATTTGAAGAAGAGGATCCTAACATTTGAAGATTAAGAACTAAGGGTATTCACACGGCTTTATCCTCTAGAAGTTCAGATTTATGTTGAGCAGGTACATAATGAAGGACAATATGGATACTCGGACCATATCTATAATATCAATTCTGAAATGGATGATTATGTGAATCTGACGGACGAAGGAAAACTCAGCTGGCGAAGTGTTAGTTCTTGTACATTGAATTTAGGAGAATCATTAGAGAATTAGTAGAACCAAGTCCATGAAGTATCAATGCAAAGATACGTAAGAATTACAAAATTTGTGCGATGGGTAGGTATCGAGGTATGTGATATACCTATCTATGAGGGTTTTATTAAACTGGAATCTTTTCTGATAGAATATGAAGACAAAGTAATAGAACCTCAGTGACTATTAGATTTGGACTTTGCATTGAAGGTTACACCTACCAAATGGTGGGTCATGCATAAACAATCTATCTCATAATGGTTTCAATGTTGGATATTGATGGAAGTACAATTTGGAGAAAATATTCTTTATACTAGACCAAAATATACATCATTGACTAATCCTATCGAGCACATTGAGCAATATTTTGCGACATGGGAGGCATGCACATGACACCAATAGATCCATCAATTTATACATACTTTGGACATGATATGAGGAACTGGTATAAATCATTCAAGTTGCAATGAGGAACAATAGCATGGTAGGAATTAGATTCTAGTTTCACCCATACATTTGAATTTGTTGATGTTCATCCTTCATTTGATGTTGCTCTACAAGTAATCAAGACTAAGATATTTGAAGATATTCTTGTGTTGATGAAAAATGTTTATCAGAGAAGCACGACACTCTAGCACTAGATGAAATATTATAATGTAACAGGAGAACCTGATGAAAATGATCCTATTGACATAAATATTCCTGATTTTGAAGGTACCTGTGCGGTGGAAGGATCGGGTGTATCAAGTGACAATTTTTTTAATCCTCTGAAAATAAAGAAAGTGAATATTAGCTCTCCAAATAATCCAAAGTTTGCCAATATTGGGGATTACTGGGATGACGATACCGTTGAAAATATCACATACCTACTACATGAATGTCTTATGTTTCCCACTAAGTTTTTTGAAATGAATGGAATCCTTGGAGATCTTGGAGAAATAAAGATTCCATTGAAGCCCGACGCAAATCCTATTAAGAAACGATCATATAGACTCAATATGAGGTACAAAGAAAAGCTTAAAACATAGCTAGATAGAATGTTAGACGCAGGAATCATAGAACCCATAGAAGAATCTAAATGGATTATCTGCATGGTAGTACAAGATAAGAAAACTATTGGTAAAGTGCATATCTATGTAGACCTAAGAAAGATGAATATGTCTATCTGCATGACCCATTTTTTACTCTGGTTATAGATGAAGTATTGGAAAGCGTCAGAGGACAACAAGTATATTATTTTACTAATGGATTATATGGTTACCATTTAATTAGAATTGCAGAGGAAGATCAACACAAGACAACCTTTACAATAGAATGGGAATGTTTCCAGTATAGGGTAGTGTGTTTTGGACTCAATAATTCTCCTACTATCTTTTCTAGGATGGTTGTCACTACTTTCAAATTCTTCATTCATAATTTTCTTGAAATGTGCTTCGATGACTAGATGGTATTTGGTCTCCTAAAAAATAATATTGAGAGCCTCATAATGATGTTGGAATGATGTTGGCAGTACCATATTTCCCTTAACTTAAAGAAGTGCATCTTTTGTGCCCCTTTTGGAATTTTATGGATTCACGTTGCTTGCGTGATGGTATATTGGTGGATCTTTCTAAAATTGGAATCATTATGAACCTACCACCACCCATAATAGTAAAATAGATTAAAACTTATTTGGGATGTACAGGGTAATATCAAACATTTATCAAAGGATACGCTAAGGTGACTGCCCTTATGGAGAAATTATTGAACAAGGATGTTAAGTTTTAGTGGAGTGAACAATTCTAAGAGAGTTTGGATGTCCTAAAGAATAAGATGGCACTAAGATGGTTACCATACCCATACTAGTATTTACATATTGGAAGAAAGAGTTTCACGTACATGTCGATGTGTCATCTGCCACACTCAGTGTTGTACTTGTGCAGCTATGAAAAGGATCTATTGATCATCCCATCACATTTTATAGTAGGAAATTGTCAACGGCAGAGAATAACTATAAAACGATAGAAAGAGAAAGATTATCTATGGTATATGCTCTTCAAAAATTTTGACACTATTTGCTGACAGTACATTTCAAGATCTACACAGACCATTCGACATTGAAATATCTGGTCAATAATCCAGTGCTGGAGGGGAATACTTATCATTTTCTTCTCATTTTCTCATAATTTCACTTTGAGATCATTGTTAAATCAGGTGAACTAAATTCAGGACCAAACCATCTTTTGAGGCTAGAAAATGGAGAAGAAATAGGTAATCTCAATGATAGTCTTCCTGATGCACAATTGTTTGCAATTAAGATGTTTGATGATAATTACAGACATATTATATATATCATAACTACAGGGTATGAAAAATATGGATCCACTGTGGCACAGAAGAAACAATTAATTTTTAGAGCTGCAGATTTCTAGTTGATAGTTTGACAATTATACAAAACTGGACTAGATGAAACTCTTCGTCAATGTGTTTTGGAACATGAGGAATTGATTGTATTGACTGGAGCCTTGATTGTATGGACTTGTATCACTCTGATCATGATCCTCGTCATTATTCTTCATGTGTTTTTTTTTTTACTTTTACAATAGTAAATCTAGCTCTATATATAGGCTTGCACCTTACATCAAAGGTCCACTTCTAACTAAATTCTAACCACTAATGAACTATGTCCACAAAACATGGCCAATTAATACATTAAATATTCAAAAATGATTATCCTTTCACCCATCACATTGATTTAGCCTTGTGCAGTGTCATGTGAGGTTACATAGCTACCACGATGCTGCACAACTCACTTACCCAAACCCCTACCAACAGGCCCCCAACAGAGTCTTGTGGCTCGTCCTTGAGCCACGTCAGGTTGATAGGGTATATGCTGATGTCTTGGCCTGGAAATATTCAAACTACTGCGAGATCTCTTGAACATGGAGATGGAAATTTTTGACAATGCTTTGATAGTTGGACATATCCTGTTGTACGGGGTATGCCTCCCCAACCTTCCCATTGACCATTTTTCAACTCGCTTGCACAATCAATGAAACCATTTGTTGGAGAAAACCCACCAACAAAGCCTCATCGATAGGGTTTCTCACTCTATAGATGCCCATCCATCACGATTCCTTGAGCACCATCCCAGATAGGTTTTACCTTGCCTAGAAACATCTGCAGAGCAGACGAAGTCTCATCTAAGGCATTCAAGGGAGAGTTGTCATAACAGATTTTTCAGCATTAAGAAAGGAAGATATGGCATCTATGGTTTCAACCACATAACTATCAGATTACCCCAAGTCACTTGACATAACTAAGACAGTTGTTCATCTTCATAACTATAGATCTAATAGATCAATCATTCATTTATCACAGCAGTATCATTCATAAAACAACTCTAATAAGATTCATCATTATTCATCAGAATTGCAATAGAATTGGGATAGATCGCATCATCAGTTCATTGTAGCAACATCAGTAAATCATAAACAGATTCAATACACTTCTCATTGACATCGCAACAGAGAAAATAGGAAAACTGAAAATGATCTTTAGGCAACAACTGTCATGTCATATTAATTCTATGCAACAAATCCAAAACAAGTAATTCTTCTCCATAGCAGGAGACTGATTACATCCCAAAATCCAGTATCTAACACAGACAGATCATAGATTGTTTAAAATAGATGACTCATCAAAACCATGGAAAAATTGTGATAGATTGATCACTCTTAGATATTGACTTGGACTTGTATCACACTGATCATAATCCTCATCATTATTCCTCGTCTGTTTTTTTTCCTTTTACAATTGTAAAGATAGCTCTATATATAGGCTTGCACCTTACATCAAAGTTCCACTTCTGACTAACTTATAACCACTAATCACCTATGTCAACAAAACGTGGTCAATTAATACATTAAATATTCAAAAATGGTTATCCTTCTACCCATTGCGTTGATCTAGCATTGCGCAGTGTCATGTGAGGTTGTGCAGCTACCTCAACGCTATGCAACTCACTTACCCAAAACCCTACCAATAGGCCCCCAACACAGTCCCGTGGCTCGTCCTTGAGCCACATCAGGTTGACAGGGCATATGCCGATGTCTTGGCCTTGAAATATTAAAACTACTACGAGATCTATTGAACCTGTAGCTGGAATTTTTCGATGGTGCTTTGATAGTTGAGCATATCCTGTTGTATGGGGTCTGCCTCCCTAGCCTTGCCGTTGACCATCTACCGACTCACTTACACCAAAAATGGAACCATCTGTTGGAAAAAAACCACCAACAAAGCCTCATCGACAGGGTTTCTCACTCTGTCGACGCCCAACCAGCATGATATCCCTGAGTGTTAGATTTTTAACATTAAGCTAGCATTATTAGGATCTTTAACTAAGAGAATAACAAGCACAACAATCAAACACAAGAAATAATGAACACAGTGTTTTTCCTTGGGGAAACCATAAATGGAGAAAACCCCACAACTTCCTCAGAGATAGAATCAACATCAAATAACAAATCCCCAGAAATAGTAAGATGAATTCCTGACAGCAGTAACCTATTTCTTCCTAGCCCTAGTGTACTCTTCTTCCTTAGCTATGTGGTACAACTGAGTGTGAGTGAGTGTGTTATAAATAGAGAGGATAGCTCTGTATTTATACTAATTCCTAACTTGACTAAAAACTACTAGGGATAACTTCACTAGGTGAGTCTAACAACCCTAGTTCCCCGGAACTGTGGGGACTTTGACCCTTGAACAATAGGATGGTTACCCACAATGAATTGACATGACTTGTTTACATTATAGCTCCTCCCAATCAGAACATCGGGGCATGACATGACTCAATTACATTACAAACACATCTCAAAATAAACATCGAGGTACAAGACATAAGATATATAAGTGAATACATTCCAAAGTTACAAATACATCAACACTCCCTCTTAAATAGGAAGGTATTCTTTTGACACAATTTTCAGCACTGGTCTTCTTCTCTGTATCGACTAGATCATCTCATTATCTTCATCTTCAAGTTGTCTTTATCTTCAATTCTTCTTTGTCTTCAAGTCTTCTTCGTCTTCAAGTCTTCATCTTTAAGTCTTCTTCATCTTCAAGTCATCTTCTTCTTCAAGTCTTCTTCATCACGGGATTTGGATCATCACGACTACTGGATCATTATTGTTGGATCATCATCACTGTATCACCATCAAATATAGATCATCACTTGATCTGGATAATCATCAAGTATGGATCATCATCACATCTAGATCATCACTTGATCTGGATCATCATCATCAATGTTATCTCAGAATGGTGCTATCTCTCGATTCTTCTCGTCACAGGAAGTTCTACAAATCCAACCCTTTTTCATGCTGGTTGTAGCCATACCCTTCATGTAGGTCTTCATTAGCACTTATATCTGACACCGAGTCAGAATGCCCCACCCAGCTCTTACATCTGACCTCATCTTGTCAGAAAGGCATGCCCAGCACTCAGATCTGGCCTCATCTTGTCAGAAAGGCCCAACACTCACATCTGACCATTTGTAAACACATCATGCTAGAATGGCTCAACACTTATATTCGACCATGTGTGAACACACCGCATTGGAAAGGCTATGCACTTACATCTGACCATGTTCAAAAACACCGCATTGGAAAGGCTCAACACTTATATTTGACCATGTTCAAAAACACCACATCGAAAGGGCTCTGCATTTACATTCAACCATGTTCGAAAACACCACATCGAAAGGGCTCTCAATCCCAGACTGAGAATTCATGGTAACTGACCAGGTGCCTCCATTCTCCCAGAGAATGGCATCAACCCTTATATCTGATCAAGTGGGAACAAAAACCTCAATCACATCAAAATGGCTACGCGTTCACATCTGATCATGTAATACTACATCCCACAGTCATATCAGAATGGCCCTTAGTCCCAGACTGAGTATTCCTGGTAACTGACAAGGTGCCTCCATTCTCCCAGAGAATGGCAACTTAGCACCAAGCTGAGTATTCCTGGTAACTGACCAGGTGCCTCCATTCAAAGAATGGCATTCAACACTTATGTCTTATCATGTAAGAACCAATCCTACAGTCACATTAGAATGGATCAGCACTCATATTTGACATGGAAGGAACCAATCCTCTCACCATGATAGAATGGCTCAGCCCTTACATCTGACCATGGAAGGAACCTAATCCTCTCACCATTTCAGAATGGATCTAGGTCTCTCATTATTTCCCTTTGGTGGGGACCTCGATCTGGAGAACACAAATATTCTCCTTGAAGTACTCAAACTTCACTCTATCCAATGGCTTCATCAATACATAAGCTATCTGTTCATCTGTCACAACATAATGGAGCTTCACTACTCCTCTCTGCACCATATCCCTGATATAGTGATACTTGTTCTCGATATTCTTCGACTTGTCATGGAACACTGGGTTCTCTAACAACTTCACACAACTCTGGTTGTCGCAATATATACAAGTAGCATCCATCTGGAGATTAAATAAATAAGATAGTAGCTTCCTCATCCATACTTCCTCACAACTAGTTGAACAAGCTGTGACATACTCTGCTTCAGCTGTACTCAGTGCCAAACAAGATTGCTTCCTGCTAAACCAAGAGATCACACCTGATCCCATACTGAAGCAGCATCTTGAAGTGCTCTCCCTATCGATGGCACTGCCTGCCCAATCTGAATCAACATAACCCCCTAGGTTAATCTTCTAATTTGCCTCGTACTTGAGCCCATAGTCAACTGTACCCTTCAGGTACCTCAGAATATGCTTTGTAGCAATCAAGTGAACATGTCTCGGATCTGTCAAGAACTGGCTCAAGGTGTTCACAGCAAAGCAAATATCTGGTCTCATGTTTGTCAGGTATATCAAGGACCCAATCATATGATGATACATTGTAGCATCAACCACTTCTGATGAAGCATCACTCAATAGCTTCAAGTTCAATAACATAGGTGTGGTTATGGACTTGCAGTCCATCATCCTAAATCTCTTCAGAATATCTACTGCATACTTCCCTTGTCCAAGGAATATTCTATCTGCATTCTGCCACACCTCCATGCCTAAGAAATAGTGCATCATACCTAAGTCTTTCATTTCAAACTCAGCAGCAAGTTTTCTCTTCGTGTCAGCAATCAACCCATCCATACCTATTACAAACAGATCATCCACATATAGTATGAGTTTCACTAGATTGCCATCTTCAAACTTATAGTAAAGGTTGGAATTTGCTTTACTCTTAGTAAAGCCCAAACTGGATAGGAAACCATCAATTCTACCATACCATGTCCTAGGTGCCTGTTTCAAATCGTACAGGTCTTTTTTCAATCTGCAAACATGATATTCCCTGTCATGTGTCTCAAAACAGAGTGGTTGTTCCACATACACTTCCTCTTCTACTACACCATTCAAGAAAGCAATCTTGACATCCATCTGGTGTATCTTCCATTTCATTGTTGCAGCTAGATAAAGTACTGATCTGATGGAAGTGTATCTGGCTACAGGTGCAAAGGTTTCTTCATAATCTCACTAGTGGAAAATGAGAGATTAGTGACCAGGAGACCAAAAATTTTGGTCACCACAGTTTTTTTCAAGGGATAAATGACCAAAATTGATAAATTTAAGTGAGCCAACTAAAAAATACCAAGATAAATGACCACTTTTGGTCATAGGATAAAAACCAACTAAAAACGACCAAGATAAATGACCAAATTTGGTCATAGGATATCTAGACTAAAAATGACCACATATCAATTGGTCATTTATTTGGTCATTTTTAGTTGTGACTCCAGCAATGAAAAAAATTACAAATTTGACAATGAATTTGTACATTTTACTAATTTATAACATATATATAATATATATTTACACGTCCCTATATTAACCAAATAGAATTAATGCAACCCACCTATATGTTAATTTGGACATGACCTTGGCATATTAAAAAACCCACTAAACATTGGCATATAATGTTAATTATAAGGCTAATTTGCATGACCTTGGCATATAATTATAGTTTTTATAGTCTAATTTGGACATGAACTTGGCACCTTGGCATATAATTATATAAGTTTTTATAAGGCTTGACAAGACCGCTAGACGTGGAAAAAACCAAAGAAATAAAACATATGGGTGATATAAAGAGTGTCGTAATTAGCAAGTTATAATTAACACACGTTAGGGAGATGTACTATGCATAGAATGAGAGCCATAATGTATCGACATTGTGCATTACCAGTCCCTGACATGATGAAGAGCGGTGTGGGGAGAATATGGGAGGGTTCATATACAGTTGGTGAAACTTAATATTAAGGACATTAACTAATGAGACCTCGATTTATCCGTAAGTGTCCCCAAAGGTCAGTACTATCATAGGGAGAGGTGGATATAGATATTGGACACAGGCCTAAGAAGGTTGAAGATATTATAATGCTCATTGTTTATCCTTCAAACCTAGAGTGACATGATATAGTTCGAGTCTAGCTCACACTCTCCTAGTTGTTTTATGGTGATTGACAATACTTGTTGTGAGATTGGTGAATATAGTGACCTTAACCTATTTCCACTTCCCTATAAAGACCAATATGCATAAATAGTAAAACCTCCTATATAAATGAAAAGAAAATGAAAAATACAACAATATTATCCATCATCACTATCAAATTCCAATTTAAAACTTCATGTACACCAAAATAAATCTCCACTTACATTTGTTAAGTTATCCCATCTAAATGTTAAAAACACCATTCTTCTTCTTCTCTTCACGTGTACAACCTAACTAGCCATTGCTAATAATATCTATCTTCCACCTTCATAACCTTAACTCATTATCATGGCTTTGAAATATGCTTCAAATGCATCCCAACGATTCATAACCTTGTTGTTGAAATGTAATCGATAGGATTGAGAGCATTTAAAGGTCATAAATGTTGTCCAATTAATGCTTATTGTCCGCCTTAATTCATGCCATATACATAAATATGTTACTAATTCTTGTGAGAGAATCTAAACAATTTTTTAAGCTACTGCTAAATAATGTGGTTGTGATCAGGGATCAAAATTCAAGCCATCAATTCCTGTCAAAGGGCTCCTAGGCCGTCAGTGAAGGGGAATTTAAAATTTGCACATCATTTAAAATGGGGTTTTTAATTTTTGTCATTTTAATAAAAAATGGAGCTTTTAAATTAAAATTACACTAGAAGGGCTAAGATAAAAATTGCCCATCAACAATTTTTGTGATTTCGACCTGTACCAACCTCCAAGATATTTCATATCATATTAAATGAGAAGATCCAATGCGATCGGGCGGGGAATTGTCAATTGAATTCCTGGATGAGATGATTTTCGGTGGCTGCCTTCCCAATAACGCCACTTACACGGGCTCTGTCAGCAGGGTAGATTTACTGAAGTTGTTGTTCTTGTGAACAAGAATGAGATGGTGACCATAGTTTGCGAGCTCGATGTTGTCATCTACATTTATTTTATTAATGGGCTTTGTAAAATGGGTGAGCTTGATTTTTCCATAGAAATGCAGATTCTCATGGTTGAGAAGGGGATGGCCCCAGATGTTTTCACCTACATCAGTTTGATTCAGGGGCTCTCTGATGCGGGTCTATTGGATGAGGCTCTGGGGAGTATTGCTCTTATGGAAGTTTTGTTCAGACAACAAGGTTAGTATTTTAATCATCCCATATTTGGAAATCAAAGAAAATATGGGATCGCTAGATTTGGTAATATTCATCATGTGAAAAGAGCCTAAAAGTGTATCTGTATTTTTCCTTGGATTAGTTTTGGTATTGTGAAGAAGAAGTCATTTTTAAAAATATGGACTCAAATTCCATGGAAAATCATGGTGGTAACAATAGCAGCAACAACCATGATCATTGTTAGCCCTCTAAGATGCCGGATTGGAATTTAAAGAGTCCTTGGGACTGGGAAGGTTGCACAGGGCTTTACAGTATGGACGAGGATAGGTAAGAGAGATTACCCATGGCTGAATTGGTTTGTTCAGAAGAGGGTTATAATATTGGGAAGGAGTTATTCCATGGGAAAAACATGGTTCATGAGTCCTTGCCCCTATCTGAGCCTCTCATTGCTGCTGGTAATTTTACTGAAGTCATCAACGATGGGAGTTTTTCAGGCAATTGTAAGGCACAGTCTCCTCTAGATGTCAAGATTCATTAGAATCCTTTGGCTGAGGGTTCTATGAAAAATGAAGGCAATGGATTATTGAATGGTTGGATTGTAGAAGGGGTTGCAAATGGTTGTAATTTTATTGGGGGTTCCGAGTATAGCCATTCTGGTAAGAGAAATATGGTGGTAGTTGGCTTGGGTGGGACTTAGGAGGAATGACAATTATCAGAGTGCTAATGAGGGTCCCATGAGAGATAACATTAATGTCATCAAGGATGTTCAAGGGGATTCCTTAACGTGCCTTAAGCTAGGAAAGCGGCAACATTTTGGAGACTCTGTGAATCCGGCTAAGGTAATTAATCCAGTCATTGGTAATAGCGCTGGCGATTGCATTTATAAGAAGCCGAGGGCTTTGCCGGCTTCGATCCTGCAACATCCCAATTGTCAAGTGGAAGGATGCAACGTGGTTTTTGAAAATGAAAAAGAATATCACAAGAGACATAACGTCTATGAAATGCATTCCAAAGCCCCCAAAGTCATTTTTCTTGGTACCGAGCAATGCTTATGTCAGCAGTGTAGCAGGTAACTAACCAGGAGATGGTTGCACCTAACTATTTTTTTTTCTGAGTAGGTCAACATGGATCCGTAGATACTAAGTATATAATTTGATAATACACATGAATAATTGGGTGTTGTGGTGCCTATCTAGATTTCATGGCATAGCAGAATTTGACGACGCAGAGAGAAGTTGTAGGAGAAGGTTGGCGGGACACAATGAACGGCATAGGAAGAACTCATTAGATTCATTGGCTAACTTCGGCAGCCAAGGTAATTTTATATAAATTTTCCTTTCCTGTTACTGTAAGGCAGAGATGTGCATGCATTCAAGCACAAGTTCATTAGTTGACAACCTATTACTTTTTGAAGACTTTAGTTTTATATTTTTCAGAGGATAATTCTCTGAATTGGCCCTGTGAAACTTTCAGATGATGACTATGCAAAAACCTCCATTTTTTATTCTTCAGGTCTGCATCTTTTCGATACTTTATCAATTTCTCAGTAATCTCAAAACATTCAACTTTGGTTGCTTCTGCTTCCCCTATAGATTTTATTTTATGATTGAAGCTTTGGAGTTCTAGCATAGGCTGCCTCTTGTTTTGAATTCCTTCAACGCCATCAAGAATGGTCTCTTAAGTGATCACGTTTTCTCATCCTCAATCCATACTTCCAAATTTATAGCCATAGATTGTACTATCTGGCTTGACCATCTGTCTGAGTTCTGTTTTGATTATAAACCTTAAAGCGTCTGAGATATTGTAGACTTATTCCCCAATCAAATAGATTGAACACAATGTATGCAGGGATATAGATTCACTTTTGCAATTTTACAAATCCCATTAAAATGACAAATCCCATTTTGCAATTTAATTTTTTGTTTTTAATTTTTGTCATCAAGTAAATGAAATGTACAATTAATTTATTACTGTCATTTGAAATGTAATCTTTTTGAAATCCCTTCATCAATGAAGGGCTGCATGAATATATAACCTTCTATATGAAATTAAGACCAGCCCTTCAATCTTGATCCCTGGTTGTGATATTAGCTCATCTTTAAAGGATATGTCATATGGAGTTCTTAACTATATCAATTGCAAATGCATTCCTTCCCTCTTGGATCTCAATCCTGCTGCATCGTTCTAATAGATATAAAATTGCAAAACTAAAGAATTTACATTTTGGAAGGATAAATAGAACATAATGGTGGCAAACACCAAGATGAAGAGACCCTGAGACAGATTGCAGAAGAGTTTCAGGAATTGGCCTTGTTTCTCAACTCGAGAAATGCTGATATTCAACTAGTCCCTTTCTGTCATGCTTGTTCCCGGGTTTCAATGCTCTTTTGTTACCTGGGGATCGCCTTCAAATTTGTAGAAAAGGACTTTGTTTCCAAGGTATCTTAATACTCAGTTTTTCTTCTATTGGGCATACTGGGCATGATTGAATACCTTTTTATTTTAAATTTGTCAGTGGAAAATATTGAAAGAATATGTTAACATAGATTGATTAATGAGAAAAAAACTTTGAAAATGTGCATTGCTGGCTAAATAAAGTGTTGAATGATATTTAATTGCATGGCCCTGATGGATTTATGGGAATCGATACGGTGACCACCTAATTAACATTTGCTAGATGTTAGACTATAACATTCTGTTCTCATTCCTATTTTGAGACTGGGTCATTACATTGCTACTCAGGTTTATATGCATAATATATGCTGGGAAGTGAGTGCGTTCACATTTTTTGTCTCCCCAAACCCTCTAGGACCATTTATCAGTTCGTCCCCATTCCGATAACATAGGTTTCTATGATTCTGTCAGTATGAGATGGGTTTGTAGGCATAGTTGGAGATTGGTATAATAAATAACATTTCTGTCGATGGCATGCGAAGGGAAATTGAAGAGAGGGGACAATAGTGTGAATGAAGGCATATTCTAAGAAGGAATCCACCCTTGGACCATTAAATGGTGCTACTACTTACTAGAGGAAAAGTTGAAATACTCATTGACTTAAAGTGCAAAGTTCTCTATGTAAAGTCATAGTCTAAAAAGGATTTTGCATATGTTGGAGATGGGGTTGAATTTCTTGTCAAGAAGTGGCTAGTATACCCAGTACAAATATATATTTATCAGTCTTTGGCCATTTGAAGAAGGATTTAGTGTTAAGGAAGAATATTACCCATTTTTTCCAGAATTTCCATATATTCTAAAGAGAAGGGGTCACGACGCTTAGTTTGGGTTCATTTTGAAGGGATGCAGTGATTATATCATAGCTGGGTTCTTAGTTTTGGAAATTGGGCACATTTCTCTTATTTATTACATCATTGGAAGCTACAGGAAGGTTCTCTTGCTGGAAATGTCTAAGATTATCAATGGGTGTAATATATTGTATGTTGGTTGTAGCTATTTCTCTCTCAAGATTTGGTTCTTATGAGGCTGCCCATACTTCACAAAAAAGACCATATTTTCCAGATCTGATTTCTCCTTGTATTGTTGTTGTTATTCATATGAGTGGAGGTATTACGGTTACATTTGATTTACATTTACAGTCTAAAATAATAATGTCAATTTAAATTGCAATTTTTTTGTGTTTGCTGAGATATTACATGGCATGAAAGGTCATATATGCATAAGGATTCAATTAGTCAATTCTTTTAAACTTTGAATCTCATAAACCACAAACCAAGGGTAGATAGAAACCTATAGGGAGGTGCACACTAAGTGTTTGAAAAAAATCCAAAATCAGTCCATAAGGTGTAGCAATAAAGTACCAAGTCTAAGAATACATCAAGCACATATCCAAAGTTATCTCCTAGTCCTCCAATTTATTTCTTGTCAATCCCACGCTACAACAGTCATCGAACAATAGAATGAGAATGGATATTAGTCATCTACAGGATGTTTAAAAGAATATATATATATATATTGTGCACACAGGGTTGGGATAATACACAATACCATGTAGCTTCATGGTAGAATCGGTTGCAGATAAATCGAGAAAGCCAATGTAAGAGAAAAATCAAAGTTTGGTCAAAGACATTAAAGAATTTGCAAGCAACTTTTTAACCTACAAACTATTATCAGACATAATTTAGGCAGTTTCAGAATTTCAAAAATAAAGGATTTATCTATACATGAATATATTGATCATTTTTTGAAGTTACATATTTAAACAAATCTACAGGAATATGATGGAAAATTAGCATCCAAATGCCTTAATGGATTTCCTTTTCATATATAAGATGATTTGGCCATGGGGAAGTTGTATTCAGTTGATGAACAACTCCAATATGCATTGAAGCTAGAAGAGAAGTAACAATAGAAATAGAGGCAGAGCATCAACTAAGAGGGGTTTTTACCTGTAGGTCAAATCTAGAGATAAGAAAAGATAAGATAATTGTATGAATGTCCAAAAAATGACCATAAATAGTTCAATGGAACTTCTAGGTACAATAGTGTGATATACACAGTGGGAGCACTAAGGTTTTTCCTAGAAAAACATGATATAAACAAAACTAGCCTATGCCGTAAAAGACCTAAAGTCTACAACCTCAGAGCATGGAGTAGGGAAAATAATCAAATCAATAGTGTAGGTATGTGAAAAATATGTGGAGAACCCAAGAGAAACACCAACCAATATCAAATGGGAAGGCTCGCCTAGGGGGTGATCAACCTCCCTTCAAATTTCATGCAATCTCTCTATCATTTGAGGCTGTAGAGAAGAAACTCCTAATAGATGTCTAATCAGATGAAATTAAAATACACCTACATTTGCTCCTATTGAAGACTATAAGGAGACTAGAAAGATGAGAGAAGAATATGTTGAGAGATTGGATGTGGAAGAGAGTCAACAATTTCTCAAAGTTATATGATTTGTTAAATTACAATGTTAAAGGTCATAGAGCTTATGAATGTCCACAAAAATAAAATAAAAACACTAGCAAGAACTTGATTTTGTTGGAAGAACTTTAGGATGCAAGCATTGAAGCTAAAATAGGATAAAAATATGATGTTGCAGAAGACATTGGTGGTTGTAAATGGTGAGACTGGAGAAGCAGGTTGCAGAAGGAAGAATGTAGCTAGCTGCTGAACTTCTTGCAAGTGTCATTGTAAAATGTGCAAGCCTACAAGGATATTCTTAATACTCTATCTTTAGACATCTTGGTAAGGATAGAAATGGTTCTAAAACCCGACCCGTTTCCTTATCTAACTCTTAACAATTTTATTTGTTTCACAAGGATCATAACTTGTTGGTGAATAAATCATGTCATCTATCTTTTAATATTGGGCCTGTTATGCCAGATTTAGTTGGCATATTTTTGAGATTATTTTTGCTTCATCAAGTGATATATTGCAAGCAACTATGGCCTATTTTTTTCTATTTATTGGACTTGTTATCACATAATATGGTGATTTATATATCCACAGAGATTGATGATTTCCAAACTGGTGGAACCTTGCGAATCTTCCCTAAATTGTCATTCTAGGCTGGGTGCCCTCTCTTCAGGTTTCCTGGTTCCACTAAGAATAGATCTAGACTAACCAAGGAAGGCGAACCCAGTCTAACTTTCCCAAATACTTGCCGATGGAACCATCCTTCTCACAGTATTTGAAGGATCGGTTTATCCTTGAATGAGAAAACAATGAAGACCCAATAGATGTTAGAGTTAGCAGAACTTCAACACACAAACAATCTACACAGTAATATATTTTTCAACCGGACTAGTGCCCTTTGCTACCAACATGAAATCAATTTTGACCATTTAAGGTCTTGGGTTGGGTGTCATTCCTGATTGAGCAAATCGGAAGGGAAAATAGACTCTTTGGTATGCAAGTAAGGGCTAGACTTGGGTTTAGAGGTGGCTGTCCTAAAACTTGACTACTATAGAAAATGGACCACCACATAAAATGAGTGTATGAATCTATAAAAAAAACACCAGAAAGACAATGTGCTAAGTAGAAAATTCCAGCTCTTATCCGAGCCAAATTAAGGATGATTTAAGATTGAAAATCTTATGCAAGGATGTAAGAGCTGGCCATGTGGATGTAAGGCACTCATGTTCTCAACCATGGCTTGTGAGGTCTGCACCGGACACTTATGAATTTTTTATCACGATATGACCCTGAAGTTGGTTTGTAGGGTATGTACAAAGGATGTTTGGATGGGGATCTTTTGTGTCACTGCAAGATTGCTTATGAAATAACCTTAAAAGGCATAAACCAAGCTAGACAAAAATTCACAAAGGGGAAGGTAAATTTGGTTGGAGATTCCTTGTATAATTTGGCTCAGTAGAATGTATGTGGGAAATATGGAGGGGGAGGATTGTTTAAATAGGGCTATATTTGGTTTGGAGCGTGGACATGGAGCAAACTCAAATTGGGAATTGAAGACAATTCATATAATTCTATTTATGAAATGATAAACAGGATTGCAGTTTGGACAATCCCATCACAGCTGGAACCATTTTAGTATCTGGTTTTTTAAATACTTTGAAGGATAGAAAGTTGCTCAAGAACTTACATTAGTTTCCAATAACCATAACTGGACATGGGATATGTGACCTTAGACTTTGGAATCCTTCATGTAGATATTGATGTCTATAAAGGGATTCTATTTGGAACGTTTGGATTCTTTTCATTCAACTCATTTCTTAGTGGGTGTTTAGCCATTAACAACCCAAAAAAAACAAAAGGCACTATTCTTGTACAATAATGGAAACCAGTAAGTTGCATCCCCTAGTGCCTAAACTGTGGGATAATTATGATATTATTCTTGGTGAAAATGATCATCCTAAAGCAGCTGACACATTATGTGATGGTTATTGTGCTGCAATAGCCAAGGGTATGATACTTACTGTCATATATTTTTTTTTGGAAGAGTACACCTACCTAATATTTAAAAATTAAAATAGCAATACATTGTTCAGTTTGTCTGATGTACAAATGATCAAGGTCGTATTTAAGGTACAAGAAGCGATGAAAAGAAAAGATCATCGATGTCAACTATGTCCATTTAAAACACATAGGCCAGACTACCGCATTATAAGTAAGAATAGTATTTTGTTATATTTTTTGCTTAAAATTCAAGAGAAATTGCAAAATGTTGGACAGGAAGAACATATGATTAATATTGCAAATTATCTTGTTTGTAATCCTTTCTAACCCATTTCTTTCTGCAGATAATAGATTGGACGGTGATAAGGGACATTAAATATGGGTGATTACTCCAATGCAATGGATACCTTAAGATTTGCAACCTTTTATTGGATGCTAGAAATAGTCTTGATACTTGAAGCACTCCATATAATGCTTATTCTCTAATGATGAAACTACACTTTGCAAATCAATATAATGATACAAAAGATTCTTGAAAATGTATTATATGGTCCCTCTACTCAAGAGCCTAAAATAAATGTTCGACATCATATCTCAATTAAGGCAGTATCTCTCTGTGTATTTCATTGTTTTCTGATTTATCGTCATAAGTTTTAATGTGAAGGGAAAATAAGAACCTAGAATGGGTCCATGGTATAGTTGGTAGTTTTGGATTAAGTTATATAATCTTGTCAAAAACTTTAACCTACTTATTTGCATATAAATTGGACTCTTATGAAATAGATATTATTATTATTTTCAAAATCCTAATACTGATGAACCAAGGAAGAATAGCCCACTAGTATAGTTAAGAAGTGAATGCATTTGCAAAAAGGCCTTGAATCAGGTTCTAGACCTCCTTAGCAAATGGGCACCTCCAGTAAATATGTCCAACATCCTTTGGTTTCCCATACTAACTGTGATCCCCCTCTTTGAAGCCTTTCATATGAAGCTGTCCTTTAATAAAGAGTGCCATCTACAGGATGAACAATATATGTAAATTTTGTTTGAAGGAAATATTCACATTCCAACTAGATTTCACCCTTTTGATCCATTTGCATTTATTCTTATTCTTTGAGATTCCACCTTCTATTAAGTTTGGTTTCAATAGAAGGTTTAGAGAGAATATTTTGACATGATTCTTCTGACCTGTATACTGAAGAATTTGTACCATAACTCTAGCTTTAATCCTTCAATTCCAACTGAGGGCCAAATAGTCTAATTGGTCTTTTTTTCTTTGGGAAAGGTTTGAAAAATATTTAAAAGGTTGGCTCTGCACTCTAGTTAACACTTTGCTTCTAGCTATATTTGGACCACTCTTGGTTTTGGAAGTGTCAAAGTTCCTTCCACCGATTAATCCCCGTGTTTCTCAACCACTTCACCCAATACCTATTCATATCCCCAAAGATCCTTTACTATTTGCAAAGTTCCAATTGTTTTCATGACCAAAGGTGAGCACCGAGTCCCCTTCTGAAAACCATTAAATCTCTTCCTAGTTTAAGGAGGCCCCTTGCCAACTTTTCCATATCTTCTTCAACACAGGAGTACCTTATATGTACTCTTTATATGTACCTTATATGTCAAATATATTGCACAGTTGATAATGTCATGTAGACAAAAGGGTCCTTTGATGCCCTTTTTATGCCTAGCACTTTTACTGTTCAACTTCACAAAAGCTTGAAGAAGGTAAAGAACTATCCAAATAACTTGCAAGTACTAGGTGGATTGTGTAGATAAGTCAGAAAGGATATTATGCAGCATGGGATGGGTGCAAATCCAGCTATGGTGGCTTGCTTCTGAACACAAATTTTTTCACTATAGTATAGAATATATTTTGTCACAAATTTTGATCTATTAGAATATATTTATTACAAGAAGTGGTGGGATTTTGTTCCACATTAATAATTACTCTAATCTACTAACATTTTTATTTTTAATACTTTTATTGTTTCCTACATTTTTTATACAGAGGGAAGAGGCATCCACTGTTTGCAAATAATTTACAACTCCAGAGGACTGAAAGTGAGTAAATCTTTTTATGTTATTAGACCATTGTTGATTTGATGTTTAGGTTGAATCAAAGCCTTTGCAGAATTTATCTCAAATTCCCATTTCTTTTGTTTACATAGGTACTGCTACAACAAAATCACAAAATACTCCAAGTGGAATATTCCAGATGAACTGAAGGTTTGTACTATTTCATATTATTCCTTGAGAAGGCTTACGACTTTTTGATACAACAACTTTTAGCAATCTGTTTTAGTAAACTCTTTTGTGGGATTTTCTCAGATAGCTCAAGAGCAGGCAGAGAAAGTAGTGGCTTTAGTTGGAAACTTTGAAGGATCATTGTCCACAGCCGCATCACCAGTTCCAGTGGTTTTCACATCATCTCAATCAAAAGAATCTCCAAATATATCTTCTCCTAGCATATATGTAGCTACTATAGTCTTAGCATCAACAGGGACACCGATAGTTGCTACACCAGTTATGCCTCTTTTTCCAACAAACCCAGTTAGTGTTATGGCTTCTTTGACACCAACTATCTCTACATCTGTTGGAGTTTTCTCTTCTTCCATGACCACATCTGTTCCCACAACTTCTCCTGCACCTGTTGTTGTGCCATCAATCATTGCAGTTGCGATACCTCTTGCTACTCCTGCTTCATTAACACCAACTACTATGGTCCCCTCAACTAATGCAGTGCCCACAAGTGTAGTGTAAACTATTGTGGTCCCCTCATTAGCAGTACAATTCGACACCCTCCAGATAAAAAATAAGCAAGATGAGGTAGAGAAATCTCTAGCAGTCTTTTGTCCGAGGTGAAATAAAAAAAATGCTCACCATGAGTGCCAACTAAATAGTGTGTAGATCTGTAGCGATTGCAAGGATATTCATGGCACAAATCAATGCTGATAGCTAGGTTAAAAGCCTCATATGAAGGGACTACAGAGAATACAGAACTAGTTGTTTTCTTCATAAACCAAATAAGGCAAGGACCACCTCACCAATTACCTCAAGGTATGCCTTACGAACACCCGAAATATATATTTTATACTTGCGGTAATCAATTAAGTCCTACAAATTGGTGTTATCCCACTCCTCCACCTTATAGAAATAAATTCCCAACTCCACAGCTGTGACAATATCCAAACCATTAAGGCCAGTAGCCACCTTTCTTTCCAGATAAAAAAACCCAAAAAACCTAGTGGTCCACTCATCACTATCCCTGGTAAAACCTCAGCAGAAGTGGCAACAACCCCCCCAACAGCAAGCACTATTGCCACCTCCTTAGCAGAATCATATACCCCAACATCAAAGAGAACCACAAATTCCTGCTTGAAGTTGTAGTTTTCATATATTGTGTGATCTTGATGTAGCTATAACCTAATGATGAAAAAGTATTATTGTAACAAGTGATGAGTGTTACACCTGAATAGATTAGTTGTTGGCATAAGAACTATAGGCCATGTATGTTAATGTTGCAAAGTTTAAGTACTTATGGAGCATAAAGTATACTTTCTTTGATGTGATTTTTAGTGGTTACTTTTTATACAGAGAGGTAGTCAACCGAAAGTTACAAAATAGGAAGCCGTTGTAGCTGCCCAGGTTCTTGCAGTTCAAGGACAAGCTTTGTTTAATTTTAAGGATTCAAACAAGGTTAGCTTTCAGAAAATATGATGTTTTAGTCCTCTAATTTTGTAAATATGTCAAGGAAATGACCATATTAATGTTCCATGCAAATGTGTAATACGTATAGGAAGGCCCAGAAATATTAGTTCCATGTAAACACAAATTTGAAGAGCCACGTTTGGAGAAAATTCAAGAAATTGAGGTTTGTAATGATTAAACGTTGGTCTAGTAGTTGATATGGTCTCTTATTTTTATTTTTTGTGGCATCTGATGGCATTTTTCATTGCAGAACGATATTATGAGGTATTTTAGAGAATATTTGCATACAAGACTCTTAAGTCCGGACTTCAAAAAACAAGTAGATGGTATGGAAATGATGCAAAAGGTAGCACTGAAATGATTCCTTATGAAAGTAATTTATAGTTAGTGAAGTGGTTTACTCTATTTTTTTTCAGAGTTAATTTGCTTGGTGAGAGTTGAGATGACTTATCCTAAGATGCTATTGTTCCAAATTTATGCATTTTATAGGCTATTCCTTCTCATGGTAAAGAAATGGTTGAAATTGTTGATATCCTTATGAAATTTCTGACCAAAAGAACTTTATTTGAAGCATTGAATGACTCGTTAGGAAATCCTGTCCAATGTTCTCGACCAATTATCAGTATTTCTTTGGAGACAATTGCAATACTCTTCAAAGTGAGTTGTTTTTTTGTGATTTATGGACATGTTTCAACTTTCAACATGAATTATGGTATATTGTTTCACTCTAAGTATTGGGTTATTCAGGTGCTTCAAGCCAACGTGGACCAATTAGAATATCAAGATCTTGCTGAGGAAATGAAACGATTGCATTCTGCAACTATCCATGTTAATCCACACTTATTGAGTGTTGGGGCTTCGAAACAATCATCATCTGAGGTCTTTGCAGCTGATATTGAGGAACATGAAAAATCTTATTTTCAACATACATATATTGGACAGTTAACAATGGATGATACAATACAAAAGCTTGAACATTTCAAGGAGTCATCTGAGAAGAGGTATCTTGCTTCCTAACCTATAAATAAAGCTAATAGTGTTCTCAGCTATAAATCTTTTCCTGATTAAATTGTATCTGGACATTGGAGGTTTTCTAGTGTGATATGTTTCTATTTTATCCTCTTTTGATCCTCTTCTAACAGTGATTGCCACATGCCCCACAATGTGGTAAACATGTAGGATGTACTTAAGCTATAATTTGGTAAACATGCAGGCTTTTCCCTGCTTTGTTGAGCTATTTACTATTAATTGTTTTGAAAACAAGAACATTTCTACTTTGATTAGTTTACTATTTACTAAACGTGTTTCTCAGTTTGCTTCCTACTTTTAAGTATTATCTACTAGAATTCACATGGATTTGTTTGATTTATAATCTATTTGGACATGTGATTCTACATGAAGACTAAGATTCCTTCTGGATTGGTTAATTTTGTAGGGAAAAAGAAATATTTGCTTTCATGATACATAACCTATTTGATGAATACCGTTTTTTCCCAAGGTATCCAAAGAGAGAATTGGAGATATTTGCGATTCTTTTTGGTAAGGAATTTTTAATCATTTTCATACCTCAATTTTTGATTTTTGATCTTATGTTCCATGATGTGTCCATAGGTGTAATGTCCCAAGTCTGGTGTACAGACCTGAACACTCTAATTCTGTAATTTTTTTCTTAAATATTTCTGAAGTTTAAGGGGTCCACACAAAGCCTTCTCATATTGGCAAAACAATGGTTTATTGGGGAAGATTTTGTAGAGGACAAGAGTGATCAATGAGAAGCAAGAAAAGGGATGTTAGAAATTGAATTTACTCTCCCATAACACATTTATATCTGGTTCCATTTAGGTTTCATAATCCACACCACGGAAACCTACTACCACGCTTCTGAGCAGCCAAACCGTGCAACTAAGGAGAGTAGTTCTGCCTGCTTCAACCAAAGGATTCAAAAAAATTACAGAGTTTTGTTACAGCCTTAATTTGTTATATAAAAGGTATTTATATATTTTATTTAAGTTCTGGAAGGTTATATTTGTTTTGGGTGAATTTGGGAATTTCTGGCTATTTTGGTCAAGAGAGAGCCTGCGCAGGGTAGGATGCAAAAGGTTGGTACAAACAAAACCAAAAATGGTTATAGAGATTGATATGGTAATTTGGGTCTTTTATCGATCTAAAGGAACTAACAGATCTCAATTTGGGTTAACAGAATCTATTTTGCATCAATTTCAGTAAAACTAGTTATTAAAAACTAGTAATCTAGCTAGGGTCTTAACAAGACTATTAAATCATCTTAAATTCAATTATGTGAAACCTTAGATTTATAAAATAAATAAATATGTGTTCTCTTAACATGAAAATTTATTTCAATCCCTTCCCCATCATGAAATATTCATTACAACACTCACATTCACTCAATTCCCCCATACACTGATAAAATAGGATATTTCAATGAAACTGAGATGATATTATTTAGGGTCTGAGATATATCGACCTGATAAATGTAATTTTAAGAATATAATGACACTACAGAAAACAAGTAACATTATTTACTAACCATTACAAGAGGCTTCCAAATTAAGGGGCAGGAGGCCCGAATCTTTACCAACAAGGGGCTGTGAGGATAGATGAAGCATAGGATTCACTGGAGCTCGACCTGAACTTGATGGAGGCTGTAATAAATTATGGAATAAGCTTCAATGGCTGACATTAGCGCTCCATAAACCTGCAATAGATAGAAAGGGATATGGAAGAGAAGGGAGGAGGGATTTGGGGATCATCACCCAATGGTCTGAGGCACAACACTCAGAGAGTATGCTCACATAGCATAACCATAATGTCAAATCATCCAAAATGAATCAATGGGGTCGAATTCACCTTTAATAGAGTGTTGAGTGACCTTCTTAGTAGGTGAGGATCCAAGGTGACCTGTGAGAGCAAGTCAACCCTCAACAAACCTTAACCCTAGCCACATAGGAACCTCCTTTGGGGAATTTAGCAAGTAGGACCATGTGGAATTATTTCTAAGTTCAATTCCTCCTTCATAATTAGAAACTATGCCCTCTCTAAGTCAAAATTTTCTTCTTTTGAGTTATGACACCTTTTTTGCTTTTCCAGACTCCTAAGGAAATTGTTCTGTCCTTTGAAAACTTTCCTGCTTTTCTAAATTCCATAAGAGGCAACTGCGCCCTCCTTTTAGAAAATTTCCTGCTTTATCCCTGACTTCTTTTTTATCTGCTTTTTGGTACTTTCCTCTTTGTTTCCTATGACAGCTTTTGTCATAGTGTTTCCTCTTTCCTTCCTTGGCTAGTAGACTTACCCAATGTGCCCCGCCTGACTAGGCAGCTTATTTACACCTCGTTAATTAGCAATAATAATTAAAATGGAAAATAAAACTTAGATACATGCCTTACTTAATTAATTATTACAAAATCTCCCTAGGGAGCATGATTAATGTCAAATTGAGCCCCTCCTAGGAGTCTAGTATGGTCAACACCTTAATGGCCACTTTGATGGGACATGACAATAGGCATCACAACTAATAAAACTCATGCTGTAGGATCTAAGAAAACCTAATTCCCAAGAGAAACCCTAATTTGCACAAACAAAGTTGTGAAACCACCAATCAGCATTGCAAAACCAACACAAAATTGTGATACACATTCAAAATATAGGGTTATTGATACAAATTAGGTCTTCTTATAGAGTTTACTATAAAAATCATAAAAAATCAAATTGTGGCAATGTGATTCTCTAGAATAAATGGTGGATTTAGCTAGGGATTTTGTACTTATATGTTGGGCAATAAATTGATTTCAATCAAATAAACATTGCTCATACACTTGCAAATACGTAAAATATTGTTTGAATATATATTTGCAGGTTAAATGATTGAGGGAAGGGCCACAAATGATCCAATTAAGTTTGGATGGAAAGTGCCTTTATGTAACCAATTTGTTATTTAGTTGGGATCAATAGTCCTACCCTGAATTGATAGAGAAAGGCTCCCATATGCTTCAAATTGACTACGACACTGACAAAGGTGGACTAGAAATAAATCGCAATTTCCTGGTGGACTTACAAGATAGGCTAGAAAGCCCAACACTAGCTGATGAGATGAGGTATCCTGGTGGGGATTGCACTCCATATATATGGCTCCAGAAATTGAAACCCGATTAATAAAAGCATGGTCAGTTTGTACTCTTTAAGTATATCTGCATTTTCTTATCTTATTAGTTTTGTCATTTGATTGGTAAATCAGGTTTGTGTATTTTCTATAATGAAGAAGAAATGTATTTTTCTATATTCGATGCAAAAAATACACTTCTCATTAACTTTTAAGTATGATAAACAATGTTTGTTTTCAAACTATGTGGCATTTATCATCTAAATTTTAACAAAAGTTCTTTATTGTATTCTCATTGAGAAATATGAGTTCTAGGAAGTAGGATGCAATCACAATAGTAAAATGCATTCAGAACACACTAGCACTGTTAACTCTTAGCTATGACAAGAAAAAGAGAAACCATCTTCAATAAAGAAAAATAAATCAGACAGGAAAACTAAAGTCACACCTTTCCTGGTAAATAAAAGTGGAACTCTTGTATGGCCAATCCAAATTATCTTTTACCTTGGCTCGTTTGAATTCATTTTGAACCAGCCACTCTTATATATGAGCCTAATGGACAAGCAAATGCCATTGGCCTTATTCAAAGGATATTCCACCTTTTGAATGATATCTTTGATGGCAAAGCAATTGGGATCTTTCGAAATATTTATATTGGCTACTTTTTAAAGATCCACCTCATAGACAATCAATTTTTTCGAAAGAACATCTTACAAATGTTCTCGATAGGTCATCTGGTTGATAGAAGCTTCGTCAAAATGTCTACAACCTACAAATCTGAATTAAAATACTCAAGGACTATTGTTCCCTTCTGAAATCATCCCATATAAGCTTCTCACATGTGGGCAACTTATCTTAGGAATACACACCCTAAACAAAAGGTTACCAATAGGATGAAAACCCATTCAGGGTTGTGGGTACAAACTCTTCACCCTCAACCTCTTCTCCAACTACTTCAAGTTGATCATGGAGTTCAGTGATCTTCATCAAATAACTGGCTATGATATTTCTCTTGCTCATTTGTGTGGCTCCAAGCTTATTCCTCATCAACGTCTTCTGATTGATGTTTTCACTCTGATATAGAGTGACTAGAACATCAAACATCTCCTTTCCAATATTTTTGATTATATGAGGAATCAAAGGATCCTTTGTCTAGTTGAGGATGACTTGCTTTCTCTTGGACATCTTCTTGTTATAATCTGCAAACCCACCAGCCTTTGCAGGAAGTGTAACTGTCTTCTTTACAAGATACCAAAGATCATGTTCCTCCAAAAGCATATGTAACTGAAACCTTCCATGGAACGAAGTTGGAAGGGCCCTCCAATTTATCTTTGTATCTGGGATGGAAGGTAGTCATACCATTGTTCTTGGAACAAACTGCTAGAAAAAATAGATAAAAAATCACAAGTCTGTAGTGATTTTTTCAAACACGACCACATGTATCCAACCCCTGAAACCTGAGGACAACTCCCTATCCTAGATAGAATCCCTCTATCTGTACACTTATTCCTAGAATTTTAAAGTATATTTGCACCTATAATCTCTAATAAACTAATCTAGGAAACTAAATTGTGTAACCTACCAAAACAACAGATGAAGAATGCTAAATCTACAAAAAAAAAACTCTAAAGATATGAACAAGAAGCTAGTAAATTGCGGTAACCAATCACATCACTTTTAATTAACTCAAATGAAGAAACTATTACATCTCTATAATCACTAGCTGAAACAAAACTGAAAATCAACAGAATTGAATGCCCTCATGTCTTTATAACACAAGCAGAGGGTCTAACAATAAATCTGGGCTACATGCATCAAATTTGACAGCGTCAGGATGCCTAGGATAGAACACCTTCATGAATAGAAATACCAATAAATCATGCTAAATTGAAGTGAAATAGGAGCCCACGTCTCTTTGGTAAGAACACCCTTCCTGGAAAGAACAATGCTCATACACACTCCCTCCTTCCCTAGTGAATTTTGGCTATTTGAATCTAATCTGCATGTGATCTAATTTAGAACTACAGAGAATATCTAATTTTAGAACTGAACTAAAGACAAAAATAACACATCTATTTATGGCTGGTGCATGCATGCATGCTCCTTTGTTGTTGCAACATTGAACATTGATGTACCCTCACCTATAACACTTCATATGCACCATCTCACTCATAGCAATAAGCACATCAGCTCTGATCACATGCTGGAACAAGTATTGTTGAATGCACTATGGCTGGAGAGATAGAATACTTCAGAGCAACAAGTAAACTAACAACCATGACAGGGGAGTCTGATGTCTAGGAGAGTGTTCCAGAAACCCCCATTTAATCAATTGATTATGAGCATTCAGGAAATGACAAGCAATGGAAGTACACCTTGAGAGTTTTTAAAGTTCAAGATGAGAGACTTGGCTTTGTGGAGAACACTTTCCTTGCAAAAAGGAAGTGTTAGTTTTGGTTGTTGTTGTAGATATTTTCCCCTTCAATAGAGGTGCAATAGATTCTATAATCACATATTCCTCAACAACAGGTTCAACAAAAGTAAGTTCTATAACAGCATGATCTTTGGCAACAAATTCATCAACTGTAGATTCTACAGCAGCCATACCTTGGACATCCAGCAAAAAGATGCACACTGGTTGAGGGTGTGTCAGTGTTAAGGTGGCGCAACACTGTAGTTATGTAGATAGTAATATTTTGCGTACATGCCTACAATATGTATATTTAAACCTTAGTTATTTATAGTTTCAATGTTTTTTTTTTATTAATTTGTTCCAGACATAGCCTTTGTTTTAATTTGAATATTGTTATACTTATTTTATCTTTTCCAGATTTAGGAAAAGGTGCCTGGCTTGGGGAATTTTGTAGATTAAGGAAAAGGTTCCAACCTTAGGGACTTTTCTAGATTTATCTAAGGTGCATGGGCTAAGGTATTTTCCAAAATTAGAACAGGGCACCCTATTCCAAGAAAACTAAAGTCACACCTTTCCTAGTAAATAAAAGTGGAACTCTTGTAGGGCCAATCCAAATTATCTTTTAGTTTGGCTCATCTGAATTCATTTTGAACCAGCCACTCTTGTATATGAGCCTAATGGACAAGCAAATGCCATTGGCCTTATTCAAAGGATATTCCCCTTTTTGAATGATATCTTTGATGGCAAAGCAATTGGGATCTTTTGAAAGATTTCTATTGGCTAATTTTTAAAGATCCACCTCATAGACAATCAATTTTTTGAAAGAAAATCTTACAAATTTTCTCGATAGGTCATCTAGTTGATAGAGGCTCCGTCAAAATGTCTACATCCTACAAATCTGAATTAAAATACTCAAGGACTATTGTTCCCTTCTGAAATCATCCCATATAAGCTTCTCACAGGTGGGCAACTTATCTTAGGAATAAACACCCCGAACAAAAGGTTACCAATAGGATGAAAACCCATTTAGGGTTGTGGGTACAAACTCTTCACCCTCATCCTCTTCTCCAACTACTTCAAGTTGATCATGGAGTCCAGTGATCTTCATCAAATAACTGGCTGTGATATTTCTCTTGCTCATTTGTGTGGCTCCAAGCTTATTCCTCATCAATGTCTTCTGTTTGATGTTTTCACTCCGATATAGAGTGACTAGAACATCAAATATATCCTTTCCAATATTTCTGATTATATGAGGAATCAAAGGATCCTTCTTCTAGTTAAGGATGACTTGCTTTCTCTTGGACATCTTCTTGTTATAATCTGCAAACCCACCAGCCTTTGCAGGAAGTGTAACCGTCTTCTCCACACGATACCAAAGCTCATGTTCCTCCAAAAGAATATGTAACTGAAACCTTCCATGAAACGAAGTTGGAAGGGTCCTCCAATTTATCTTTGTATATGGTATTGAAGGTAGTCATACCATTGTTCTTGGAATGAACTGCTAGAAAAAATAGATAAAAAATCACAAGTCTGTAGTGATTTTTTCAAACACGAACTCATGTATCCAACCCATGAAACCTCAAGAAAAGTCCCTATCCAAGATAGAATCCATCTATCTATACACTTATTCCTACAAGTTTAAAGTAGATTTGCACCTATAATCTCTAATAAACTAATCTAGGAGACTAAATTGTGTAACCTGTCCAAACAACAGATGAAGAATGCTAAATCTACAAACAAAAAACTCTAAATATATGAACAAGAAGCTAGTAAATTGCAGTAACCAATCACATCACTTTTAATTAACTTAAACGAATAAACTATTACATTTGTCTAATCACTAGCTGAAAGAAAACTGAAAATAAACAGAATTGAATGCCCTTGGGTCTTTATAACACAAGCATAGTGGCTAACAATAAATATGGGCTACATGCATCAAAATTGATGGCATTAAGATGCCTAGGATAGAAGACCTTCATGAATAGAACTACCAATAAATCATGCTAAATTGAAGTGAAATAGGATCCCACATCTCTTTGGTAAGAATTCCCTTCGTGGAAAGAACAATCCTCCTACACACTCCCTCCTTCCCTAGTGAACTGTGGCTATCTGAATCTAATATGCATGTGATCTAATTTAGAACTACAGAGACGATCTAATTTTAGAACTGAACTAAATACAAAAATAACACATCTATTTATGGTTGGTGCATGCATGCATGCTCCTTTTCTATTGGAACATTGAACATTGATGCACCCTCACCTATAACACTTCATATGCACCATCTCACTCACAGCAATAAGCACATCAACTCTGATGACATGCTGGAACATGTATTGTTGAGTGCACTATGGATGGAGAGATAGAATACTTCAGATTAACAAGTAAACTAACAACCATGACAGGGGAATCTGATGTCTGGGAGAGTGTTCGAAAAACCCCCATTTAATCAATTGATTCTGAGCATTCAGGCAATGACAAGTAATGGAAGTACACATTGAGAGTTTTTAAAGTTCAAGATGCTATGGGAGAGACTTGGCATTGATGAGAACACTTTCCTTGCAAAAAGGAGGTGTTAGTTTTGGTTGTTGTTGTAGATATTTTCCCCTTCAACAGAGGTGTAGCAAATTCTATAACCACATATTCCTCAACAACAGGTTCAATAGAAGTAAGTTCTACAGTAGCATGATCTTTGGCAACAAATTCATCAACTGCAGATTCTACAGTAGCCATACCTTGGATATGCAACAGAAAGATGCACACTGGTTGAGGGTGTGTCAGTGTTAAGGTGGCACAACACTGTAGTTATGTAGACAGTAATAGTGTCTGTACATGCCTACAACATGCATATTTCAACCTTAGTTATTTAAAGTTTCAGTGGTTTGTTTTTATTAAATTGTTCCAGACATAGCCATTGTTTTAATTAGAAGATTGTTGTACTTATTTTATCTTTTCCAAATTTAGGAAAAGGTTCTTGGTTGGGGAATTTTGCAGATTAAGGAAAATGTGCCAACCTTAGGGACTTCTCTATATTTATCTAAGGTGCATGGGCTAAAGGATTTTCCAGAATTAGAACAGGGCACTCTATTCCAAGAAAATTGCTCATGCAGGGACGATGCACTTTTCTAGGTTAAATTTAGTTTTTATAATTTTTGCTTCTAAACTTAGGAGCTCTATCTTGTAAAATGTTTACCTTCTTCATTCATAAAATAAGGCAGTGTGGGTGAGTGTTATTCATTCAGTTTTGTCTAAGAGATTTGAGTGAGTTTGACAATTGAGTTTTGAACTATTATAATTTATGCTTTCTGAGTAAATAAACATGGATGTGGTTGGTGCTGAAATATTAGCTTGTAATAATTTTCAGTTATCACAAATAGTGAAACAATGAAACCTAATATATGTAAGTTTTGGGTGTATGCAATGATTTCAATACTACTATTGCTTTAAAGTTTAACCATGGATTGCAATTTAGTGAATAACTAGCCATAAAGAAACAACTTGAAAATGCATTAAAGAACTTTGCTTGTAAATTGACTTAACTGTAGTGTTGAAATAGTCTTTCCAGTAAGCACCTATGATATCTTTGTTCTAGATATAAGTTTGGTTGAGATATGCCATATCATAGCATCTCCTCAAAGGTGATGAGCATCAAGCAAATATGGAAAGAGGATAGAATAATGAAGATTAAGAAAATCCTTTACATCATAATCTTTTGCATCAAAAGTATTAGAAAGCACAACATCCCTTGATGCTAGTATTCATGAACTCAATTTTGGATTTTGAATTTACTATCAATATTCCTTTATGGATTTTAAGTAGAGAATCCTTGTCGTTGATGTTGTGGACTTATCAGATAAAGAAATAAATTGATTACATATCATGAGCACTGAGCAGTAGAACCTTCTAACTGTATTTTGTTGTGAATGATTCTCTATGTATTCAAATGGGAATTACATCTCATAATTCATGTCTTTCCTCAAATCATCAGTTTTACAAATTTGTCTACCACCAAATGTTAGACATGGTGGATGTTAAAGCATATTCAAACCATCCAATTCAACAGACATCCAAATTAATACAAATAGCATGTAGCATCCTAAGGACCTTATTGAACTAAACTATAATGGCTAGTGTCCTGTAGTTTTCATTCTACAATGATATTTATTCCTCTCTGAAATGTCATGTTGGTGACTGGGAATATTTAAAATGCTCCCTATTCACGCTCCAGGAAATATATTTTGGAATCTTGTATTTTGGCATCTGGAAATATATTTTCATTCTGTAAACTTTCCAACATGGTTAAATTGTTGAAATGTTTGTGATTTTTGTTTCCAGAACCCACATGTACACTTAATTGGCCTGGTGTTCATTGTTGTATGGGGAAAAACTTGCAATTTTTGCATAAATGATCCTTCTACTAGTACAGTTTTGTGCAAGTTAAAGTATGCACTGGTAATATATATTTGTTGTATCTCTGATACTGCTGGTTTCCTTAGTTTAGTTGGTGTCATAAAAATTAATAATTATCTCTAAATCATTTTTTGTATTGCACCTGAGAGAATTCATGTATGTTTGGATTAGACATAATTACTTTTTGGGTCCTTCATTTGGATGACCATAAATAGTAATACTTGTACATTACAAATTTTTAGCCTAAATTGCTTTATTCCCTTATATCCAATAATTTTGCTTTCCTTGTGAGTGTTTGGTACTGTAATTTACCTTTCTGCCCATTCTGGTCACTTTTGTTGAGTGGTCATGCGATTTGACAAGATTCAAAATGTTACTAATTTATTAATATTTTTGTAGGTTCCTTCAACCTCACTTGTAATGAGGGAGCTAAGAGAGACCTTGCTGCAAAGCCTCACAACTGTCTTTGGAGGAGATGCTCTTGGAGATGATCTCTTTGGAGAAGTGGCATATCCCAAACATCACAAGCAATCAAAATTTGCTAATATATATAGGATTGCTGCAAAAACCAAGGTTTATAAAACTTCCTGTCAAATTATAAAAAATAAATTATCCATTATTGCTCTTCTTATTGACAGAAAAATTGATCTTTAAGATGAAATTTTAAGATTTTAAGATTTTTATATCAAGGCCTCTGACTAACAATTTGATCTAAAATCATTTTTGGTTGTGTAAAAAGAATAAAGCATGTCACTCTCCCACTTTTTCTAAATGCAGGCAGCTTCACATGGATTGCCTATGGTTGCCACATAATGGACGACATGCAGACATTAAACAGATATATTGAAAATTCTACCTTCAAAACTAAAAGTCTGATTGGATCTATTGTCATCAATCGCTCTCTGAATTTTTCTTACAAATTGGTTCATTCTTGTGCAGACGTTGAAGAATGGTTTTTTGGTAGATTCACATAATGACAAGGAAATTGCAGCTGCTTTGTACAGACTAGTAGCTGATAAGAACCTCTGGGCTGAATGCAGGAAAAATGGTCTGAAGAACATTCATCTCTATTCTTGGCCACAACATTGTAAAATATATTTGTCAAGGATTTCCCAATGTAGAATGAGACACCCACAATGGAAGAATGAAAATGACTTCAATAGAAATATGGATTCTGAATCAGACACTGGTTCATTCAAGGATGACCCAGATACATCCCTTAGACTCTCATTATATGCATATAAACCTTCTTGCTCAAATTCACTTAATAACACTATTGAACTTGATAAGCTTCCTCAAAATGAAGATAATGGGGATATTAAATTGAGCACATAGATCTGTGGACAAACACACAACTTACATGATAGATCACACAATTTACTCAGTTATTGAAGAATGAAACAGTGCAAAAATGGCTTGCATCTATGAATGCTTTTCATTAATCAAAGAGTAATTAGATAGATAATTACAATGAAGTACAATGGCTTTAATAGCCACAAGCAATTCGAATCCACATGAGGAAGTTCGAATTGATTAGACTCTACTTGACTGTAGGTAACCAAGACCTTGTCTAAATCACTATCGAAAAACTCAATAGTTAACTAACCTTGTCTAAACCATAACCAGAGTTCATCGGAGCTCTAAAACATAAATCAAGTGTTACATTCAGTGTTGACTAAGGTTAATTGATAGTGGTAGGTGAGAAATGCGCCCCACATGTGTTCAATCAAGTAAAACTAGTGCTAACTGAATGTAGAGGACTAGAACTGAATGTAACTGACTCCTAACTTAGCTTGACTAGTCATTAACTGAAGTGAACTGACCTTGGTTGGTTTCGGCACTCCCAGTGACTTCCTAAATTGTAGGGATTGGTCTAGGAGGCTCCTAAACTAATGCAATCAAGTGAAATTAGTGGCAGTGAGCCTCAATTAGTGTTCCCCACACTTTATTAACTAAAACATGTGCCCCAATTAGGTCAAGTGGACTCAATGGTGTTAATGACTATAAATAGACTGGATGGACTCTCGATTTAAACATGAATCCTGATTTAGACATATGACCAAATTTGGACAAGGGAGGATTAATAATCCTAAAACCCCCCCTCAATTATAACTTGGAAAATCTGTGGTCCCTGGTAACTAAGACCATAGGTCACCCATTACATCAAGTAAAGTAAAGTAACTACTCAAAAACAAGGTGTTGGGGAAAAACCACATGGGAAAGAATCCCCCCCTCTAATTAAGCAGGTAGAATCAGGATCAATCTGGTTCTTCTGTGCACGGGTATCCTGGGGCCTGGAATGTGAACCTCTCCATCATTATTTCTAGAGGAATATTCCTCTTTGTAAGAAGAATGATATGCTCAACTAAATCAGAAATATCGACAGTTTCCAGATGAAGACTGGACCCATGTACAGCAACTGAAGTCAATTGAAAAGTGAGAAAAGGTTCTTGATAATTCAAAGAATGTGAGGAACACTCAAGAAAATGATATTTTGCATCCATTAACATAAAAACATGAGTGGTAATAACATCCCCAAGTGTTAGGAGCAGGTGTCCAGGCAGATGCAAAAAATCTTCCTCTTTACTAGTTCTGTGAGGAGATGAGCATGTGATCAATGGTAGAGAAGCACTGGGACTGTTGAGAGTGAATTCTTGAGATCCATAGTCTGATATAGCTTCTGAAATATATAATTAATCACATAATAAAATATCAGCAACCTCATATGAGGAAACTAACACCAAATCCCCATGAGCAGTTTTGAAGAGAAAGTGCGGTACTTGATTTTTCACACCGGAATTGGTGAGAGCAGCTACAAGCATGACTGAACGCTTTTGGATTTTAAAATATGAACCAAATAATATCAGATAATAAATTAAATCAGATCTAAATAGGTTCAAAATATATCCAAATCTATGAAATGGAATCAAATCCCCAGCAGCAGTTTTGTAGGAGACTTGCGGTACTTGTTTCTTCACACCATTGATGAGAACAACTACAAGTGGTACTGAAAGATTATGAATTTGATATATTAAACCAAGAAATATAAGATCAGATATAAATAATATCATATCATATCCAATAAGTTTAATATCAGATTCAAATAAATGGTTAACCGAGATGGTGGATGCACAGCTTTCTTCTTCTTCAAAATTCTGAATTTTGGTGCAAGCAATACTGCAGGAATTTGCTGGAAAATATAGATCATGAGGAGTGAATGGATCACTCTGGTAATCTTATATTTATTCCAAAATATCCAAGGTATAACATATTTTCACACCAGCAGCAACATTAGAGGGAGAAAAATCAAATTTCTCTTCACTTTCGGAAGCAATTACTAGTAAATTTTGCACATAATTTAAAGGAAAATCACCAGTGAATGTTTGCATGGAAGTGCAGCAGAATTTTTCTTCAATATCAGAGATTTGAATGTCTTCTATTGTTTCAGAAATATGAGAATATGAGATATCATATATCTCATGAACTTCTAAAGCATTAGGAGAAGGAGTCACTACATGGAGACTGTCTTCAATTCGAATTGACTGTGTAGAAGCTTCTGCTTCTTCTTTATCTTGAACAACTTCATCAGAGAGAGTGGAAGCCGAGATTTTTGGATCAAGGATGCTTATGGTGCTGGATGTTCTCTCCAAAGTGCTATTATGATCCTCATAAATAATTTCAAAGGTTTTTTCCAATATTGTCTAGAGTTCCTCTGGATCTTTAGTAGATCTATTGAGGTAGGGCAAGCTAGGAGAAAGAGCCAGTTTCATTATTTCAAAAGCTACATCCTTTGCATTTAGCTAGTAATTTTCACTCTCAAAATAATTTCTACCAAATCCATAAGACACCCAAAGGAGATCTTGTCTTTTCAGAAATATAATCATCTTCACCTTCCATTCACAATAGTCTGAGAATTGGGTCAGAAGAGAAACTCATGAATTCATTTCGAAGTTGTACCTGCAAAAAAAAGTGATCCAGTAGGAGATCTGAGGAGGAGAAGTTCCTTTCCCATCGAGGATCTGATACCATATTAAATTGAGCATATAGATATGTGGACAAACACACAACTCACATGATAGATCACACAATTTACTCAGTTATTGAAGAATGAAACAGTGGAAAAATGGCTTGCAGCTGTGAATGCTTTTCATTAATCAAAGAGTAATTAGATAGATAATTACAATGAAGTACAATGGCTTTAATAGCCACAAGCAATTCGAATCCACATGAGGAAGTTCGAATTGATTAGACTCTACTTGACTGTAGGTAACCAAGACCTTGTCTAAATCACTATCGGAGGACTCAATAGTTAACTGACCTTGTCTAAACCATAACCAGAGTTCATCGGAGCTCTAAAACATAACTCAAGTGTTACATTCAGTGACTAAGGTTAAATGACAGTGGTAGGTGATAAATGCGTCCCACATGTGTTCAGTCAAGTAAACCTAGTGCTAACTGAATGTAGAGGACTAGAACTGAATGTAACTAACTCCTAACTTAGCATGACTAGTCATTAACTAAAGTGAACTAACCTTGGTTGGCTTCGGCACTCCCAGTGGCTTCCTAAATTGTAGGGATTGGTCTAGGAGGCTCCTAAACTGATGCAATCAAGTGCAATCAGTGGCAGTGAGCCTCAATCAGTGTTCCCCACACTTTAGTAACTGAAACATGTGCCCCAATTAGGTCAAGTGGACTCAATGGTGTTAATGACTATAAATATACTGGATGGAATTTTGATTTAGACATGACTCCCGATTTAGACATATGACCAAATTTGGACAAGGGCGGATTAATAATCCTAATAGGGGAGGGTATTTCTAATCACATTACGATGATCATAGAGAAAACTAAGAATAGTTAATCTAAACTGCGAGAAGCAAATGATACAGGAAAAACAAATATTAATCGAAATAATAGCTTTAATTCTATGGGGAAACTACCTCTCAGGAGAAGAAAGCGTCTATTTAATATTGCAATGGATTACTATGGTGCTAGTGGAGAACCCCTTGTTAGTAAACTAGCTATTATTATCCAAGATATTCTCAATGCAGTTCGCTCTACTAGGAACTTCCCATCTCCTGGATTCATCTTATCAACTGCATTGACAGTTTCGAAAACTATTTCTGTGCTTCAGTCTATTGGAGTAAAATTGTCTGCATTTGATGCTCTAATTTGCAGCAGTGGGAGCCAACTTCTATATACAGCTGGTGATAGTCTAGATTCACCCATATAACTAGATCCAAATTATGATTCTCATATCAATTATTGCTGGGGTGCAGAGGGCCTGAGAAAAAAACATGATAAAACTAAGAGGTCCACAGAATTCTCGATTCCTAATGGAGGATGCCGAAGAATATAAGACCCATTGCTTTGCCTATACAGTCAATAATATATCCACTGTAAGTTTCAATTCTAGATGTCATTTTCAGTAATTGGTATATGTTCTATGTCACTACAGGAGTGGTATTTAGCCTCCTAAAAATATAGAAAAATATTGTTTGTTGATTACGGCACCTGTTTACTAGCTCCAATTGCATGACATTAAAATGGTGTTGCTAACAATTTTTTAGAAAGGAGTACAAGAGCTAACTTTATTTATTCCAAATACTAGGGAGCCATGACAACTCTCTATTAGTATAATAGAATCAAGATTCAGGACTATCATTGAATATTGATTAGTCCTATCATCTTTTTAAGATTTTACTTGGGTACTGTTTTGCTAGGCACCCAAAGCACATGAGTTTAGATGGCAATTGAGAATGAGAGGTTTAAGATGCCATGTGATTTACTCTCAAAATTGTTCCCAGCTGTGTGTGCTGCCTCTTCATGCTTCAAGATCTCAAGCTTTAAGGTGATAAAATTCTAGATAGTTCTTTGCCTCTGAATTTAATTGGATGGATTTGGTCTTTGGCGAGTGCATGTTAAGCACTTCTGGCCATATTTTAAAGATTTTACTTGGGTACTATTTTTCCAGGCACCCAAAGCACATGAGCTAAGATGGCAATTGAGAATGAGAGGTTTAAGATGCCATGTTCTTTACTCCCAAAATGGTTCCCGAGTGTGTGTGCTGCCTCTTCATGCTTCAAGCTCTCAAGATTTAAGGTGATAAAATTCTAGATAGTTATTTGCCTCTAAATTTAATTGGATGGATTTGGTCTTTGGCGAGTGCATGTTAAGCACTTCTGGCTCAAACAGAGCCCATGCTATAAAGTCTTTTTGAGTGAGATCTGTATTACTGAAAGTTAGATTTGGTGATTTGTAGGTACCTGTATGTTCGATGAGGCTTGGATATAGCCAATATGTATGTGTTTCTGGGGAAAAAGGAGATACAATCTATGAAGATATGATTGGAGGAATGCTTAAGACACTGATATTGAGAGGGATCGTCTATGATGGAAGTGAAAAGATGGGGAGGAGTCCTTCTAGCAATGGAAGAGAAGACGTTTTCCCTTCACAAAGTCCAAATATAGTGATAGTTACTGTAAGTGATGATAGAGAAGAATTCATCAGCCAAGAGATGATTGCAGCTCTGAAAACATTTTCTTGAGATAAATAATTCTGCATCCCATTGTATGTAAGCAGACACATTTTTACTAAAATAAAGGTTCCTAGTAAATTTTAGGGAGATGAAAACTAGGGAGATGAAAACTACTAGTAATGTCTTAGAATATTTGTAAAAACCCAATCAAGTTGTTAAGTATTGAACTTTTACAGAAGCCATCATATCCATGAAAGAGCTACTAGGCAATACAATGGAGTTGGACTTCCTTAAGAGGTATTAGAAGTGTTTTTGTATTTGTTATAATAAGCACATATATAACTGTTTGTTGGAATTGTTTCTTTTTGCCATGTTAAATCTTGTGAAATTACTATGTACATTTTTCAGTTATTTGTTTTTTAGTTTTACCGAGCAACACAATTTATTGCTTAACACGTGTTGTTTGCAGGTAACCTTACTTGCAATCTTTGTAAAAACATGAAGAGGGATGCTGCTACAATGTGGATACAGAAGCACATGCACAGATATAAAGCTCAGAAAGCTCAGAAGCAGAGGTATTAGAAGTGCTTTTGTATTTGTTATAATAAGCACATATATAACTATTTGTTGGAATTGTTTCTTTTTGCCATGTTAAATCTTGTGAAATTACTATGTACAGTTTTTAGTTATTTGTTTTTTATTTTTACTGAGCAATACAATTTATTGCTTAACATGTGTTGTTTGCAGGTAACCTTACTCGCAAGCTTTGTAAAAACATGAAGAGGGAGGCTGCTGCAATGTGGATACAGAAGCACGTGCAAAAATATAAAGCTCATAAAGATCAGAAGCATGTGCAGTGTGGATACAAAAGCACATGCACAAAGAGAAAGATAAAAAAGTGGGCAATTGAGTATGAAGATTCTGTTGCTGATGCTTTTCCATTGAGTATGAAGAGCCTGTTGCTGAGGGTTTCAAGTTGCTAAGTATGGTTTCGAAGTTGTCGCGGGATCCAAGTATGGCTTAGAAATAAAGTACAAGTGGGATGGTTTAGCCAATGTAATATTTTGGAAAGTCAGCAGTGTACTAGATGATTTTCATGTAAAGTTCTATGGAGATAGTCTTTGAGAAAACTCATTTATTGTAATACTTGACATTTCATATAATATAATTTGTGCAGTTTAAAACTTATATGGTTGCACTTTATATTTGCATAATTCAAATGTGTATTAGATGATGATAAAGAATGTATGGTTCTCTTTTTAATTTAAACACAATACCATATTAAAAATTTATATTGATTAATAATGGACACCATTAAAACTACTAAAATATAATAACCACACATAAAACCACTAAAAATGACTAAATTAGTGACCAATAAATGAGATTAATGACCAAAATTCATATATAAAATAACAAAAAATTGAGAGACATGTGACCAAACAATGAGATATAAATGACCAAAAAAATGACCAAAAAGCAGTTTTGGTGGCTAATTTGCAGTCTTTTAATACATGACCAAATTTGGTCATATTCTAGTTTGCCATGTGGTCATTAATTTGGTCATAAATGTGGTCATATATTTGGTCATTGATTAAAATATGACCAAATTAATGACCAATTGACAAGCTATAAATGACCAAAATAAAAATGACCAATTTTGGTCGCGTAATAAAAGACAGTAAATTAGCCACCAATGATCGCCAAACCAAAAGTGGTCATTGATAAGTGGATTTTGGTCACTAATCTCTCATTTTCCACTAGTGTCTATTCCTTCTTTCTGGGAGAAACCAGGAGCAACAAATATTGCTTTATATTTTTCTTTGCTACCATCTGCAGCATGCTTGATCTTATAGATCCATTTGGAAGTTACAATGGACTTCCCTTCGGGTCTTGGGACAACATCCCAAACATCATTCTTCATGATCAATTGATACTCTTCAATCATAGAATCCTTCCATTCTTTCTGTTCTTCTGCTTCTTCATAGTTGGAGGGTTCTTTATCAATAATGCCACATAGTAGGGCTACATAACTAGAGCAAGACCTAGTTCTCTTTCTTCCTCTAGGTGTTTCTTTTGAAGCTCCATACCTTTCTGCACCTTGGATAATTTCATGTACCCAAGCAGGTTTCATCTTATGAGGATTATTCTCTTGAGGTGGATCTACAGGTTCTTGAGGTTCTTCAAATTCTTGATCTTCTTCTTGAGTTTCTTCATTCATGGTTTTATCATGAATCCTGGATGCTTCTATTTCTTCAGGTTCTTTGGAAGGTCTCTTCCTAGACTTGATGTAGGCTGAATCTTCATCCAATGTTACATCTCTACTAATGTCAATATTCTTGCACCATAGGAAGTATATTCTTTAACCTTTCGAGCTTTCAGAGTATCCCACAAATATACCCTTCTTTTCTGAAGGATATAACTTCGTCCTCTTTTCTTTTGGAATGTGTATGTATATAGGACAACCGAATATTCTGAGATGGCTGACTTCTACTCTCTTGCCAGAGAATACTTCTTCAAGAGTCTTGTTCTTGAGTACTTTTTGTGGAGTATGGTTCTGTACATACACTGTTGTTATGGCTGCTTCTTCCCATAGATGCATAGGAATATATTTATCATGAAGCATAGCTCTTGGAGCTTCCATGATATTTCTATTCTTCCTTTCTGCAATCTTATTATATTGTGGATTATATGGAGTGGATAAAACCCTCTTAATTCCTAAGTCTTTGCATAACTCTTTGAATTCATTCGATGTGAATTCTCTGCCATTATCTAATCGAAAGGTCTTGAACTTATTTTCAGTGTGGTTCTCGATCAAGGATTTGAATTCCTTGAGCTTACTAAAAAATTCATCTTTGTTCTTCATGAAGTAAATCCATGTCTTCCTAGAAAAATCATCAATGAAAGAAACATAGTATACATACCCGCTTAGTGAACTGAATTACATTGGACCGCATAAATCGAAATCGATGATTTACAAAATTCCTTTTGCCTTGCTTTCACTACTTGGAAATGTCTTCTTTGTGTTCTTCCCTTTCGCACATCCTTTGCATACACCTTCATGTTTTGTCTGCATTTCTGGGAGACCTTCAACAACTTTTCTTGCAAGTGGTAGTGCTTTGTAATGCACATGTGCAAGCCTTCTATTCCAAAGCTCATTTGGTTCTACCGAGTCATGAACAAAAGCATGTTTTGGATGGCCCTTAAATTTGTATAAGCCTCCTTCTTGTTCCCCAATCACTACTGCATCATCAATAGTCTTTCCTTTTGGCCACATGATGACTTAACCATCTATAAATGCAACCCTCATTCCTTTTGCATATAATGCAGATATGGAGAGGAGATTCTTATTTAGTCCTGGTACAAAACAATACTTCCTTTCAATTTGTATAAGCCTCCTTCTTGTTCCCCAATCACTACTGCATCATCAATAGTCTTTCCTTTTGGCCACATGATGACTTAACCATCTATAAATGCAACCCTCATTCCTTTTGCATATAATGCAGATATGGAGAGGAGATTCTTCTTTAGTCCTGGTACAAAACAATACTTCCTTCATTGTCATAGACTTTCCAGAGTCTAGCTTATAGGAGGATTCCCCACTACCTTTTATTGGATACTGGTAGTTATCTCCAAGTTTCACTTTGTGAGGTTATTCATGTTCAGATAATTTCGCAAAGGATTCCTTAAATCTTGTCATATGTTTGGAAGCACCACTATCTATAAGCCAATCATTGCCGCCATGTGTGAGAGTTCCCGTGAGAGTGGAAATAAAAACATATTCTTCATAATTTGAAGAGTCATCACTGGCTTCTCTACTTCTCTTTGTGGAAGGTTCATCATCCTCTGTAGCATGAGCATGATGTCTTCTTTTGTTTCCCTTCTTCTTATGAAAGCTACTTTTGTTTCTAGGCCAATCTCTAGCAAAGTGTCCTCTTTCATCACATGTATAGAAAATGTACTTAGACATATCTCTAGGATTTCTAGAGTTATTCCTTTGATGAGAATACTTACTTTTGTGGTGGCTAGATCTGGATTTCTTGGATTGTACTGTGAGAGTTTGATCTTCACTTCCCATCTTTTCTTCTTGAGCTGCTATTTGTGCTTCTTCTTGTGAGAATTCTTCCCAAAGTCTGTTGAACCTGAATAACTTCTTTCTAGCACACATACCTTGAATAAAGGAGTCCCATGATCTAGGTAGACCATTCAAGGTGGTCATTACAATTTCTGCATTCTCCACTTGTTCATCTACTGCTTCCAATTTTTCTTTGATCTGAGAAACCCTTGTAAAGTAAGACTTGATGGTTTCTACATTTTGGATCTTTACATTCTTCAATTGGTTCCTCAAGGTCATCTTCCGGTTTATGTTCTTCCCTTCAAGCAATTTGGTTAGGGCATCAAACACAACTTAAGGTGTCTTTAGGGAGGACACTTGTGGTATGAGGTGATCCTTGATTGAATCAGTAATAATACTCTTTGCCATAACAAACTTATTCTTATGTAAGGTATTAGCATCATCTCCCTGTGAAACTGGAACCTCGTCATGGATATAGGAGTCCAACTCATTTTATTCTAGGACCAAGGAGATCCTATACTTCTAGGCTCGGAAGTTATCAGCTCCCTCAAGATTTTAATCAAGCTTGGTATGATGAGACATCTTAACTGAGAATCTCAAATGGAAATACAAAATATTTAGATCTTACCAGGTCAAGATGTCAGATCTCGATTTGGAGTTGAAATTCTATAGTGCTAGTTCAGGAGCAGATTAGGGTTTTGCTTTCCCGGAGTTCTGACCAACCAAATGATTTGATCTTGATCCCTAACTTCGATTTTGAGGAGGATGTAAATATAGTCCTAGGCTCACTGAAAATTTCCACTTCTGTGGAAAGCCCTAATTTCTAGCAGTAGTGTCGGGTCCAAAACTAAAAAACCTCAGAATTGGATTCTGCTTCAACAAAAAGATGCACCCTAAGGAGGAAATTTAATCCAACCTTATTTTGCTGAAAATATGTGGAGGAATATCCATAAAGTAGGAATCCCTAGTTCCTGTATCTGCACAATGTCTTCTTCTCAAGTTAGCTTTGATACCATGTTAGATTTTTAACATTAAGCTAGCATTATTAGGATCTTTAATTGAGAGAATAACAAGCACAGTAATCAAACACAAGAAATAATGAACACATTGTTTGTCCTTGAGGAAACCATAAATGGAGAAAACCTCGCAACTTCCTCAGAGATAGAATCAACACCAAATAGCAAAGCCCCAAAAATAGTAAGATGAACTCCTGACAATAGTAACCTCTTTCTTCCTAGCCCCAGTATCTTCTTCTTCCTCAGCTATGTGCTACAGCTGAGTGTGTGATAAATAGAGAGGCTAGCTCTCTATTTATACTAATTCCCGACTTGACTAAACCCTACTAGGTCCGAATTCACTAGGTAAGTCTAACAACCCTAGTGCCCCAGAACTGTGGGGAATTTGACCCTTGAACAATAGGAGGGTTACCCACAATTAATTGACATGACTTGTTTACATTATAGATCCTCTCGATCGGAACATCGAGGCATGACATGATTCAATTACATTACAGACACATCCCAAAATAAAAATCGGGGTACAAGACATAAGATATATAAGTGAATACATTTCGAAGTTACAAATACATCAACACTGAGCACTGGCCCAGATAGGTTTTACCTTGCCCAGCAACATCCGCAAAGCAAACTAAGTCTCACCTGAGGCATTCAAGGGAGAGCTGTCGAAACCGAGTTTTTGGCAGTAAGAAAGGAAGATATGGAATCCATGGTTTCGACTGCATAACTATCATATTACCCCAAGTCACTCGATAGAACTAATATAGTTATTCATCTTCATAACTATGGATTGAATAGATCACTCATTCATTTATCGCAGCAGTATCATTCATAAAACAACTCTAATAAGCTTCATCATTATTCATTAGAATTGCAACAAAATTGGAATAGATCGCATCATCAGTTCATTGCAGCAACATCAGTAAATCATAAATAGATTCAATACACTTCTCATTGACATTGTAGTCGAGAAAATAGGAAAACATAAAATGATATTTAGGAAACAACTATCATGTCATATCAATTCTACGCAACATATCCAAAACAGATAATTATTCTCCACAGAAGGAGACTGATTACATCCCAAAATCCCATATCTGACATAGACACATCACAGATTGTTCAAAACAGAAGACTCATCAAAACCATACTAGACACATTGTGACAGATTGATCACTCTTAGATATTGACTTGGACTTGTATCGTGTTGATCATGATCCTCATCATTATTCTTCATGTGGTTTTTTTCCCTTTCACAATTTTAAAGCTAGCTCTATATATAGGCTTGTGCCTTACATCAAAGGTCGACTTCTAACAAACTTCTAACCACTAATGAGCTATGTCCACAAAATGTGGTCAATTAATACATTAAATATTCAAAAATGATTATCCTTCCACCCATCGTGTTGATCTGGCCTTGCACAGTGTCGCATGAGGTTGCGCAGCTGCCGCAATGAAGTGCAACTCACTTACCTAAACCCATTCCAACAATATATGCTTACTTCCTTCCAAATCCAAATGTTTCTTCCTGGAAATATGGATAACACAAGTGTATATGACATGTTCTTGAAGTTCGACCAGCTGCTGAGTCTTGATGGAATATTTAAGCCTCTATTCTTGAAGAGTAAGAAGAATGCAAGGAGATTGAGGTTCATGTCAAATACAAATATTAGAGTTAGCCTCATTCTGAGAAATTATCTGGAAGGAATTATCCCACTGCACATGATTTCTAGCCAAAGAATAAAAGGCCCTTGATTGGACTTCTCCTAAGTAAGGATCATGGTTTGAATGACGGTCTAGGGGGGAAGCCATTTCATTGAAATAAATTTCACACAGCAACATCTGCTCAGTGAATTTGATTTCTATTAAGGTATCCAAAAATGGGGTAGAGGATTCCACTTCATAAGGTCTCTATTCCTTCAATTCCTTCAATTTAAACCAAGTAAATTGTTCATGCGAAAATACAAGATAAGAGGGAAATGGAGCTCTAGAGCTCATCAATTCCTAGGAGAGTGTACAATTGATATTTTTCCTTTTGCATGGACTTGAATTTCTTCAAATCCTTCAACTCTTTCTTTACTTCTTCCCAACTAAACCTCTAGAATGTTAACTCTTTTTCCCATATTTCCCTCAATTCTATGATAGTATTTCTATGCTCAACAAGAGGGACCATTCATTTCTGATATCTGTCCACCTGACCTTTCCATTTCTTTACTTCTAATTTCAGCAATGAGAGTTCTTCTATTGGTCCTTGAATCCTTCCATCTCCTACTTCCATCTCCTCATCAGAGTCTAAATTGACAAAGTCCTGGGAATATTGATTCCATACCTTATCACCCGATTTTTTGGCCTGATCATTCTAAATTGGAAGTGAAACAACTTCCTCTTCTACCAATGATCCAACAACTTCTACTTTTAAGGGTACTTTTGTAATCAATTCCAGGGATGTTGACTCTTTTGTAAGAACATCCTCTTCCTGAAACCCCTTTCTATCAACTTCAACAATCATTCATGAATATGTTGGTTCTTGTGTGACAACATCTTACCAAGTTTAAATATCAACATCTTCTTGAGTCTCGACTGCAACTTCTTGATTCTCAGTTGTGGCTTCAATAGGGAGTTGCAAAGATGTTGGTTCTTGTGTAATAAATTCCTACCCTTCCAATACCTAAGGCTGTTTGGGTTTTATCTTGAGTTACTTCCATATCCCCTGAAAGATGAGACTGGTCCCCGAATACTTTAGTGTCCCCTAATATATGAGATTGGTCCATGACTACTTCAGTGTCCCTTGATGGTTGGGACTGCATCTGTTCATCTTCTCCTAGTTCCAAATCAAGTATTATGTCCACCTCAAGGTCAGTTGTCCATAGGTGAATGGGAGTCTCACAAAGATTTCCTTAGGATGTTGGTTCTTGTGTGACGACATCCTGATCAACTTCAATGTTTTCCTATTTCTGAGGTTCTCCCTCCGCTAGTTCTTTGTCCTGAGATTGTTCTGGGGTCATAGTAAAAACTCCTAAGTTTAGCTCAGGGATTGTCTCAACCTTTGGCTCACTTGCTTCCATTTGAGTAGAAGCCTCAACAAAAATTTCTAAGGGTGTTGGTTCTTTTGTAACAAAACCCTATGGCTGAGACTATAATTTCTCATTTTCCTTTACTTCTATATTGGGAATCATTTCCACTTTTGGTTCATCTTCACCCCTCAATTCCATCGTAGATGTTTCTTTCTTTTCTCCAGCTTCCTATATGGGTTTTTGTGCCACAAATGCACACACTGTGAATTTGTATCCTGATTGATTAAAAATTTCCCCATGCTCAGGGAAAACCGCTTTTTCCAATTCTTCAGCAGGAGGTGATCTTTCCACCTGATCTGCAACTTCTACCAATGTCTAGAGCCTTATTTCCACCTGTTTCTTGCATGTTTCCTTCCATATTTCCAGTTCCTTTTAGAGCTCTTGCACCTCTTCCTTTAGTAGACCATTTTCATACAAAAGTCCCTCAATTTGAGGTTCTTCTGTAACAGGTTCTTGTGGGGAAGCATTTTTCCTAGGTCTCAAGATGGGAAATTCAATATTTGCTTCGACGTTCTCCCATTTTACTCGTGATGATTATGCTGCTGTGATAGATCTAGTTCTCCTTATCCTTATTGGTCATGATGCATGTACCTACTCTCTTGATCTTCTTCTCTTCCTCTACGATACAAGGGTTTCTAATTCTATGGCTGATGTAGAAGGAAGATCTCCCTCTTTAGTGACTCCCCTTATTTCTGCCATCTCAATTTCTTCCTCAATTAAGGTTCTTCCCCATTAATGAGAGGATTCAATGGTGAGGATCTCTGTATCTCATTTTTTTCCTTATAGCTCCCAAAGCTTCAACTTCCACTATCGCAGCATACAATTCTACTCTAGTTTTGGCTTCTACTACCAGAGCTCCCACATCATCTATTCTTTCCATAGGGTTTGATGTTTTTGTAGCCTCTCCCTGTTCTTCCACTTGACTCATTAAGTTTTTTTCTGGTACTAACTCAACTCCCCCCCTAACTGAATTGGAGGGACTCCGGTCCTCCTCCTCTACTTCCATTCCGCCCAACTGTGCAGGTGCCTCTTCTCCCTCTTCTATTGGGAGACCACCCAAAAGTGCAGGTACCTATTATTCCTCTTCTATTGGAACACCACCCAAAAGTGCAGGCACCTAAATTATCTAAGGCTGACCAGTGAACTGTTCCCAAGTTTGGTTCTGATGTTCTAATGCCCTTACGATAAGCAGTTTAATTAGGTCTTAATGGGTGAGAGAAGAATATGGGTGTCAGGATGATCTTACAAACCCTTCCTTATGATGTAGTTCTTTAAACAAATAAAATGGGATGTTGAGTAAATCCCTATGGAACAAATGAGATAGTAGAGGAAACTCGGATAAATACACAGTCCGATACCTACCTTCACATGTGATGTACTTATTCAATAATATTTCCACTTCATTCCAAGGGTTAGGAAGTGATTGTAATCCTATCCCTTACTTCACTTGGAGGACATGTTCACCATCTACCAGAAACTCCTGCATTGCAGCTACATTGTGGGTTATTCTTCCAAACCAGGTTCTTCCCACCTGAGGACGACCAATAAATTTAGCCACAATCTCCTCAATAACTTCTATACAGAGACCTCTCACTTGTGAATATGTTTCTGTCAAATTTAGAGCAAACTGCAGATATTTTTCTCGATGAAATCCATTTAAACATTGAAAGAACTCATTCCAGCCAGCTACTTCAAAAATGGTAAAAACCTTTTCTTTTCTTCGTAGGGCCTCCGTATTTGCAGGTTCATTCTGGGATGGGATATCCATATCGTCTCTCTGTCTGAATTATGGTATCAACTCAACAAATTACAAACCTAGAAATGGAAGTTACAACACAGGGGCATGCATGAACAACTGAGGTTGGAATTGGATAAATTAGGAAAGTTAAGACAGTCGTAAGCAGGGAATAATTGGTAAGATTTGGTCCCAAATTAGGAAAACGATGATGGTCGAATGGTAAGTTTTGGTACCGAATAGATCGTGCGGATTGACATTTAAATGGGTATGGGTCTAATGACAGGTACAAAAAGGAAATGCATGATTAATTTTGTCAAATCGAATTAACACCTAATCATGTAAATGATCAAACCCTGTGCCTTAGCAATTAGGAGATGGACCGTGACGTTTCATCATGGTGCAGCGTGTCATCGTAGCCATAATATTAGAAATTATTGTGTGTGTGGTGCTATGATCTTAACCCCAATGAATCAAGAACTATATTTTCAACCTTGGTGGAAACATAATTGAAACTGTGAGGTAGGTCGGAATTGGCAAAATCACGGACAACAAAAATTGCGGATGAATCTGGAGGAGCCGGAGCCATTCTGTGGATAATTGTGGAGGAGTCGCATCCATTCTATGGATAATTCTGGACAAGCTGCAGCCATGAAAATAAATAAATCTGTGAAAATAGTGGAGTCACAGCTATAGAAATGGACAATTTTGGCAAAGTCATAGCTGTGGAAAATAGAAGAATCGAAAAAAATTTCGGAGACACAACCACAGAAAATAGAGAAGTTTGCAAAATTTGGCGAAGTTGTAGCCATGAAAAACAGGGAAATATGTGAAATTTGGTAGAGTCACAGCCACAAAAAATAGGGAAATATGCGAAATTTGGTGGAGACGCAGCCGCGAAAAATAAGGAAATTTGTAGAATTTGGTGGAGTCACAGCCGTGGACGATGAGAAAATGGAAAAATTTGAATGGAATCGCAGCTGTGAAAATGGGGAAATAGGAAATATTTAATGGAGTCTCAGCTATGAAAATGGGGAAATGGGAAAATTTCGATGGAGTCACAGCTGCGAAAAATGGGAAAATAGGAAAATTTGAATGGAATCGCACCTGCGAAAAATGGGAAAATGGGAAAATTTGAACGGAGTCGCAGCTATGAAAACATGGAAATGGGAAGGATTGAATGAAGTCATAGATATGAAAATGGGGAAAAGGGCAAGATGTAAGGGAGTAACAGCTGCGACTGAACTGTTCATCATTCATTTTTTTTCCAAGGAGCTCTTCCGAAAACAGGAACATGGATTAAGGTGCTCGCAATCGTTAGGCCCATTCATGACCACTGCTCATTAAGTAAGTTCTTGCACATATTATTCAAAGAAAAACCAATCATGCATAAAGGAAAACAAAATAAAAATAAAACAAAACATTAATTTATTTATATACAAATTCTTGTGTGGAAATCACAGTATCCTTTTAAATATTGACAGGGACAGAGAAAAATTCATGTCCTTGCTTTAACCAGTATCCTAGATTAGCTGCAACCTGTGAAATAAATGTGTCCCTTGATATTGGCTTGTGATACAGTCACAACCTATGATCATTAGAAAATAATGGCATACAATATTCCTTAATAGTGATTAGGCAAACTATGGCATTATCAAACACCCTATCTCTCTGATATGCACCAAACCATCTTGTTTGATGATTACCCTTAAAGTCCCTCTTGAACCTAGAATCATATAGCAATGTCCAGTATCGTTGACATAATACTTTCTTCTTTATGAAACGATCATGCCACCTAGATCGCTACTGTGCATTTTTTGTCGAGTTCATTTAGCTGGTTCAATATGCTCCTCTGAGCTTCGGTTAAATTTGAGTTTTCCTCCATAGTTGTCTTTAAAGTTTTGATCTCAAAATCAATGGGAAAGACAAAATTCTTACCATATACCAAGTCATAGGGGGGGAATCCTGTATTATTTCACCACGTCGTACGATATGCCCAAAGTGCCTCTGGAAGTTTATCATCCCAGTCCCTGCAATGGCTTCTAACTGCTTTTGTGAGAATAGATTCAATCACTTTGTTGGTACTTTCCACCTGGACATTTGATTGCGGATGATAAGCTAAATTTATTTTGTGATGAATACGATACTTCTGTATCAGATCTTCCAATTTGTGTGACACAAACTGCAGTCCTCCATTTGTGATTATTTCCTTGGGTACTCCAAAATGAGAGAAGATTTCTCCATACAGGTAATCTATTACAGCATGGTCATTGGCTTTCACCAAAGCCATAACCTGCACCCATTTTGTCATATAATCAATGCAAAATAATATGTAAAATTTCTTCTCTGAGGGAGGGTTGATGGGCCCAATGAAATCCAAGGCCCTCCTATCGAAGGGTTCAACCACTAGCTATGGTCAAACGGGAATCTCGTACAGTCTATTAGGTTGGCCCATCCTCTAACAGCTAACACAAGCTTGTATATACTTCTTCACATCCCTAAAAATTGTTGGCTAGTAATATCCAATTCGTAATACCTTTTGACCCTTTCGTTTATCAACAAAGTGTCCCCCATGGGTCTCGTCATGACAAGCCTTCAAGATACTGAAAATTTCATCCTCTCTGACACATCTTTTGATTTCAAGATTAGGGCTTCTGTAGCAAAGATGACCATCTATCTAGCAATACATGGTACTTTGTTGTATGATATTCCTTTTCTCTCTCTTTGATAGATGTACCTGTTATACCAAATCCTATCACCATCATGTGATGAGACCCTTAACTTCCATTTTTTCCCTTAACCCCAACACTTGGAGTGGAAACTTGCTATGTTTGTCAATTCTACTTGAAAAAACCTAGCACTGTGCTTACCCTATGGTTGATGAGCAGTACCTTACTCAGCACCGCCTGTATACTGTTATAGAGAAGTAGTGCCATCACCTATGGTCTCTGGTCTTAAAGCGGTTCTCATCTAAATTCCTCTGTCATGAGGGAACAAAAGTGGTACCCTAGGTAAAATGGGAAAAAGAGAAGTTTATCGAGGCTTCTAGAACTTGAACCTTGTGTCCTCCCTTATCCCTATCATTATGGGTTAGTTTGAGCTCAAGATCCCCCATGGTAGGATCTTGGAGCCACCTCACCCACCATTCTCTCAACTATTCCTATCCAATGAGCCTTATAAATACAAGCTCATATCCATAGTTGGGGGGGAGAACTATAGAGATATTGTTATGCTATTGGATTGACTACCTATTCCAAATCATTGGAGAGCATAGAGAGAAAATTTGGAGCTTATGGAGATGAAGTGTTTTTCTCATGGAGGGGCTTGTCGACACTGAGGCAATGGTTGTAAGATTCTCCATACATTCTTAATGCAAAGCTGATTTCCGTCCCACATTACTATTGTTTTTATTTCACATGTATACATTGCTATATTCCTTAGTCAGTAGCACGGATAAGTAGATGATTTTTCGGTATCTTTGATGTGATTTTATGTTTGATATGTTTATAGGTACACAGGTTCCTAATTGAAGCAGTATTCCAGGTTTCTATAGCATTTGTAGAAGGTCTTCATCCTTTGTCGTTCACTCATTTGTTCTAGATCTGAACCATTCATACCAGAGGAACAACTTCTGTCTACAGAAGGTGCAATATTCCAGATAACAAATATGGTGACTCCACTGGGGAGAAGTGAAAATCTCAGTTGATCTAATCTTCCTCAGTCCTTGAACTCTTGTCTGAATCCATGCTCCATCTCCAACTTTATTCAGTCAGATCTACCATCTGACTTAGTGAATTTTGGTTTCAAACTTCTAGATCTGTTCAGATGTGAACTATTTTGACTTTATATGGTCTTTTTCACTGTCAATTCATCAATTTTTTCCTTGATCTGATCAATTTCTAACTTGATTTTTTGTTCCCCTTGTGTTTTGGATCTATTCAGGGAACCGCACATGTGTTGTTGGCAACAAGCGGTGCCACCGCCTGAACTCGGTTAGCCATAAGCAGTGCCACCACCCGAGTCCTGTTATCCAGAAGTTGTGCTCATCTTGAACCACTCTGTCAAGACCCCTCTAGCGCAGTGCTAGGTAGGCCTTGTTCCAGAACTAGTTTTTTATCATTTTTTGCAAAAAATCAAGTTGTTTTTCTTTCATCCCTGCACTGTTAGGCTTGTGTGTTAGAATCTAAATGCTCATGGTTGGAAATTCTATGGTAAAATATTGGTTTGATTGAAGAATTCAAAAGCTAGATTAGGCTTGTTGATTATTCATTTTCTTCCATGCTTGTTGGTTATGATTGTGAAAGCAATTTTTTGAAAGCTTAGGTTTCAGTTATGTTGGTCGCTATGGGCAGACCCGAGTTTACTGTAATGTACCAACAACACCCCTAGCTCACTGGCCCTTTCGGCGACAGACCGCGGAGCGGCCTGAAGTCTCACCCAAAGTGATTCTAATGGGTTGGCCAAAGACTCAAGTGTCTTCGACCATGTTCTGTAGCATCCTATCTGTGTCTCGCAGCTCTTCTCAGCCTGCAAGGTCTCTTTCTGCGATGCGCAGTTTCTTCTTACACGTGATGACTCTAGCCCTTATCGCATTACCGCGTCCTGGGCAACACATAACTCTCTCCTACACTCGATCCTCAACTTGTGGTACCACGCACCACAGCTCCTCTAATGGTACGATATATCCTCCCTGCGATATCCTACCACTACAGCTTAGCGTACTCAGTGCTACTCGTGTTCAACTTACAGGACTCAACATACAAGGCTACTTTACACTGCGACTCTTAACTTTCTTGAGTGAAACATAGACAAACTCTTATACATAATACCTAGAGACTTCAACATTCATTTATCCTTCTATAATGTTGTGAACTGAATAACACATATATACATTTAACTGTAAGCAAAGTTCATGTAATGAGTGACAGATACAACAAGTAAATACAATCACATGAATCAATCACATAACACTCTGGTTTTACGTGGTTCACTTCCAGGGTAGAAGCTACATCCACAGAACTGTGTTTTATTATATCTTGAGAGAGTACACAGTTCTGCTGCACCGCATATGCAACTAGAGATCTTCTAGGTAACTCCGCACTCACTACCTGGAGCCCTTCTCTCCTAGATCTCTTCTCTATATCTATATTTCCTTCTTACAATATTCTCTCTCTCTCTCTCTCTCTCTATCAATCCCTGTGGATTGTTACATACATACTCACTGAGCTAGCTACTGGTTACAGTAAGATACTACAGAATGAATATAGAACCAGAGCTTAGCTTCTCTACTACAACTATTTAAATGTCTACTTGTCTAACTTGCTACCCAACTAACTAACCAACCAACCAACCCTTTTACAATACAAAATACATCCTTTTATAGGTGGCCCGAAGGTCTCACCATTACAACACTGTGGGCCTGTCCCAACAGTAACCCAAAAACCTTAACTAGTGACAGTTGGCATATCTGTACTTGGGGTAGCCGCTTTCCATCACACCACTACTCTTTGCAATATTCCATGCTTCCCGGCGCTGACAATGGGTACTATGCATCTCTTCCCTTTCTGTCCTTCGTCTTCAATACCTCGGCCTCATTACTCCTTTTCATTTATGAGGGTAGCTGAGCCCTCTTATCTTCCGCCGCTGCCTTCAATGCAGTGGGTGAGCTCTCTCCTCTCGGCTGCTCAAGTACTGTCATCTTCTTTGACTTATCTGCCCCAGTGGTCATAGTTTCTGGCTCTGCTCTGCAGCTAGAAACATGCTACGGCATCATATCTTTACCTTATCTCTTCATCTTCACCAAACTATCTATCCTCCAAAATGGAAGCTTTTCCTGTAGCTGCGGGTCTCTAATCCAACAGTCCCCTAACACTTACTTGTGGCTCATCCTTGAGCCACTACCAGCGGACTTCTCCTACTATAGCTTCTCCTTGGCTTCCTACAAATTCTTTGTAAGTTTCTGCCGAAGTCCTGCGACTTCGTTCTCCATAGGTTTTGTAACTTAGTTCGTTGGGCTCTCTTATCTTTCCTTCCCTTATTGTCATGGTCTCTCTCTCGTCGCTTGCGATACCTAAAGGATCTTAAGCTTTTGAGAAGCCTTCCACAGATATCCTTTCCTCTTTATCTGCGTTAGAACTTTTATCACAAGGAAAATATGTATCTTCCAGCCTTCTCAAATATTTCATTCAGTCTGGATCCTTTCGTACCAACTATACAGGCCTTGAATTCCATTCTGAGAACCTTTGTTCATTTCCTTTTTCCTTTTGTTTTTCTTCATCTTGGATGCCTGTTTCTTGGTCCTTTTTTCTTTCCATGATATCTTCTGGGAAAATCCACCCGCACAGCCATTTGAGTTGGTTTTCTTTTTCTGTTTCTCACTTTTACTTTCCTTCTTTTCCTTTTTCGCTATTCGAGGCTGGACTCGTCTACTGTCTGAGCTTGACTCCTCATCCTTGGCAGCTGTCTGACCTGTGATGAACCTGGTTTCATGCTCCTGGGTGGTGTTGCCATGGTAGCTATAAGGCCACCATGCTCGAACCTTTCCAAAATGTCTTCTAGAGGTTCCTCCTCTGAGAGAACCCACTCAGTGAAATACTTTGGATTGGCAATGGCTACAAAATAGGGAAATCACAGCACTCTGTAACGAAATTATCTCTGCACAGGGAAAACTTAATAGCTTACTCTATAGCTCTTGACTCTCGCAAAAGTAACCGTCCTGAATGAATAATTTCTGCTTTTATGCCGAAGGAAATAATCCCGGATGCAACGGTCATCTAGGATGAACCCATCGGTCTTATTAATGCATGGACAAGACCACACCCGTTGTTTCGATCCTCATTAAATGCTGAAATCCGATCAATTTTCCCTCGAACCCTGTGTGTGCAGGCGCCGGTCTCGTCGAAGATTTTCCAAATCTAGAAAATTTAATATGCTGCTGCCAAATCTACGGTAAGGTATACAGGTCATTTCTTCATTAACTTCCTGTCAAAAGGTGACTTGACTGGCCCTCTGTCATTTTTCAAAACTGGATACGTGGCACAGAGGAACATTGCATTGCTACGATGTCACACTGCATCACCTGCTAAAAACAAACTTTAAATGGTGTTTTTTTTTTCAAAATGAACCGTCCTTATGCTATTCCTTATACTTAGAATACCTGTCGGTGTAGAATAATTCTCGGTGCGATGCCTCCTTTAAAATACACTGGACATCTGCACTTATGCGACTCTAATGGTTTCAAAAACTTCGATGCACAATCCCCAAACCTCTGAGTAAGTTTCTGTGAGGTTTAGAGAAAATTGTAAGGCTACTTTGCGGTTAAATCCGTCCAGACATTCAAAAAATTCCATCCAACCAGCAGCTTGAAAGATAGCGAAGACCGCAGCATTTCTCCTGAGCGCTCGTGTATTTAAAGGTTCATAACGATCTGGAATCCCCATGGTTCTAGCTTGAGACTTAGTTTGTTGTTCAGTAGATTACAGATTCTGACAATGGAGGTTATGGCACAGAGTATGCATGGACCGCTGAGAGGATATTTAGGCAAATTTGGAAAGTTTCAGCACACTGGATTATTTCAAATTTCATTCTCAATTGGGGAAGGTAGCGGTTATTAGTCTTTACATCACACGGGAAAAGAGTTAATCGGGAAATAATGGGCATAAAAAGAGAGGTGCGACTGATATTGTTAAATCATATCAATACTTAATCATGTGATTAATCAAAGCCATACCTTTGAGACTGGGCACTGGTTATCCTCCGGAGAATAATGGAACATGTGGTTGCTGACATTACGGAAGCCAAACTTGTGCGCAGTCATTAATTATAATCATTATAACCGAGATGCTGCAATAATTCTTTTGGCCAGTGAAGCACAAATCATCACGTCCAAATGGTCAGAATTATGAAAAATGTCACCTTATGGACCAGATTGTTGGCATGAGGAGGAGGAATCGGAGCCATATCTGGAGGAATTAATGGCGTACAAAGCAATTTTCCAATAACACAGGAGTTACAACCATAGGTTATAAAGAAGTTGAAATAGAGATGCGGCCCTTAATGCTAGAAATATCAGCCAAATATAGAGAATTTGCAACTGCCAGGAAAGATGTCGCAGCTATCGGGAAAAAGGATCACGGCTGTCGGGAAAGATGTTGCAGCCCTCGAAAAAAGGATCATGGCTACCGAAAAATATGTCACAGCCGTCGGAAAAAAAAAGATCATGGACATCGAGAAATATGTCACAGCCATTGGGAAAAAGGATCACGGCCACCAAGAAAGATGTCGCAGCCATCACGAAAAAGAATCACAGCTGCCAGGAAAGATGTCGTAGCCATTGAAAAAAGGATCATGGCCACCGGAAATGATGTCGCATCCATCGGAAAAAAAAAGGATCACGGCCGCCGGGAAAGATGTCGCAGCCGTCGAAAAAAGGATCATGGCCGCACAAAAAGAAGTCGCAGTCGTCGGAAAAAAAAGGATCATGGCCACTAGGAAAGATGCCACAGCCGTTGGTAAAAAGGATCACGGCCGCTGGGAAAGATGTCGCAGCCATTGGGAAAAAGGATTACGGCTGCCGGGAAAGATGTCGCAGCCATCGGAAAAAGGATCATGGCCGCCGGAAAAGATGTCGCAACCGTCGAAAAAAAAGGATCATGGTCGCCGGGAAAGATGTTGCAGCCGTTGGGAAAAAGGATCACGGCTTCCGGGAAATATGTTGCAGCCGCGACATATTTATTTAAGGAAAAGAGAAAAAAAATGTGGTGCGAGAAGGCATAGAGACATGAATTCCAGTCGACAGGCCCAATCTGATGCTCATCCCTGGGTGATTCCCTACAAATCTTGGAAAAACAACAGAAAACAAAGAATATCAAATGCAAATAGAAAAGATAATATAATGAAAAAGAAAAGAAAAAGAAAAAAAAACAGCAGTTATTTATGTACAATGATTCATGCACGATTTACAATGATTAATTAAAGGGTGACAGAGGCAGAGAGAAGTTCCTTCCCTTGTACTAGCTGATAATATGGGTCAGCGGCAATTTGTGAGATAAATGCATTCTTTGAAATCGACTTACAGTACAGTCACAGCCTGTGACCATTAGCAAATAATGGTACGCAGTTTTCATCAATGGTTACCAGGTGGACGGTGCCGTTATCAAATACCTTGTCTACTGGGTATGGGCCCAGCCACCTTGTGCATAATTTACCCTTGAAATCTCTTTTGAATCTGGAATCGTATAATAATGCCCAGTCCCCTTCATAGAAGACCTTCTTTTTAATGAATCGGTCATGCCAATTGGATCTCTATTGTTGAATTAACACGGTCTAGTCTACTGCAGCTAACCGATTCTCATCCAGTTCATTTAGTTGATTTAATATTCTTTTTTGGACTTCAGTTACATCTAGATTCACCTCGGTGGCTATATTCAGGGTCTTGATTTCAAATTCAATTGGAAATATGGCACTTTTTCCATACACTAAATCATAAGGAGAAAAACCTTTGGTGTTATGCCAAGTGGTGCAATATGCCCACAGTGCTTCCGAAAGCCTGTCAGCCCAATATTTTCAATGGCTCTTAACTGTCTTGGTAAGGATGGATTCAATAACTTTATTAGTGCTTTCCACCTGGCCATTGGCTTGGGGATGGTAAGGTGAAGCTACCCTATGCTGAACATGATACTTCCGTAGAAGGGCTTCAAATTGATGCGACATAAACTGTGGTCCCCCATCAGTAACTACTTCCTTAGATACCCAAAATGGGTAAATATTTCACTGTATAGATAATCATTCATAACCTGGTCATTATCCTTTGCCAAAGCTATAGATTCTACCCACTTGGTCATATAATCGGTACAAACCAGAATGTAGGATTTCTATTTGGAATGAGGACTGATAGGGCCAATGAAATCCAGAGCCCATTTATCAAGCGGTTCAGCTACTGCTTGAGGTTGTAGAGGCATTGGATCTAATATGTTGGGCTGGCCCATCCTTTGGCAGCTATCACAGGACTGAACATACCTTTTAGCATCCTTGAAAAGAGTTGGCCAATAGTAGCCCATCCTCAGCTCTTTGTGCCCTATCCTTCTGTCTGCAAAGTTTCCCCCACAAGGTTCATCGTGACAGACGTTCAGTATATGAAATGTTTCATCTTCCCTTATACTCCTTCTAATCTCAAGATCGGGACCTGTGTAGAAGAGATGACCATTTACCCAACAATACCTGGCACTTTGCCGGATGATTTTTCTCTTTTCTCTTTTAGACATATGTGGTGGAAGCTTTCCTGCAACCAAATAATTAGCAACATCTGCATACGAAGGGGAATGAGCTGAAAGTGCAAATAGATGTTCATCTGGAAAAGAGTCCTCAACAGGAAAATTATCATCACTGTTAGTGAAATGAGATAAAAAATCAGCGACAACATTTTCTTTCCCGGGTTTATCTATAATGGTAATATCAAATTCCTGTAATAATAAAAGCAACCTGGTCACTCTGGCATTAGTGACTAGTTTGTTCATTAGATATTTGATAGCAGAGTGGTTAGTGTGCACAAATGTAGGATACCCAGTAATGTAATGTCGAAATTTATTAATGGAATAAACAATAGCTAAGAATTCTTTTTCAGTGACAGTATAATTAAGTTCAGCAGGGGCTAAGTTTTTACTAATATAATAAATTGCATAAGGCACTTGACCATCCTGCTGTCCTAAAATTGCTCCAATGGAAATATCAGAAGCATCTGAAGAAATATGAAAAGGTAGGGTCAAATTAGGTCCTCTTAAGATAGGAGCTATGGACAGCTTCTCCTTAAGCTTAACAAAAGCTGTCTAGCATGCTTTAATCCAAACAAAATGCACATCCTTCATTAACAAAGAAAACAAAGGAGAAGCAAGTTTGGAAAAAAATTCTATAAATCTTCGGTAGTATCTAGCATGCCCCAGAAAACTTTTCACCTCTTTTTGAGTTGTAGGAGTAGGTATATTTTTTATCACCTTGATTTTTGAGGGGTCCACCTGAATGCCATTGGAAGAGATGAAGTGCCCCAATACTACCCCTTCACTCATCATCATATGGCACTTTTCAGTGCTTAAAGAGAGCTGGGTCTGTTCACAGGGAGTTAAAACTTTTTTTAAGTTTTCCAATGCTTCCTCAAAATCCTTGTTGTAAGGAGTAAAATCATCCATAAATATTTCCATACTATCATTAACTAATTCAGAAAATATGCCAATTATAGCTCTTTGAAATGTTGTTGGTGCATTACATAAACCAAAGGGAAGCACTCTGTAGGCAAACGTTCCCCACGGACAAGTGAAGGTAGTTTTATCCTGGTCCTCGAGAGCAATCTGAATCTGATTGTACCCGCAAACCCATCCAGGAAGGAGAAGAACTTCTTCCCTGATAGGGTGTCAAGTACTTGGTCAATAAAGGGAAAATGGAAGTGGTCCTTTTGTGTGGCTTTGTTCAGCTCCCTATAGTCGACACAGACTCTCCATTTACCATTTTTCTTGGGTACAATTATGAGCGGGGAAACCCACTCACTGTCTAAAATAGGATATATAAATCCTTCTTCTAAGAGTTTCTGAATCTCTTCCTTCACTATGTCCCTAATATTGGGGTTCATTCATCGTTGAGGCTAACACACAGGTCGGGAGTCACTTTTAATATAAATATGATGGGTGCACAGTTTAGAGGGAATACCCCTCATGTCTGTATACTCCTAGGTGAATTCCCCCTTGTGTTCTTTCAAGATATTGATCAGGTGCTTCTGTTCATCTAAGGAGAGGTTGGGATTAATATTCAAGGTTTTTCCAGACTCTAACTCAATAGGAATACTTTTCAAATTTTTCAATACTGGGATTAGGTATGTGTCACTGACTAGTGTTTCTTCTATGAGATTTTCTTGTTCTTCCTTTCCCAGAGTAATGTTCAAGATTTGATAAACTTCTTTATTGAATGAAGTGGGTTCACTAATGAAATTATTAATGGCGTCGTCTTCCATTTCATTCTTAAAAGTTAAGGCCTTCCCTATAGTTAATAATGGCTAAACACCCTCCTCTTCCTTTGTCTCCATCCAAAAAGATGTTTCAGCTTCTAGACTTGGCCGAGCTAGAGGATAAAGGGTGAGGTTCTTAGTCTCGGTGCCATCAGATATGGTCATAGACCTAGATCGACAGCTGATGCAAGCATCGGCTGTGGCCAACCAAGGCCTTCCCAGGATTAATGGGTGTCCTCCCAGCTGTGACTTTGGTTGTAACACCAAGAAGTCAGCAGGATATTCCCATGAATCAACTGAGATGACTAGATCATCCAAAATTCCTTCCGGTTTAATGGTGGACATGTCTGCAGTTCCAAAATAGGTGGGGTCGGCCTAAGATTAGTGAGCCCAAGTTTTCTTATAGTCTCAATAGTCATGACATTAATCGCTGCCCCTAAATCTACTAGTACGTTGGGTATCTATGTATTCCCAATCTGCAAAGTGACAGTGGGATTTCCAGGGTCATCATACTTGGTTACTAGGGTTTTCCCTGTTATTAATGCAGATAATTTTCCTATTACGTGAACAGTGGGAGGATCTCTCGGCTTCCTTCCTGGTTTCTTGGTGCACAGGTCTTGAACAGTTCTAGCATAAATAGGTACATCTTGAAGAGCTTGAAGGAGGGGGATTTTAACATAAATATTCCTTAACTCTCCTAGCAAGTTAAACTAAGGTTTCCCCCCCGCCCTTGGTAGCATTAATCTCTCGGGGTATGGTGGTTTCCTAATCAGCTAGGTAGGCTACGCATCGCTAGATTTATCATTTTGTGTTTCAGCCGTCCCATCTATGGGATGTTCATCATCTTCAATAATAGGAATTGTATCAGATGGATGTTGTGGATTCACCCCTTCTTCATGCATAGAAGGTGGAGCATCTTCTATAATTACAGGCTCTACTATTTTCCCTGACTGTAAACGAATATCATTGCAAGGCATAGGGGAAAGGGAGTAGGCCGACATGTTGACAGTCTCCAATTGATGGATTGTTTTATTATTTGGGTTAGGATTAGGTTGAGCAGGCAACTGAGGTCATATCGGTGCATTAGGGATAGACTTGTTCTGCAACTGCAGTTGCGACTACTGATGAGGGTATTGAGGGTATTGAGGGTATTGAGGAGGGTATGGTGGCTGTTGCGGTGGATTTTGTTGAGGAAAATGGTTCCCTAGATGGAAATTCCTCCATCCAAGAGACTAGGAAGTATGTTGGTGTGGTGGCTGTGTCCAGGGATTCCATGAGTTATAATTTGGTATTGTAGGTTGGGAAGGATTCCATGAAGCATAATTTGAAGGAAACTGTGTATTCATATTTTGCATATTATTCCAATTGCTCATATTATTCAAAAATGGAAACGAGTCTGGGGACATACCTTGGTTTTGAGGCTGCCAAGGTTTCTTTTGTGCAATGAAATAGGTCGATTCCACCTCTGGAGTTGACACCTGCAAAACAACCTTCACTTGGGGAAGTGAGGGACATTCTTTCATGTCACGGTTTAGCTTGCATAGCTGACACACCTCTACTTTGTCAAGCGGGCACTCCCTCAGAGGATGGTTCTTTCTACATCGAGGGTAGAACACACCTAGTGTGAGGTCCTCTACTGCCTATTTTTGTTTTACCTTCAGGACGTTGATTTTCGAGTAGATAGAACTCATCATTTCTGTTTTAAAATTTTCAAGGATATTTCCTATCTCTACACGGGTGGTTCCTCCATTAGATGACTTCTGAGTTCTGTCAAAGACATCGCATTCTAGCTTATCCCATGTGTCCCGCCTGTTGTTCCTGGAAGATCCCCTAGAGTACCTCTTACATAATTCCACAATCTTTTTGAAAGATTCCTTAGAGATATCCCCCTTTCCTAACAGGTTTAACATATCTAACCAATCATCCCTAATCCCGCGAAGCAGGATTATCTTCAGCACATCTAACCCCATGTTCGTCTGTCCAGCTCTTTGCACGTTGTATAAAAGCCTTTCTACAAAATATTCCAGACTCTTGTCCTCCTTCTGCACCATTTTGAACAATTCTTCTCTTTTGTCCTTGGTGTTGTAGTAATCTTGGTATTTCTCTAGGAACACCTGTTTCATCCTGTCCCAATTAGCGACAATTCCTCCTCCTAGGCTCATGAACCAACGTAAGGCATTGTCCTTTAGAGTGGCAGGGAAGAGTTTTATCTTTTGTGCATCGGTGATGTAATCGTAGCTGCGACAGAGGATATCAAATTTGAAAATAAATTCGTATGAATCTTCTGCCACTTTTCCATGGAAGCGAGGAAACACCGATGGTGATATATTTTTCATAGGGGCTGTCCCTTCTAGCTGCTGAATCGGGAATTGAAGTGTAGCCACCATCCCTTCAGGCAGGGAGTGATTTTCATGATGATATTTTTCCCCCATTGCCTCTTCCTCGTCAGATTCATGTATGTTACTCATCTCCTCTTCGGTTTCCTCTTCTTCGTTCGTTATTGCGTTCTTTTCCTCATTCTTCCACTGATCAGTAATATTTTGGTGGAACTGCATCCACTCTTCTTTAGTTACAACCTTCCCATAAATGTGGTAGATCGGGCCTCTACCAGTAGGTCCAGTTGTACCAGCTTTGTCCTCTCCTGCAGTGATATTTGAGGAAGTCGCGGCTGCTCGTGTGTTCTCCACTGTGAACCCTAACACTGGTGCCCCAGGATCGGCAGGGTTTCTTCTAATAGGAGTTTCTTGATGGTGAGCCCTGGTGGATGAATCAGTCCTGTCAACAAGATCATCAATGAATGTCCTTCTGCCCAATTGTGGACCTTGACCGCGACCCAAGCCACCTGCACTGTTAGTATTTTGTGGGGTTTTGGGAGTTGAAAGATGATCACACTTTACCCTTCTTGTATTCATGCAACCCAAATCATTATAGCAAAAAACAAATAGAAAAGTCTAACTAGAAACAATTACAAAATGCAACTAATGATGGTGTTTAATCTTTATCCTTCCCCGACAACGATGCCAAAATGTCGAGAACCCAATATGCAAGTAGATTACTACTAACATATAGAGTGTACAATATTTATTGTGAACCCAGGAAAGTCTTGTATTTCAAGGATAAAATGCACAATATATGCTTAAACATAAAGTCACTGTAATTGAACAATACTATCCTCTGTTCAACTATGCTCATCCCAAGAATCTACGTAATCCCATTTATCTTCTAGACACTACAATCACAATTACCTTCTACTATGCCTTGATCCAAGAATGGAAAGATAAACATCATATCCAAGTTACAATTGCAGATGAAAGGAAATCCTATTCACATCACTGAATAATTAATTCACCTATCCAATCTGATTATCCTAGGAACCCATAAGCATAATCTAAATATCAATCTAGGAATTCAAATACAAAGATTGAGTTCGGCTATTTTAAGAAACTGAAGTGCAGGAATGAAATTCGGTAATCATAACAATAAAGACAAGTTGCAAGGATTCATGGGATCGAAAAATAAAATATCTAAGGATGAACAGAGCTGTTACAGTTACCACACAAATTGCATAAGAAATAATTACCTACTCAGTCAACTGTCATTCTATACCACTACAAATCTCCAAGGAATGCAATCACCCCACACTGTAAATCCACACTTGTATAGCTTATTACGAAAATAAGGAAATTAACATAACATCACACGACAAAGGAATTGAAAATTCCTAATTTAACTTAGCAATCCATGTGGAAGGTGGGCCTAGCCTTCACACAGAGATTTTGGCTGAACAGGCGTAAACCCTTAAATCAGAAGTAACTCCTTGATTTAAAAGACAGAGTAATTACACAATTCCTCCTCACAGCTAATACAATGAAATGATTATATGTTCAGCAACCCCCTGGCTTGAAACAATTCTCCGTATTTATATCATGTGGATCGTAACATCCTATCCTATTATGGGGCAACCATGAATATCTCTAATCTTCAGGCTCCCTAAATGACAACAGCTGTTACAAACGTGGCAGGATGAAAAATAGGAAACACTGGAAAACTGTTAATCGCTCCAGGAGTGATGATATCTTTAGATTACGGTTACACACGAGTAGCAATGTACTATGGATCTCCAAATCTGATGCATTCTATTATAGCTGCCTTGTCACAGTGTTATCCGGGATATCGCATTCGAACCGCATTCCTTGGGTGATGATAGGATGGCTGGGGATCAGCTTGAGCAGTGAATATCCATCCTTTTCGAGACTTGTTCAGCCTAATCTTCCTACAGTCCACTTGTCTCAAAATACCTTTATAAACCATAATATGTAAGCGCATTGAGAGATACAAAGCCTTAACTATCACAATCATAAGTATTAATAAAATAAAACAATGACCAATCATACCTTGGTGGTTTGAAGAGTGGAGTGGGGATAACATGTTTAATTGGTATGCTGAATGGGGTAGGATAGAACAAGAAGATGTAATTAAGGGTGGCCAAAAGAGGCCATTTCTGGGCTCAAGAGTACCTCACGTGGACCAAGGTGGTACTAAATGAACCCCTGTATGCACACCATTCCTGGTATATGCTCTAACGAAGTATTGGAGGAGTATCTCCGCAACTAAGACCTCACATGAGAACGTTCTTAACTCCCATGTTAGAGGATCTTTCTGGTTGAGATTTTGTAAACTTGGATTTCCTAAGAGACAAGTCACTTGATATGAGTTTTAAATGATATTGGATAGTTGTATATGGCCTATTCGAAGATCCTAGCCTAATCTGGTTGGTGTAGTCTAGAGAAATAAAATGTTACTAGTTAATTTTAATTAATAAGCGTTCTTTTCAGGGTTGTTTTTACTCAGGGTAATGGAAATGAAACTTGTGATGTTATGACCCAACTGAAAGCAAAAGCATAAGATGATGTAAATATTCCAAATTACAATTGTTATTCAAATTCCTTTTTTCCTTTCTCAAAACAATGAAATTTACCTAATGAACTTTTAAAAAAAGGACTTTTTACTTTTCTTTTTTGAAAACAATTCAAAAACAAATGTACAATGAGCCTATATCAGACTATCAATGCAACTAAATTCTTTGTTTTTGTTATTTTGTTTTTCAAAAATCGAAACCTAAATGCAACTTTATGCACCTAAGTAAGTCATAAATATGAACACATGTAAATGCAAGATTCACTAATCAAGTCTCACAATCACAACCTTGAAGACTCTACAAATTTGGGCCAAAAACCTACTTGAGATGAACTACTTCAAGTTGAAAACAAGGTAGATCAAAAATTGGAAGAAGTAAAATTCAAAACAAGTAATAAAGAAATCAGACAAAGATGAGCAGATACAGGTACTGACATAGACCATAACACCCAGAAACTACTCAGACTTCAACCAAATATGCCAAGAGGGGAGAACTAAAAAACTACTTACACATACATTCAACATAGCCTACCTGAAAGAGGACTTATAAAAATTCAGTTAACATAGATTTGCAATAGAGAACAGACTAGTAAAGACTCAGGACACAACCTTACAAATAGATGGGATATCAAAAAATTCTAGAGAAGACAAACCCTAGAGCTATGTATACCCATCTGAAGGAAATCATGACTTTTCTTTGACAAAATCACGAGTCACTCACGACTGTACTCAAGGAAACCCGCGAGTTCATAGAGAAAATTGTGACTGCAAGTATAGGAAACCCACAAGTGGTTCATAAAATTTTCAAAAAGAAAAATAAAAAGGCCAAGACCTAGAAGATCTAAAAATATCTGGGTGAAAAAAAATGGTTGCAAACGACAAACAGAAACAAAGAGAACAAAAACTGGAAAGAAAACTCAATTCAAGAGACCCCAACACAAACTAGACTCCCTAGTAGAGTCATCAGTTCTGTTGTGAGGGAAATATACCTTATGACTTGGGGTAATAGGGTCACCAACATACTGTGGATGTGACTTGAAAACACCTATGGTTTAGAAACATATATAAGAGAATAAGAGTTAATAGGACATGCACCCTTTTTCGAATAGTTGATCCAAGCCTTAACTATCCTCCTAAAATTATCCTTGGCCTTCTAATCTTCAACATGTGCAACAAAGATTTATATTTACTCACGTATATTCTATTTTTTTACAAAGAGACATCAACACATTACAATTGAATTTGGAAACAAATCTCAATATAGATTATAACTCATAACAATAAAATCATGTACTAAGACAAATATGGAAGGAAAATACTCTTTATTGATGAAGTTCATGAAATATTACAAAACCTTGTCTGAGACAAGCTTCTTTTTCAAACCAAGACCTAATTCCTCCTTGCTCCTCTCTCGAATAGATCCCTCCAGCATAACCTTTCTCTCAAAATTGATTCTCCTATCATCTACCCCTCCCCTCTCTTTATAGTTTCTGGTGAGGAGAGGATTGAAGGCATAGGATGGTTAAGGGACTTAGGGAAGTTACCAATCCACACCCAAATGTGTTAGGATTTATAATCATCCCTTGTCCAAACTGTCTATGGATTATATTTTCCTAAATTAGGATTCATTTAGTTATTATTGAGTCCACTAGTACCATTGGGTCCACTTGGCCTAATGGGGTCACATGTACCAGTCACTAGAGGGTGCGGAAAACTGATAGAGGCTAAGTAGAACTGGTTGAGCTTTCATGCATCACTTTAGGAACCTCCTAGACCAATCCCTACAATTTAGGATCCACTAGGAATGTCGTCACCAACCTCATTTAGTTGTTAGCAGTTGGTAACTAGTTAAGCTTAGTTATGTTTCGATTACATTTAGTTAGATATCCTCTAGTTGAGTTAACTCCAGTTATGCATGGCTGCATGTGGGAAGGCACCAGTTCGCACCTACTTTTCACCTACCACTAGATTTAGACTTGTTTGATTGATTATAACTGATTGAGAGACTGGATTAGACATACGGAGTTAGCCTGTTGAACTCCGATAGTGATTTAGACACTTCTAGTTAGCCATGAAGTCATATTGAGTTGGTAGAGTCTAATTCGTATCTCATGATTCAAATTTTCCTTTATGTATTACCATTGTATATTGTTGGAATGTAATGAAGTTTATATTGTAATTACACTGAGCAATACTTGTCTGTTTCCTGTGATATTTTTTTTGTTCAGTGTGTATTATTCATTCCTTTACACTGCATAATAATTAAGAATCTGATTGCACTCATTTCCTAAATATCTAATGGCACAATAATTCTAATATGGTATCAGATCCATCTCAGACAAGCTTCAAGTCTGTCTACTCTCCATTGTACACCAGAAGGAACTGGGTTTCCACAGAAGTTCCACAAAGACTACCTTGCTTCCTCTGAATTTATTCAAAGTGGGGGTGCGGGTGTGACGGTCCCTGAGAAAGTGTACATGTCGAGAGGGAAGGATTGATTCCGACATAGTAAAAATTGGTTTTGTTTTTTCATTGAATTTCTACATGTGCTACGTAGCTTGATTGAAGATATTGTTTAATCAGAAGGAGAATTATGGATCCTCAGCCTTCCACACCTTGGATCCTAACACCCTCCAATTATGTTAATTGGAGGGTAGATATGCATATTTCTTTATGCAACAAGGGATTTTTCAGGATGATAATGGGAAGGGAGGTTGAACCCCATCATCCAGCTGAATTTTTTTTTTGAACCGCTTAGATGAAGCTTTTGGATTTTTATGTACTCACATATCCAGAGATCTCCTCTTTCAACTTGAATATTTGAGGACTCCCAAAGAATATTGGGAGGATCTTGAACTCTTGTTTGGAAAACAAGATGATCTTTAGGGACACTTTTTGGAGAATGAGTTTATAGCCTTACAACCCAGTACTTTCTATATCATAAACCAATTATTTACAAAATTCAAGTCTCTTGCACTTCAATACAGACAGTGCGAAATATAAATAAAGGATGAGCAACATGTTCCCTCCATACTTACCAAACTAGGATCCAAGTATTATGTATTTGTCTCTATATTCCATTCTAGAAGAGCTTCCATTCCCAATTGGAAGATGCACTCACTTGATAGCTTTTTCAAGTCCTTAATATAGGAGTAAGAGAAGTTGGTCCAGATGGGAGTCCTCTAGACTTCCAAAAACCAAGCTCTCCTAGTGACAAACTCTATCAATGCACAAGCTAAAGGGAGGCATAAGGGGAAGGATCCTAAATCATCTAATTCAAATCCTAAATAGAGTTAGAAGAAATCTGAAGGATTTTCAATCTCCAAGAAGAAGAAAACGTTTGAAAATAAAATGTGTCCCTATTGTATGATGGGTTTTCATCCAGAAGACTCGTGCATCAAGAAGAACCTCGACCAGTTGAAATCTCTCCTTTTACAGAACAATATTTCCCTTCCAAAAGGTGTTGATATGTCTAATGAAGGAGATAATACTGAATAACATGAGATATTTCATTCCTTAAAGGAAGTCCTCACTCTGTCGAGGGCTTGCTTGATGGATTCTGGAGCATCCAACCACATGGTTACCTCCAGGGAATCCTTCATCACTTTCACTCTATCAGGAGGACCTAGAAGTCATATACGAGATGAATATAAAATCCAAGTTGTTGAGAAAGGTTTAGATAAAATATATCATGAATATTTCAAAAATGGACTCTATGTGCCCTCTCCTACATCAAAGCAAATTGTTGAATATGAAGAAGAAGCATAATATTCCACGCAGTCAATTCGAATTGAAGAAAATGTCCTTGCAGTGACTCCTTCTCCTGCTTCTATGGATGTTTATGACATCTATTATATCTAATATTCTCATATATTTTATCCAGAATAACACATTTGAAACTCTATTATTTAAGAAAAAATCTCCTTCCATTCTATGCAAAAATTCTCCAGTGATTCTTCTATTTTGAATTTTGTGCATAGTTTACCGGTGATTGTTTCAAAAAATGAAGAGGAAATTGATTTCTATATCTCTAATGATGTTTTTGGTGTGTATATAAGTAATTCCATGTATATTTTGGAAATAATATCATATTTTAGGCGTGATCCATTCACTCTCATTGATCTAGATATTCCAGTAAATTCCTACATGATTGCATGCACCAATTCTCAAAATTTTGAAGAAGGAGAAAATTATGGATCTACCATCTCGGTGGAGCATACTCTTGGGTATGATATGAACCTATTTTTATCTGATATGATATTATTTGTATCTGATATGACATTATTTGGTTCATGTTTTAAGTTTCAAGAGATTTCAGTAATGCTTGTAGTTGCTCTCATCAATTTTGGTGTGAAAAATCAAGTACAGCAAGTCTCCTTCAAAATTGTTTTTGGGGATTTGATATCATTCCACACTCTCGGATATGATATGAAATTATTTGGATATGATATTATATTATTTGGATGTGATATGATATTATTTGGTTCAAGTTTTAAGTTCGAAGAGCCTTCAGTCATGCTTGTAGCTAGTCTCATCAATTTCAGTTTGACAAATCAAGTACCGCAAGTCTTCTTCAAAATTATTGTTGGGGATTTTATGTTAGTTTCCTATTATGAGTTTTCTGATATTATATTTTGTGAATCATTGGTTATTTATGAATCTATATCATATTATTTAGCTCAATCATTCGCTCTCCAAAGTCACAGGGCTTCTCTACCTATCTATTTGATCACATGCTCATCTCCTCACAGAACTAGTAAAGATGGAGACATTTTGCATTTTCCTAGAAACCTTCTCCTAACAATTGGGGATGATTTTACCTCACATGGTTTGATGCTCAAGGCTGAAATCTATAAATTTCTTGGGTTTTCCTCACATGGTTCAATTTCTCAAGCACTTTTTCTCTCTTATCAGTTGATTTTAGTTGCCCTACATGGGTCCAGTTTTCATCTAGCAGTTGTCTATATTTCTGATTTTGTTGAGCATATTCTTCTTCTTCCAAAGAGGAAGATTCCTCGAGAAATAATCATTTATTTTGGATTTAAAGGTTCACATGCACATATCTGGGATGCTACTACACAAAAGAACCAAAATGTTGCTTTGTTGTTTCATAGTGAGTTTGCAAGCTTTTAACCTTTTTTTCTTCATTCACTTCTTATCTTGAGGCGGGGGGGNTTGTTTCTAGGGCCCGTAGTTGTCCAAGTTAGGATTTAGGGGGGTGTTAGGATTTATAATCCTCAATTTTCCAAACTTTCTATTAGATTATATTTTCCTAACTTAGGAGTAATTTAGTTATTATTGGATCCACCAGTACCATTGGGTCCACTTGGCCTAATGGGGCCACATGTACCAGTCACTAGAGTGTGGCAAACATTGATAAAGGCTAACTGGAACTGACTGCACCTTCATGCATCCGTTTAGACACCTCTTGGACCAATCCCTACAATTTAGGAGCCAACGCAAGTGTCGGTACCAACCTCCTTCAGTTGTTGGCAGTTGGTAACTAGTTAAGCTTAGTTATTCTTTAGTTACATTCAGTTTGATATCCTCCAATTTAGTTAGCACTAGTTATGCATGGATGCATGTGGGAAGGTGCCAGTTCTCACCTACTTCTCACCTACCATTGCAGTTAGACTTCTTTGATGATTGTAACTAATTGAGAGACTAGGTTAGACTTCTAGAGTTAGGCAGGTGAAATATGATAGTGCTTTAGACACTTGTAGTTATCCATGCAGTCAAATTGAGTTGGTAGATTCGAATTCATATCTCATGATTCGAATTCTCCTTTATGTATTACCATTGTATACTATTGGGATGTAATGAAGTCTATACAGTAATTATACTAAGCAATACTTGTATTTTTCCTGTGCAATTGGTTTTTTTCAGTATGCATTAGTAATTCCTTTACACTGCATAATAATTAAGAATATTATTGCACTCATTTCTTGAAGATCTAATGGCATAATAATTCTAATAAATTTCCCCTAAACTAATCATTTTTTTAAAATTTATCTTAACAAAACTCACAGGTATATATGAGGAAACTTGTGAGTGACTCACAACTTTCCTGAAAGGAAGTCATGATTACAACTTCCTAGACACATCTCATAGGCTAGATATCCCATGAGTGACACATGAGTTTCTATAAGAGGACCTGCAAGTTCACGGAAATCTCATCCATGAAAAGGGGTAATGCTGAGAGAGTAAGCATGTATCAAGGATATCATCCATCTATAAGGTTAGGGTCACTTCAATCAATAGTGTCATTTTGTTTAATGATAGGTTGGAGTTGTTACTCAGACGGAGAGGTGTCATTTCATAGTATAACAACATTGTTTCTGGAAATATGCATCAACTTTCGATCCATCTCCACTAAATAATTGTTCAAATTAATTGTGGATAAATATGACCCTTTGAATGAATGGCATGGACATCCTATATTCAATATATATGTTATGATCCCATGCCAATATTTTTTCTTCTACGTCTGTTAAACCAACATAAATTATGCATTTAACTATTTGAAAAATAGGGTTTTTGGGAAACTTTGCATCAATTCTATGCTAGCCTCTGTAGAGTGATTCCCCCCCAAAACATAGTAGTTGTAATAAAAAACACCTTGATTCATCAAATGCATGTCTAGCAGGAACATATTTTGGGTCAACAAGAACTAGGTAGTCAACCACATGTGCATAAGGATTGAGCATCATCAATGCTTTCAATTTATGAACATGCAAGCGATGTGGTTTCCTAATTTCATACTTATCTTGACCTTCCATGGGTCTATAAAGTTGCTTAACATTGAAATCAAATGTATTCCCATTGTGAACCAACGTATCCCTCCACAATCGATCCCAAATGGAATTTTTTGTTTTCTTAACAACACCATCATCTATATGACTCCCTGGAGTGATGATTTCCCAACTATCACCAGAATTTTCAATTTGACTTTCAGTAATAACATTGGATTCAATATCTTGTCTCCTCTGTTTTACATATTGAAGCTAGTGTATCTAAATGAACAACTTTTTCATCATGAATGAATGAACCCTCATCCATATTTATTTTAGAATATTGTTTCTTGCTCTTACCAGTAGAAGTAGCATCCTCATAAGCAACAATTTGTTGATCAATTTTAGTTGGGTGAGATATTTTTTTTAATGTAACCTTCCAAGGTACTTCAATTGATTTTTGGATGTCCTTTCCTTTCTATGTTTGTACTTATTCAGTTTGACCATTTTTCACTTGTTTATTCCTTGGTGTTTATCCCTTCCTTGGTGTTTCTCCCTTCTGAAGAGTACCATTAATGACATCCTTAGGTTTTTCTTGAGTGGAATAAATTCCTTTCATTATATGGGGAAGTGGCATGGAAAAATCCTACAAAATAAAAACCTTGTTGTATTAAAACTATTACATTGTCATATCATCCAAGTTATAACAAATTCAAAAACAGACAAAAATATAGAAACTTACACTCTTGCAGTCAATATCATGCTCGACTCCTACAAAAAACTAAGTGAATATTTTGTCGATCTTATAGTTTTAAACCTTCAATCAATATTGGATTTTGACATAGGTATTAGCTTGTTTCACTAGTGCATAAATAAATTCTTTACCTCGCACCAAACAAATATCTCACAATAATCTTAATGAGTGATAATCGTTTTTCAGATATGGAAATGTCGCACAATATAAATGAATATTATATGTGCTCCCTTGATATTTCTCTTTCAGAAACCAAGAATAGTCCATTTTCTCTTATGTTTCCATTCCCTTGCATTATTGGCTTTTAAATCCTCAATGGACACGAATTGTTCATGGGAAACGTTATGTGATGGCTCAATTGTTTTTTTCAACGACTTCATTGTTGATCATGCTCCAGAAATGTTTAGAGATAGATTTCTTGATGCCATTCTCCCTATAAAATAAAACGAAGAAAATTCAGTTTATCTTCAAAAAACAAGTAACATAACTATATAAACAAAAACATTATTCACAAAAAAAACAAAAATCCGAACATAAGTTAAAAAAAAACAAAAATCATAGCATAAGTAAAAAAAAAAATTTAGCTCAAGGAAGGCCCATGCATTAGGTGCCTAAAAAGGCCCTAGGGGAAGAGCATAGATCCTCTCCTGTGCATCGAAAGGAAAGCACCCTAGGGATCTTCCCTTTGGGCGCATGAGGGAGAAGCTAAGTCCCCTCTCCTCAGGACCGTTTGGGCACCAAATGCATATCCTTCGGGTTATGAATTGGGACCCCAAAGGGGCCCAATAGGGAGGAACGAATATCCTCCCTTGTGTGATGAAAGTGGAATTCCATAGTCCTCCCCTTTGGGAAGCATGGAGGAAATGTGATCCTCCCTTGGGCACCCTTTTGGTACCCAAATCATCTCCCAGTGAATGCATGCTCTTTGGGCACGTAGGAGAGGAGCGCAACTCCTCCCTTCTTCCCAAAGGGGCATGCCACACGCTGCTATGTTGGGCATCCAAAGGGCGCCCAAGAAAGGAGAATTTCTCCTCCTTGGTTCCCATAGGGGCATGCAAAACTCCCCTTTAGACAAAGGGAAGGATTTTCAATCCTCTCCTAAGCGCCCTTTGGGAACCCAAAGCGCTCGTCGAACGGGCGACGTGATTCTGAGAATTTTTCATGCCCATTGAGCATGCACTTTGGGAGCCCAAGGGAGGATTTTCTCTCCTTCCCGTTTCCCATAGGGGCTTGTATCACGATCCTTTGGGTAGCAGGGAGGAGTGAAACTCCTCCTCGCTTCCCATAGGGGCATGCAGCACACCCTGTTGGGAAGCAGGGAGATGGGTCCCTCCCCCATGAACCCTTAGGGCGACTCTTTGGGCACCTAAAGCGTGTCTAGGGGAGGATCTAGGATCCTCCCCCGAAAACCCTTTGGGAAAAACTTTGGGCGCCCAAATGGTTCCCAAGGGAGGAGCACAGTGGGGATACACTCTTTCCCAGGAACCCTTTAGGCACCTAGAGTGCCCACCCAAGCCCAAACCAAAAAAAAAAAATGTAATTTTTGGGTGACTTCCCAGGCCTAAGCCCCAAACAAAACAAAAAATAAATAAAAAATAAAAATACATTAAATTTAACCCTTGTGCCTCCAAACAACACACCAAGCCTAAAATAAGAAAAAAATAAAAAAATAGATTTAACCCTAGTGCATCCAAATAGCACGCCAAGTCCAAAAGAAAAAAAAAATACATTGCACAAAAATGTAAATTTAACTAACCTTGAAAATATCATTGGTGCTCTTTAAAATCCTTGTAGATTGTTGCAATGTTTGGAATCATTGTTTGCAAGGGGTGACTATAGAAAACAAAATCACATTTATATTTCTTATATTAATTTTAATTTAAACGCTACATGAATGTGGTGTTAAAAAATAGAACGATAAAAGCACCAAAAAAATTACCAAGATAAGAAAAAATAGACAAATTTATTACAAGCAAACTAACCTTCAAAGCACTATTAAATTGCTCCAAATTCAAATGTGAATAGAAAGAAAATGTGAATAGTAATTAGCTAATGCATTATTACTAAATTTAAATAGGATGGCAGTAAATGAAACTTTACTTGTGTTATGAGTGTGGGACAAAAAAATTAATGTAGATAGCCAATATATTATTACAAAATTTATAGAGCATAGTTTACACATGATTTAATTGATATTGTTACAAATTTTTTATATGAAATATTATATTAACTTCATTAATTGCATTAATGTGTTAGAAATATGTTATTTATTTTTGTAGCGAAATTATGGAGGGAAGGTTTTGGGGGGGAATTTTGGAGGGAATGTTTTGAAGGGAAAAAATAGTTATTTTAACTGTATGATTATTGCAGGTTAGCATTTGCACCATTCTACTTCTTGTGTGAGGAGAGTGGGAGTTGCAACATTATAGTTTTTAGTGAAAATTCATGGACTCATACGAAATTATCTCAATTTCTGAAAATGGTGGAAAGTTTCCTTCGAGTGAGGATTTGAGAGGCACCGATGATGATTTTAAAGGAAGTATTGATGATGATGAATACCATCCTCCAAGTGGATATTTTAAAGGGTTTGAGCAAGATTATGACAATTTTCCTCTAAGAGAGGATTTTCAAGGCACCAACGATGATTTTCCTCCAAGCAAGGTTTTTCAAGGAACCAACGATGATTTTCTTCTAAGCCAATATCTCCCTCCAAGCGAAAATTTTCAAGGCACCAAAGTTGAATTTCCTCCAAGTGAGGATTTTGATGGCACCAACGATGATTTTTGCGAGGATGAAGGAAGGAATAATGGTGTATATGATTTTTTTTCAAACAAGGATTCTATTGTCACTACTGATGATTTTCCTCTAAGTGAGCATTTCAATGGTACTAATAATGTTTATCCTTGAAGCAAGGATTTTTATGGCACCGATGATGATTTTCCTCCAAGCAAATATTTTAATAGGACATATGATGATTTTGGTGAGGATGATAGAAACAACAATGGACCTGAAGATGATTTTCCTCCAAGAGAGAATTTTGATGGCACTGATGATGATTTTACTCTAAGTGAGGATTTTAATGGTACAAATGATCATTTTGGTGAGGATTAAGGCACCAATAATGGTGAAGATGATTTTCCTCCAAGTGAGTATTTTGATGGCACCATTGATGATTTTACTCCTAGCGAGGATTTTGATGGGACATATGATAATTTTGGTGGGAATGAAGGCAAACATAATGGTGAAGATGATTTTCCTCCAAGCCGGTACTTTGAGGGAACCGGTGATGATTTTCTTCCAAGCAAGTATTTTAATGGGACAAGTGATTATTTTGGTGAGAATGAAGGAAATAACAATGGTGAAGAATATTTTCCTCAAAGCAATGATTTTGATGGCACCGATGATGATTTTCCTCCAAGCAAGGATATTAAAGAGATAGATGATGATTTTGTCAGGATGAACCTTCCAATGGTGAAGATACCAATATTGTTGATGATGTTGATTTAACCTCAAGAGATAAACATGATACCGATGAGGATAATCAATATCCTACCAAATTTGGGGATGATAATCTCAATGAGAGAGATGATATTCCTCATAGTGATGAGGATACTCGTTCAAACGAGGATGATGCAATGGTACATGAAACACAAAGGAAAATTATACCAATGAGCAATATTAAATGTAGGACTATACCATATTATATCAACCCAAAACATTCTAGTTATACAAGGTCTATAAACTATTTTCTCACGATTATAAGTGAGTGTTGCCAAAAACATTGTTTGAAACAGATGCACTGCAATTGTTCCCTGGAGAAAAGGCTAGCACAACTATCAATGACCAAAAATATACAAAATTTATTTTTAGTTGGGTGCATGATTTCCACAAAGGCAGGTTATGAATATCACATTAGAATTATTTTGCTTTGTAGAAGGGTATTCAAAATAAGTCACTCAATTGGTAATCTTTGACTATCAAGAAACCAGACAAGGCTAGAAAAGGATCCTACTTTTTATTCTAAATAATATCATGCACGAGGTAGTGGGCCAATAACAAACATTGCATTATCATGGATGTGTGAATTATTTTCTAAGCATAGAAAAAGTATGTCAAATAGAGAAACCATACGCATTCCAGATTATTTCTCATGGCAGTAAATCTACAACTTGTACAGGGTATTTTTTCAAGAGATCGAAGGAAATAACAATTTCATCAGATATGCATATTTTACAAGACTATGGAAAATAGAGTTCAACAATGTTTGTATTCCCAAGAGGTCAAGGATGGGGGTTTGTAGTATATCTGCTTCTCTTTAAAAAAGAAGGGATAAATCAGAAGGAATAGAAATAGGTGCATCTCTAAAAAAAATCTTTTCTTGAATACATATCAATTATAAAATATCATCAACGTTTTATTTTGATTTTATTTGTAGATTTTGTTATCAAATAACTTCAAGAACATCACAATCAACAATCAGTTGATGGGAAAAATTTAAACAAACATCGCAAGAAGTTTTATGATGATCCACATAAGTATTTGGGTTTGATAATTGATGGCATGGATCATAAAAAACACTTTTTCCACATTTTTTTTGTATACCAAAGAATTTAAAGGAGAAAATTTTTATTCAGATTCACTTGGTTGGTTGTATGGTTTTTAATGGTCAAATGTCTCCAAGGGTTTACTTTACAGCTCCAAATATTCATAATGATGAAAATTTGATCAACACCATAATTAACCATGTGATTACTCATTGGTCCGACAATCTTCCTCGATTTCTATATCTTCAATTGGAAAACACCAACTGGGAAAACAAAAATCAAATTGTGTTTAGTTATCTAAACATGCTTATTGAATTGGGAATTTTTCAGAAGTTTAATGTTGGTTTCCTATTTGTTGGACATACACATGACCATATTGATCAAATGTTTAGTTGTTTTGCAATGACATTGGGGAGGAAGAATGTTGGCAGTCTCCTATCATTAATTGAAATTACTAGAAAGACATACAATCCAGAGACTGTTGTACTAACATTGGAGGAGATTGTTGACATGCGAAGATTTATTACAAGATCGCATGGTGAAGAAAGGTGCAATGAAAAAATTAATGACATTAGCTTCCACAATCAATTTTGTATAAAAAATATTGATGGGAAAATAGTACTATGGGTTAAGAAGTACTCAACAAGTGCAGAATGGGGGCCTACATCAGGTTTAACATATCTAAAATTCATCCCAATTCATCAAATTTATGCTTCAAAGTTATTCTTATTGCAATTAGCTTTCGAGAATCAAAATGTACATCGACACAATAGAGATGTTGATTCTTCTCAATGCTTGGAAGAAATCAAATGGTATATCAAAGATACATATGGCTATTTTGATGTCATTGATATTGCTTGGTGGGAGTCTTTTTTCATGGAGAAAAATGACATAATTTCAAACTCTACAAATGGAGAAATTTTTTTTGAAGACTCCATTTCATTGGTTGCAAAGTATGTGAAATGAAAACAAGGAAATAAATGTTGAACCAAAAGGTGTTAATCCTTGTCAAGTAGAGGAAATAAAAATGTATATTGGGTCTAGAATTTCATCAATACAATGTGAGGAAATGGTATTAATCTGCCACAGTAATCTAGGGACTAAACACAAGTCTCATCAAAGATTAATAACAATAAGTCATGAAAATGGTGTAATCGGGCTACAAAATGAGTATTCGCTCTGTATATTCACACAAATAATGAGTAATCAATTACAATGATCATGTTGCAAGCATGAATGACTAGCAATTCGAATCCTCAAGGAGGTCATTCGAATTTAATGAGTGAGTCTATCTTAACTGATTGTAAGCCACAGTCAACATTCAAGTTAACCACTGATCAAAACCCTAATTGACTCAACTGAGCCCTAACTCAAGTTGGAGTGCAATAAATGACTGAGTCTTAGCTGAAAGAGGTCAGACACATGTTACAACAAGACAACCATCAAGTGGTAGCACATCAATGACTCAAATGAACCCCGATGATGTTAAATGAAGTGTAACTAAACATCAGAAGTGGTTGGAGGTGCCCTTGTTGACTCTAGTTCATTAAATAATCATTAAATAATCAATTTAATGAAGGAAGGTGCCTTCACTGCTCTGTTTAACTGATTGTAACCATCAGTTATCAATATGGTGCATTAATGACACTCAGATCACCCCCGAAGTGCTCCAATTAGCCTCCCCAAATGTAGAATAAGGATAAGTTAGCCTCCTTGACTGAAGGTAGGCATGGATTTGATCTAGCTGATGTCATCTAGTGCTCCTATGATGTTAATTAAGTCAATAATACTTAAGATACTAGTTTAACTAGGCCAAATTGACCAAAATGAGTGTGTAAGGTGGTAAATGTCTCCAACACCCCCCCTTAAGCTATACTCAGGAGAAGTTAGAAAAAATAAATGCATAAAAATGCTAGGTCCATGGAAACTAAGGCCATAGGTCACCCTATACAATTTTGAAATTGAAACAATGCTCAAAAACAAACTAAGTGAGGAAAAGAGGGAAAACCCAGTGGGAAAAAACCCCCCTCAAGCTGAACAGTGAAAGTAGTCTGAATCACCATGATGAACTCACCCCCAACAGTGAACAGAGGTAAGTGAACTTATTTTCTAAAAATATCTTGGTGAATATTTCTACATTCTACTCATCAGTAGGGTAGTATTGCAGAATGATGGTCCTGTCATGCACTAGCTCCCTAATGTAGTGCATGTGGATCTCTACATGCTTGGTCCTCTGCATGGTAACTATATCTGTGGATATCTTAATAGCACTTTGATTGTCAAAAAATAGGATAGTGGAAAAAGTAATACCAAGATCAAACTCTGAAATAATTCCTTGTAACCAAACTGCTTGGATGCAAGCATTCACCACTCCTCGATACTCGGCCTCTGCTGAAGATAATGCTATGGTGCCCTGCTTTTTGTTGGACCAGAAAATGGGGCCACCACCAAACATGAATACATATCTAGAAGTAGAATTCCAATCAATAGAATCACCCACCAAATCAAAATCTGTGTATCCAACCAGTTGTAGCTCGGAGTCTGCAGCATAGTGAATGTCGTAGGTCCTGGTTCCCTGAATATACTAGAGGATCCTCTTGGCTTCCTTCCAATGAATATCATGAGGATGTTGCATGTATATTGATACATCATTCATGGCATAATAGATATCAGGCTGAGAATGTGTCAAGTACAACAAGCTACCAATCAGTTGTTGATAGATAGTGCAATCCATGGGAGGTGTGCTTTTTCCTTCTTCAATGTTGATTCCTGAAAGAAAAGGGAATGGTGCAGGCCTAAATTCAGCCATGTTAAACTTGAATAATAGGTATTATATGTATTTGGACTGAGTGACCATTATCCCATCAGAATTATGCTCAATTTAGAGCCCCAAAAATTGTTTTAGGAGCCCCAAATCACTCATTTCAAAGGCATTGTGGAGAGTAATTTTGATGGTTGAAATGGAAGCAACTGTGCTACCTGTGATCAGTAAGTCATCAACATATAAAAAAATAATAATAAAATTACCATCAGACTGCTGTAAATACACATTTGGATCTAATCTACACCTTTGGAAGTTTTGTGAGAGAAGGAAGGCATCAATCTTGGAATACGACTCTCTTGGGGCATGTTTTAACCCGTATAGTGACTTCTTTAGCTTGAAAACCAAAGATGGATCAAATATGTAGCCCTAAGGATGATTCATGTATATCTCCTCATCAATATCTCCATGGATAAATGCTAACTTAAAATCCATATGATGCACTTCCTAGTGCTTAGATGTTGAAATTGCCAAAACTAGGCGGATGGAGTCTATTTTTGCAACCGGTGCAAAGGTCTCATGGTAGTCCACAACTTGGACCTGATAGAAAAATTTTTCCACCATCCTTTCCTTATATTTGTATGTGCTACCATCATCATAAACCTTGGTCAGAAACACCCACTTGCATTGAACCAATTTCCTTCCAGGAGGGAGAGAAACTAGCTCCCAAGTAGTGTTTTTCTGAAGAGAATTCATCTCTTCATCCATGGAAACTTGCCATCTTGGATCCTTCTGAGCATGGTAGTAGGAATTTGGGTCTGAAATAATCATCAAATAGCAAGTTTTGGACACAAAATTATCAGGACAAGAGAGCACAATACCAGCTCTTTGGAAATCAGACCGAGTTCTCCTTGGATCATCTGGATTTCCAATGTTATCTCCTGTGGAGAAGAGTGCCTGTTGGGACCATGTGGGAAGATGATTTTGTACTTAAGGTTCTAATTAAGCATATGATTTTTTATGCACACTGATATAATAAATCAGAGTATCCAAATCAGGGTCATCACCCCCAATTTCATCATCCAAATATTTAGTAGAATAGGAAGGAAATTCAACAGTCTTCTCCTTCACTAGTTCCACCTCTTGAAGAGGTTCATCGAACTTGACAATTCTCTTGATGATGATATATTTTGTTTTGATATCCAGAAGCTTGAAACCTTTTGATTCATTAGGATACCCAATAAAAATACATTCAATGCTTTGCGGTTGCAAAGCCCTTCTTTTATCAAGTGGAATCTGGGCCCATGCAGTGGACCCAAACACCCGTAGGTTCGACACATCCGGATTGTGTCTGAAGTATGGTTCAAAAGGGGTTTTCCATTTCATATATGAGTGTGTCACCCTATTATGAATGTATTCTATAGAATTCATGTCTTCAGCACACAAATTTGCAGCCAACTTCTTTGATTCCAACATACAGGTGGTCATCTCCTTGAGAGACCAATTCTTCCTTTCCGCTACACCATTCTGTTGGGGAGTGTAGGGAATTGAATGTTGGACCTGAATGCCACTTTGGGAGAATATGTGAAGAAACTCATTACTTACATACTCCCCACCATTATCATATCTCAATATTGTGATATTAATCCCAGAGACATTTTCGATCAAGGCCTTCAATTCAGAAAATTTTTCACATACTTCAGACTTCTTTTTGAGAAAGAGGACCCATGTGTACCTTGAAAAATCATCAATAAAAGTCAGAATATACCTTGATCCATTCATGTATGTGACACTCATAGGACCACTGATATCAGAATATATCAGCCCCAATATGAATGTAGCTCAGTTTGCCTTCCTCCAATCGAACTTGTGCTCAGGTGCTTTCCAACCACACAACCCTTGCAAATTCCAGTGGTTTCCTTGATGACCGAAAGGCCTTCAACCATGGATTTTTTCTGTAATTGCTGCAAATATTTGAAATTTAGATGGACAAACCTTTCATGCCACATCCTACTAACTTCATTTCCATGAGTTAGCAAAGCGATGGGCTTTGCATCTACCACAAAGTGGGAGAACTAAAAAGGCCAATTTTCAAAATCATCATATTGCAAAAAAAAATAGTACCATTTAGAATAGCTCATCAATATGATTCCAACGGTGCAAACGGTGTGTCAAACGGACTCCGGATGCAAAAGATATTGCATTTTGAAGTTTGGCCCCAACAGGGAAAATTTTGGCTGAAGTGCCACGTGGCACTCCCCCAAGATGCCACGTGGTAGTCAAAAAGTGAATTCTAATGACATGGCATGATAATGTGGCATGCTAACATGGCATGATGATGTGGCATGCTGACATGGCATGATGATGTGGTATGATGACATGGCATGCTGATGTGGCATGATGACATGGCATGGTGACATGGCATGATGAAGTGGCATGATGACTAGCATGCATGAATTTGTGCTTGAAATGAGTTTTAGGACATTCATGCATTTACTCATGAGAAATTGTAAAATGATTAATATTTGAAGTGAGTGGGAAAATTACTCACATATTACTCATTTATTTTCCTTGAGTTGTTATGAAGTTAATGCATGGTTGTAACCAAAAACAAACATGCCATATTTGTAAAGAATTTGTAACAAGTTGGTTTATGGTTAAAAACCAACATGCTATTTAAAAAAGGGATTTTGTTATGTAATGGATTATTGTTGGATTTTGTAAATGTCATTATGGGGAAGTAACTAAATGTGAAAACCCATGGGCATGTGGGCATGAACCATATTTTTGGTTTATGTTATTAAAAGCAAAACCAATTTGTAACTAATCCCAATGTGGAGAATCACATGTATCATGCCACCAAGAGTAGCTTCTCCTATTTAATCACTTGTCATGTGCATTTGAAGGGAGATCAAGTTTGGAGAGATGTATCCCATAGAGGAAGCAAGCATCTGAGAGGCCCCATTGGGGGTCTCCATTGGAGAAGATCGTGGAGAGGCTCCAACCTTGTAGTTCGAGCTCAGAGAGCAAGCATGGCTCCATCATGTCTGAAGGTGATCCAGCGTAGGAGACAAAGAAGCAGAGTCAGTTCGAGGAGGTAACATTTCAATTTGCATTTGAAGGAAAATAGCAACCATCTACACTCTCATCCCGAAGGAAAAAGGTGAAGGGATTGGTTGGTAAGAGTGTGACTTTGGTTTTATTGATGCACTTGTCATGCAAACATATTGTCGTCTATTGAGACTATCCTGCAGAATATCGTGTGGTGTAGCTCGAGGTCCGTGGCTCATAGAGTCAATTGAAAGAGTGCGATTTGCAACATTATGCAAGTCTTTGATCCGCTTGAGGTTCATGGCTCATAGAGTCAGTTGAAAGAGTGTTATTGGCTACATTGGGAAAATATCTTCATGTCCAATTTTGGCAACTTCTCAAGACAAAGGAGGCAGGAATTTGCTTGCTTGATTTCTACAGTCTTCGATTGAGTCCTATAGCTTGTGCACTTATGTGAACCATCAGAGGCAGTTATGGTGCGGCGGTAGAGATGAACAGATGATGAAGACTCTGTAGGTGAATCTGTTGTGATGTATCTTATGTATTTGTGCATATTTGCAATGGATTGGTCACTCTATTTTGGAGTAGGCCTGGAGACGTAGCCAGGAGATCTGGTGAACTCCGTAATCAAATCGTGTCCCTAATGTGCTTGAATGATTTTTCATTTTCATGTGGATGATTCTATATTACACACTTATATTATGCTCATGTTCACTTGCACTAATGTCAGAAAAATGATCCTATTGGTCCCGATTGTTTTGTGCGGGTTCGATGACTATCCGGGCTCGCCCCCGGGATCAGATCATGGGGAGTGTAGGGAATTGAATGTTGGACCTGAATGCCACTTTGGGAGAATATGTGAAGCAACTCATTACTGACATAATCCCCACCATTATCATATCTCAAGATCGTGATATTAAGCCCAGAGACATTTTTGATGAAGGCCTTCAATTCAGAAAATTTTTCACATACTTCAGACTTCTTTTTGAGAAAGAAGACCCATATGTACCTTGAAAAATCATCAATAAAAGTCAGAATATACCTTGATCCATTCATGGATGTGACAGGAATTGGACCACTGATATCAGAATGTATCAGCCCCAATATGAATGTAGCTCAGTTTGCCTTCCCCCAATCGAACTTGTGCTCAAGTGCTTTCCAACCACACAACCCTTGCAAATTCTAGTGGTTTCCTTGATGACCGAGAGGCCTTCAACCATGGATTTTTTCTGTAATTTTTGCAAACATTTGAAATTTATATGGCCAAACCTTTCATGCCACAGCCTACTAACTTCATTTCCATGAGTTAGCAAAGCGATGGGCTTTGCATCTGCCACAAAGTGGGAGAACTCATAGGCTTTTGCATGATGGTTTGCAAGGCCTTTAGTGATGAGTTTCCCAGATGCAAGTTCTGTTATCTCAACATCATTTGGGATGAAATCAGGGAAGACTTTAAGAAACCCCCCTAGAAATATATGTATAAAAATTGGGTGAATCTCTCCGATATATAGTAAAAGTTGAAGGCAATTTTATCAATAATATAATATTTATATATATAAAAAATGGCGAATCTTTTATTTTATTATATAATGTTGTAAAATTTTTGCGAATCTTTCATTTTATTATATAATATTGTAAAATCTTGGTGAATCTTTCATTTTATTATATAATGTTGTAAAATCTTGGCGAATATTTAACTTCATTATAAAAAATTGTAAAACCTGGTGAATCTTTCACTGATTTATATAATATTGTCAAAATAAAAGAATAACAACATTAGTCAAATAACATGAATCACATCATCAACAACAGAACATGTAGACTCACAAGTCACAACAGGAAGGTGTCAGCGAAACACAACTGCACTGACTAGATTCAGGGCAAGTGGGGACTCCACTTGTTATCTCGTCCCTTAATGGTCCAACGGACATGTGGGGACCTGAATCTTGACAAACTGATAAACTCATAGAATCATACATTATGCGCGATCTTGGCCTCCACTAGCCAATGATGGTCATGGAGGCTAATACAATTATGCATTGTAATTATGCCAATTGATTATTGCATTAGATGAATGTTGGTCTTGTGCCAATAGGTATCCTACGATCAATGCATAGGAACCTAGTGCATAGACCATTTTTCTCTTCACTTATATATGTAGAGCTCGTTTATTTTTTTGAATAACGATAAGTATTTACAAAGAAAATATACAGTCAGCGTAAAATAATTGAAAAATTGAAGAAAATTAATAAAAGAATCTTTTCTCAAATCCTAAAACCAACCTTGATTCAAGCTACAACAAAGCGTTAAATCAAGCATCGAATGAGAACTAGAATCATTCAAAGGAATTAACACAATATTTAACCAAAATACACACAAACTTCAAAAATCGACAAAATGCTTCAAACAAAAGCAATAAACAAACCATAAAAATTTGTCAAGATATTTGTGCTAAGCACCAACATGGTTTCATGTACTTGAATGAGCCCATTCTTTCTTAGCGAAAGTGTTGTCAAATTAGTTATTTATCATTTAATGTTAGGAAACTATCTATGTGAAGAGATGGCTCCTTGGCCTAGCTTTCTCAAATTTCAGCGTCATTTCCTATCAGATAACACATATTTCATTAAATTTGGAATTATACAAGGGATCTAGAATTTAGAACTTCAACAAGATTGAGTTTTCAAAAAATGAAAAACCAAAAAATTACTTAATTCACTCATTTCAATCTTTATATTCACCATTTTTTTATAATATTATCAATATAAGCTATATAAAATCAAATTTATATAAAGTTGAAGCACATCTTCCTAATATTAAACTTAGATTCCTTACATTATTTTATTATTATAATTTTTTAATTTGTATTAATATTTGAGTTGATCAAGGTTTACCTCATCTCATGAACAATAGATGTTGCAAGATATTTCTTACCTATTAAGTTATCTAATGGCATTATTTGTATGGTGAAATTATTAACCATTTTATTTATAATTTGATAAAGCATATATTGTGCATGTGTTGAATTACCATATTAGTAAGAGATTGTCTCCATTTTAGAGTGACCTACAAAGTTATTTAATGATATAGCAGTCAATGTGTTTGTTATTGTAACAAATTTATGTATTGGCATAGTAACTTATTAATTCCCAATCTTGATAATGCGTGGCTAGAACATGGGGATTTTTTCTCAACTTCAAGAAACAACAAGAACTGGAAATGCCTAGGAATTGGCTAAAACCTCTAATACCATGAAAAATTATTA